>CATIWC010001178.1:0-383651 GCA_948472305.1 Vicia faba | reverse complement strand
ATATATCTAATAAAATAGTTTACCAAATCTATTTATAAAATGAATTTCTTATGTTATAAAAAGGATTTTTAGTTAAAATAATAATAAAAGAAAAACTTTTTAATAAAAATAAGTGTTTTTTTTCCTAAAACAGTAATAAAAACATCCAATGGGCTAAAAATATTAATGGGCCTGTAGTTGGTAATCTCACCCTATTTTTGTTATTCAAACCCCAAAAGAAATGGGCCAAATGAAATGGGTTTGCCAATTGAATTCACCTCCTCTCTTACTAAGAACAAGAAAGCCTAATGGACCCTTATAAATTATTAAAATTTAATTCTTTTTTGAAATAATTTTCATATTCGCATCTCATGGGCCATTGGCCAACATGCTTCGCAAATGGGCCTATGGGTATATGGGTCTTTCTGATTTAGAAAGCCCCACTCCCTTGAATTAAGATACACCTCTTGGTTGAATTGGATTTAAGAATGAGCCATCAGATATTGTTGAACCATCCTTAATTAAATCACCTTCTTCTATTTTTAATCTTGAAGATACGATCATAAAGGTATGGAAAATTTGGGGTACGACAACTGCCCCTATTCAGTTAGCTTCCCATCAAATAGCGTGACAATACACAGATCTTGTGCATTCTGATTGGGAGTTTATTGAATACTTGGAATACCCCAAAATTTGTCCAACAAACATAAGGTTACGCTAATATAGCATACCCTTAAGAGTCTTGAGGAAATAGGCAAAGCTGATGATATATCGCTTACCAGGGTTTGACGACGAGGCAAATGGTTTTGAGCTTGAGAGAACAATATTGCATGTCTTGGTTTGGCTTTGCTTATTCATCCTTTTTTTGGGGGGGGGGGGGGGGGGGGGGGGAGGGATGAATAAGACAACACTTGATAACGCACGGCTTCTTGGAGACTGAGGCAATGTGTTATGTTTGCGACTCACTGCATGTAGTCTTGGGCGATAAGCTAGATTTAGATTTTGAACACTGCAGCATGGAGTCTTAGGCAATGATATATGTTGGGGAGTGTCTCACATTACTGAATGGAGTCTGAGGTAATGGGTGAAAAGAGGAACACACGTCGCTGCATGGAGTCTTATGAAATGGGTTATGTTAGACTGCTGCCTGGGGTTTTAGGAAATGAGTTAAGTTTCGCGCACTACAGCCTGGGGTCTTAGGTAATGGGTAAGATGAGGGGAATACATCACCGTATGGAGTCTTAGGCAATTTACTGAGCTTCGTACATTACTGCATGGAGTCTTAGGTAATGAACTACATTGTAGAGGGAAAGCATCACTGCGTAGAGTCTTAGGTGATGGGATGAACACATCACGACATGGAGTCTTAGGTGGAGGATCTTATTTGGCTTTCGGACATTGCGGCATGGAATCTTAGGAAATGTACTGGGTTTTACACATTACTGCATGGAGACTTAGGTAATGCTATATTGTAAGGAGCACATCACTGCATAAAGGCTTAGGTGGTGGGCTGAACACATCACTGCGTGGAGTCTTATGTGATGGGTTGCATTTATAAAAGAAGTGCACTTTGATGATTGACCCTTAGATAGCTAAATCGAGGATGAGATTGTTTGTTTGCTATATGTATGTGTATGATGTCTGATATTGATATGGAACCCAGAGTGTACGTGTATTAAATGTTTGTGTATGTATAATGTATGCGAAATATGTGTATGCCTTAGAATGTTATGAAGATGCTTCCAACATTCTCTCCTTTAAAACATTGATTTTGAGTTACCAATTCCCTGGCGTTGTATGTTGCAATGTCGTGGTTTCTTTGAATTGATTTGAACATGGTGAAGAGTGGTAGAAAAATTTTGATTGATTTTTTTGTATTGTAAGCGCAAGCGTAGGTGTGGACGTATGTATTGGACGCATACTTTTGTGTTGTGAACATAGACATAGGCGTAGACATGTGTATGAACGTAGACGTGGATTTTCTTTTCGATGCCTTTTCTAACAAAAATGCTTTTTGATGTTTTATCAAATGCTTTTATTTGTCAATTCCTCTAAAATGTTGTCGACACAATATTCACAAGCAATAAGCGTAGTATTTTGTAAACAAGTATGAAAAATAAAAAATGCAATTTGAAAGATGAAAGAAAAGCAAATTTTTTATTGATATGCCTCTGAATAGGCGAAAGTACAAGATGTAATTCCTTAAAAGAGGTAATTATAGAAAATTTCAAAACTGTAAATGGCAATGAAAATGATAATTGCTATTGCTGTCCCCCAATGTCCTTATAATAACTCTTATCTCCTTTTCTTCTGAGTCGTATGATTTAGATCCATCTCTCCCTTCGTGATTCTTAGTCGCAGTTCTTAGATCGCAGTCTTTTTGTTATTTATTTTCTTTGCATAAAATCCCTAATTTTTGCCTGGGCCGCCCTTTCGGGTTTTCAATCCACCGGGTTAATTTTTTTTGTATGTCTTCACCATTTTCTGAATTATCTTCTTGATATTTTTATTGGCTGCTTCGACGGCTCCGTTCATCTTGGGTATGTATGGTGAGGAGTTATGGTGTTCGATTTTGAAATTGTCACACAACTCTTTCATCATCTTGTTGTTTAAATTGGACACGTTATCTGTAATAATCCTGCTTGGAACCCCGTATCTGCATATAACATTCTGCTTGATAAATCACGTAACCACTTGACTTGTCACATTGGTATATGGTGCTGCTTCTACCCACTTGGTGAAGTAATCGATGGCTACTAGTATGAAACAGTGTCCGTTGGATGATTTCGGCTCAATCATACCAATCATATCAATTCCCCACATTGAAAACAGCCAAGGGGAGCTCATTACATTCAGAGGCGTTGGTGGCACATTTATCTTATCGACATAGGTCTGGCATTTGTGACACGTTTTCGTATAGTGGTAACAATCGGCTTCCATCGTTAACCAATAATACCCTGCTCACAGAATCTTTCTAACCATGGTGCGCCCATTCTTATGAGTTCCAAAAGTTCTCACGTGGATTCCTCTCATGAGCATATCTACTTCCTATTTCTCCATACACCTGAGTAGTACCATATCATAATTTCTTTTGTACATCACATCATTACTTAGAAAGAATTTCGAGGCTAGCTTCCACAGTGTTTGTTTATCAATGATAGAGGCATTTTCTTGATATTCTGGATTTTCAAGGTATCTCTTGATGTCATAAAACCAAGGCTTGTCATTTGTTCCTTCTTCAATAGCAAGGAAATGCGCAGGCTCTTCAAAGTGTCTGATTTTAATGTGTGGTTCGTGGTTTGGCCAAGTTACTTTGAACATAGCCGATAGAGTTGCCAATACGTCCGCCATTGGATTTCCTTCTCGTGGGAAGTGACTGAAAGTGATCTATGTGAATTCAGAGCCAACTTTAAAACATGATCCCGATATGGAATCAGTTTTGGATGTTTAGTATCCCATTCGCTGTTGACTTGGTATATGACTAATGCGGAGTCCCTGAATACTTCGAGGTGCTTTATTCTCAGATCAATGGCAACTTCCAGTCCTAGTATACAAGCTTCATACTCGGAAATGTTTTTGGTACAGTAAAAACACAACCTTGAGGTGTAGGGCTTATGATAATTCTTTGGAGAAGTCAAAACTTCCCCTATATCGTGCCCTAGTGCATTTGAATCCCCGTCGAACATGAGTGTCCAACGTGCCCTTGGCTCGGGTCCTTCGTCAGGTCCTGGTATTTCGTAGTCACCTATAACCATGACATCTTCGTTTGGAAAGTCGAACTTCATAGGTTGATATTCTGGCAGTGGTTGGTGAGCTAGATGATCAGCTAGTATACTACCCTTGATGGCCTTTTGATTGAAATGTTGGATGTCATATTCTGATAGTAGCATCTTCCATCGGGCGATTCTCTCTATAAGAGCTGGTTTTTTAAACACGTACTTTAGAGGATCCATTCTTGCTACTAACCATGTAGTGTGGGTTAACATATATTGACTCAACCTCTTAGTATCCCAAGCCAAAGAACAACAAGTTTTCTCGAGGAGCGAGTACATGGTTTCGCAGTCAGTAAATTTCTTGTTGAGGTAGTAAATGGCATGCTCTTTTCTTCCTATTTCATCCTGTTGTCCTAAAACACAACCCATTGATCTTTCAAGCACTTTCAGATACATGATGAGTGTTCTTCTAGGAACTGGTTGAATTATGATCAATGGCTCTTGTAGGTACTACTTTATTGTCTCGAAGGTCGTTTGGCAATCATCATTCCATACAACAGTTTGATCTTTTCATAATAATTTGAATATCGGCTCACACATAGCTGTCAGATGCGATATGAACCTTGAGATGTAATTCAATCACCCTAAGAAACCACAAACTTCTTTTTCTTTCCTTGGTGCGGGCATCCCTTGTATGGCTTTTACTTTATCGGGGTCTACCTCGATACCACGCTGACTTACGATGAAAGCCAATAACTTTCCTGATCTGACGCCAAATGTACATTTATTCAGATTTAACCTTAGTCTGAACTTGCACAGCCGCTCAAATAACTTTTGTAAATGTATGATGTGTTCCTCCTTCGTGTGGGATTTGTCGATCATATCATCTACGTACACTTCAACCTCCTAGTGAATCATATCATGGAGGTAGTCTTCTTCATGTCTTCGGGTTTCATTTTGATTTGATTATAGCCTAAGAAACCGTCCATGAATGAGAATACTGAGGCTTGAGCTGTAACGCCCCGATATTTGATTATTTATTTAATTAAATATTTTTGAATATTTTATATTAATTCGAATTTTTATCGTCGAAGTCAAAATTATGTTTTTTGGTGGCATGATAAATAATCGGATTTAATTAGGTGGAATTAAGTTGATGTATTATTTTATTATTAAGCTAAATATGAGATTGGGCTTAATTTATGATGTTGTTCTTCTTCTCCTTTCCAAAACCCTATTCTTCTTTCTCTTCTCTTTTTCCTTTTTTTTATAATAACACTCACTCTCTTATTACCTAACTCTATTTCTATATAACATATTATTATATTACTTAATAAATCTAAATGGGCCTAAGTGACATAAATTCCGACTTCCACGATCCAAGGTAAGAGTGGGGTTCTTGCTAAACAAATGGAGTATGATGAATCTTATTTGGGGTTTAGGGTATTAGATTCTCTACTAAGTTGTGCAAAATGATTGTTTGTGTTTCTATTAAAATTGACAATTGATTTGAGTTATGTTGTTGTTTGTTATATTTGAATTGTGTTGGGTTAATGCTAAACTAGGATAAATGGGTGAATTGAGACAAGAATGAATAAGAACTAGGAATATGTGAAAAAGGAGGCAAAACTGGTTTTTAGCTCCAGGCCTTCTGACACAGTCGTATCAGCTGCCGCTGCCGCCCGTGTCAGCCATTGGGCCTCACGTTTTTCCCCTTTTGTCTCCTGACACGGCCGTGTCAGTTGACACTGTCGCCCGTGTCAGCTACTGTGGCAAAAATTTCTGAACTTAGATTTATGCAATTTTTCTTACCCGATTCGTCCTGTTTGATTCTTATGCCAGCCAAAACATAAAATAGGGTGATAGGGAATTAAAAATTAATTATTTGAAGGAAGGAAGGATTAAGTGACTATTAATTTCTTAACTAGAACCATTGATCAGTAGCCGAATTAGGAGGTATAATTACTTGTCCGGAATTTAGCGAAATTTGACTGGGTAACTAAGTTTAATTAGTAGGTAATTGTGGATTTTTCCTTTTGTTGAAATTATGTCGATTATATTGAATTGCCGGTATAGTAGGTTAAGTCGTTCCATCCAGTTTATGGACATGGTTAACTATAGGCCTTATGACTAATGTTGTGTTATTTTGTGTTGGTTGATGAATGTGTTGATGTTGTGAGATATCATTGAATATATGTGGAATTCTATATTGATAAGGTGATTATGAATTATTTCTGTGGGTAGCCTTATGGTGTGAATCCTAGTGAATATATGAAGAACATGTTGTTGCCATGAAAAGTTGTTGATTCATTTGACATGTTGTGTGGTAGGCCTTTGGACAATGTTGAACGGTGTGATTTGTTGTTATGTCAACTGTTGTTATGTTATTGTTGTTGTTTCGTTATCGAATTGTGGTTGTTTATATCGTCGCATAGCATAGCATAGCATTAAAGTTGGCCTGGATTGGCATGTTCTAAGTTGAAGCGAATGCTCACCATGTTGGCCTTTATTGGCAAGATTTTATGTTGAAGGCTTATGCCTTATGCCTCGGAATTACTGGCAATTTCTAAGTTGAGAGTTCTGCTCTAATGGTACCACATGCATTTGCACAGTTGAGTCGCATTTGGGATCGTTGATTTGTTGCTTTTTTAAGGTGTTGTTTATGCCTGGCGATGTTATAAGTTGAATTGATGTGTCTGTAAATTGCATTGCTTTATGTTGTTGTTGTATGAAGTGGTGATTCTTTTTATTCTTTACCTAATATATTGTTTATAATGACCCTATTTATGTAGTTTTATATCTCACCCCTTCAGTTTGAATGTTGCCCTTTGTTGGTAACGTGCAGGTAACCAAGATGAGTAGCTGATAGCATTGTTAGTTCGAGTTCGGTGTCATTTTCTCTGATACGTAGCACTCGGAGGGGAAATGAACGCTTGTCTGTTTTGTTGTTTAATTATTGAACCTTACGTTGTTATTTGAGGAGTTTATCGTATTGATGTTGTTTCATGATTCAAAAGATGTTATATCTTATTTAGAGAAATATTATGAATCTGTTGCGTGATTAATTGAAGTTTAGTTTATGTTATGAAGACTATATTCTTGATTTGTGTTCATTCCACTTCTTTAAGTGTTATGTATCTATTCTAAAAGCATGACAAGTTTATGTGTTTCTGTTGAATATGTGACATTCTGACTATATTGGAAATTTTTATACTCTAATTTTTCGATTAATTGCTTGGGGTAGAATTAGAATGTTACATTAGTGGTATCAGAGTAAGTCGGTCCGTCTCTCCAAGTAACTGAGTCGTAGTTGTTTAGAAATCGAGTATTATTAGTTTTCTTAACCGTTGTTTGTGTGGAAGTAATAGGATAAGATGGCTGGAAGGAACGATGTTGTGATTGATGCTGCTCTGCCCAACGATGGCTCATGCTATGCAGAATCAGCCGAATGCTGACGAGAATGCTGGATCTCGTAGTTTGGCGAATTTCCAAAGGGAGAATCCGCCGGTGTTCAAGTGTAAGCATGATCCTGATGGAGCACTAGATTTGTTGAAGGAGATTGAGAGGATATTCTGAGTGATGGATTGCACTCCAGCGCAGAAGGTTCGGTATGGCACTCATATGCTAGCAGTTGAAGCTGATGAATGGTGGCTAGAGATGCGTGCAAGGTTGGAAGCTGCAGATGAGGATATCACTTGGGTTGTGTTCCGTAGGGAGTTTCTGAGGAAGTATTATCCTGAAGATTTTTGGGGTAAGAAAGAGATCGAGTTCCTTGAGTTGAAGCAAGGGGATAAATACGTCATTGAGTATGCTGCTAAGTTTATTGAGCTAGCTAAGTTCTATCCACATTTTGATGGTGGAGGTGCTGAATTTTCTAAGTGCACAAGTTTGAGAATGGATTGCGCTCGCAAATCAAGAAGGCTGTTGGATATCAGAAGATTTGAGTCTTTTCTGATTTGGTTGATAGTTGCAGGATCTTTGAAGAGGATATCAATGCTCATCATAAGATTATTAATGATAAGAGAGGCAAGAATCAACAGAACCGTGGAAAACCTTATGGTGCTGGTAGGGGTAAACAAAGAGTTGCTCATGGTCAGAGGACTAGTGGGGGAGATGCTCCTGCTAGAGTTGTATGTTTCAAGTGTGGGCAACCTGGTCACAAGAGTAATGTGTTCACTACTGCTGATGGAAAGAGGTGTTTCCGTTGTGGTAAGATTGGGCATGCGATATCTGACTGCAAACATAGGGATATGATCTGTTTCAACTGTGGGGAAGAAGGACACATTGATAGTCATTGTCTGAAACCAAAGAAGGCATAAACTGGTGGTAGGGTGTTTTCTTTGGCTGGGACTACGTCAACTAGTAAGGACAGACTAATCAGAGGTACATGTTTCATTAATAGTACTCCTTTAATTACTATTATTGATACTGGTGCTACTCATTGTTTTATTGTTGCTTATTGTGTTGAAAGATTGGGTCTTGTGTTGTCTTCTATGAATGGAGAAATGGTCGTCGAGATTTTGGATAAGGGATCGGTGACTACTTCTCGTGTGTGTTTGAATTGTCCTTTGTCGATCTTCGACAAAGACTTTGTTGTTGATTTGATTTGTTTGCCGTTAAGCGGGTTAGATGTGATCTTGGGTATGAACTGGTTAGAGTATAACTATGTTCATATCAATTGCTATAACAAATCTTTGAGGTTTTCTACTCCTGAAGAGGAAGAAGTTGGTTTGTTGACTGTAAAAAGTTGCCGCAATTGATGCAAGACAAAGCGCAGATGTTCTCGTTGATGGCGTCGCTATCTATTGAGAACCAAGTTAGGATTGATGAGTTGCAGGTGGTGCGAGAATTTCCTGATGAAATTCCTGACGTACCTCGAGAAAGAGAAGTTGAGTTTGTGATTGATCTTGTACCTGGTACCAGACCTGTTTCTATGGCACCGTAGAGGATGTCTGCATCTGAATTGTCCGAATTGAAGAAGAAGTTGAAAGAGTTAAACATGAGGCGGCGAAGGTTGTTAGAATTGCTGAAGGATTATGATTTCGGTTTGAATTATCATCCAGGAAAATCTAATGTTGTGGCCGATGCTTTAAGCCGAAATACTTTGCACATGTCGGAAATGATGGTTAAAGAGTTGGAGTTGATTGAGCAATTCCGAGATTTGAGTTTGGTTTGTGAAGTGACACGGCAGAGTGTTATGTTGGGAATATTAAAGATTAATAATGAATTTCTCAACAGTATCAGCAAGGCTCAAAAGATAGATGTGAAGTTGGTGGATATGATGATGGGAATTGATCGATCTGAGAATGATGATTTCAATATACATGCGCAAGGTGTGTTGAGATTCCGAGATCATATTTGCATTCCTGATGATGAAGAGATTAAGAAAGTGATTCTTGAGAAAAGTCATAGAAGCAGTTTGAGTATTCATTCGGGAGCTACTAAAATGTATCAAGATTTGAAAGGTTTGTTTTGGTGGCCTGGTATTAAGCGTGATGTGGCACAATTTGTGTATGCTTGTTTGACTTGTCAGAAGTCAAAGATTGAGCATCAAAGCCTGTGGGGTCGATGCAACCGTTAGAGATTCCAGAATGGAAATGGGATAGCATTTCGATGGACTTTGTAACAGGATTACCTAGTACCTTGAGAGGACATGATTCGATATGGATGATTGTTGATAGGCTTACAAAGTCGGCACATTTTATACCTATTAACATCACATACCTGATTTCGAAGTTGGCAGAGATTTACATCAGAGTAATTATGAAGTTGCATGGTGTTCCTTTGTGTATTGTGTCAGATAGAGATCCGAGGTTTACTTCTGATTTCTGGAAAAGTTTGCAAGAGGCGTTGGGATCTAAGTTGAGGTTGAGTTCAGCGTATCATCCTCAGACAGATGGTCAGACCGAGAGGATGATTCAATCATTAGAGGATTTGTTGAGAGCATGTGTTCTTGAGCAGCGAGGTTCATGGGAAACTTATCTTCCGTTGATTGAGTTCACTTAAAATAACAGTTACCATTCGAGTATTTAGATGGCACCTTTTGAGGCGTTGTATGGTCGGAGGTGTAGGACTCTGTTGTGTTGGCATGAATCTGGTGAAAGTGTGGTACTAGGACGTGAGATTGTTCGAGAGACTACTGAGAAAGAGAACCTTATTTGAGAGAAGATGAAGGTTTCTCAAAGTAGACAGAAAAGTTACCATGATAAGAGAAGGAAAGATTTGGAGTTCCAAGCTGTTGATCATGTGTTTTTGAGAGTCATGCCTATGACTGGTGTTGGGCGAGCTATAAAGTCTAAGAAGCTCACTCCTCATTTTATTGGTCCGTATCAGATATCAGATCGAGTTGGGAAAGTTGCTTACCGAGTGGTGTTACCGCCAAATATTACTAATTTGCACGATGTGTTTCATGTATCGCAACTCCGGAAGTATATTCCCAATCCGTCTCATGTGATTCCGATGGACGATGTGCAAGTACGGGATAATCTCACGGTGGAGACGATGCCTGTGCGAGTCTCGGATCACGAGATGAAGATTCTAAGAGGAAAAGAGACTGCATTGGTGAAAGTTTTCTGGTTAGGAGCTGCTAGAGAAAGTATGACCTGAGAGTTGGAGAGCAAGATGCGGGACTCCTATCCCGAGTTATTTGAACCAGGTAAACTTTTATTTTCGAGGACGAAAATATTCTAAGTGGGGGAGAGTTGCAACACCCTGATATTTGATTATTTATTTAATTAAATATTTTTGAATATTTTATATTAATTCGAATTTTTATCGTCGAAGTCAGAATTATGTTACTTGGTGGCATGATAAATAATCGGATTTAATTAGGTGGAATTAAGTTGATGTATTATTTTATTATTAAGCTAAATATGAGATTGGGCTTAGTTTATGGTGTTGTGAAGTAATATGGGGGTATGTCACTTAGGCCCATTTAGATTTATTATGTAATATAATAATATGTTATATAGAAATAAAGTTAGGGAAGAAGAGAGTGAGTGTTATCAGAAAAAGAAGGAAAAAGAGAAGAGAAAGAAGAATAGGGTTTTGGAAAGGAGAATAAGAACAAGAGGAGGTTGCCACTAGTGCCAATTCCCATAAATTCCATCTTTGTTTCTTAGAGCTGAACTCGATCCAAGGTAAGGGTGGGGTTCTTGCTAAATAAATGGGAGTATGATGAATCTTATTTGGGGTTTAGGGTATTAGTTTCTCTACTAAGTTGTGCAAAAGGATTGTTTATGTTGCTATTAGAATTGATAATTGATTTGAGTCGTGTTGTTGTTTGTTGTATTTGAACTATGTTGGGTTAATGCTAAACTAGGATAAATGGGTGAATTGAAACAAGAATGAATAAGAACTAGGCATATGTGAAAAAGGAGGCAAAACTGGTTTTTAGCTCCAGGCCTTCTGACACGGTCGTGTCAGCTAACGCTGCCGCCCGTGTCAGCCATTGTGACTCATGTTTTTCCCCTTTCCTCTCCTGACACGGCCGTGTCAGCTACTGTGGCAAAAATTTCTGAACTTAGATTTATGCGATTTTTCTCACCCGATTCGTCCTGTTTGATTCTTGTGCCAGCCAAAACATAAAATAGGGTGATAGGGAATAAAACATCAATTAGTTGAAGGAAGGATTAAGTGACTATTAATTTCTTATGTAGAACCATTGATCAGTAACCGAATTAGGCGGTATAATTACTTGTCCAAAATTTAACCAAATTTGTCCGGGTAACTAAGTTTAATTAGTAGGTAATTGTGGATATGTCCTTTGTTGAAATTATGTCGATTATATCGAATTGCTGATACAGTAGGTTAAGTCATTTCGTCCGGTTTATGAACATGGTTAACTATAGGCCTTATGACCAATGTTGTGTTATTTTGTGTTGGTTGATGAATGTGTTGATGTTGTGAAATATCATTGAATATATGTGGAATTCGATATTGATAAGGTGATTATGAATTATTTCTGTGGGCAGCCTTATGGTGTGAATCCTAGTGAATATATGAATAACATGTTGTTGCCATGAAAATTTGGTGATTTAGTTGACATGTTGTGTGGTAGGACTTTGGCCAATGTTGAACGGTGTGATTTGTTGTTATGTCAACCGTTGTTATGTTGTTGTTGTTGGATTGTCGAGTTGCGGTTGTTTATATCATCGCATAACATAGCATAGCATTAAAGTTGGCCTGGATTGGCATGTTCTAAGTTGGAGCAAATGCTCACCATGTTGGCCTTTATTGGCAAGATTTTATGTTGAAGGCTTATGACTTATGCCTCAGAATTACTGGAAATTTCTAAGTTGGGAGTTCTTCTCCAATGGTACCACATGCATTTGCACAGTTGAGTCGCATTTGGAGTCGTTGATTTGTTGCTTGTTTAAGGTGTTGTTTATGCCTGGAGATGTTATAAGTTGAATTGATGTGTCGGTAAATTGCATTTATTTATGTTGTTGTTGTATGAAGTGGTGATTCTTTTTATTCTTTACCTAATATATTGTTTATCATGACCCTATTTATGTATTTTGACATCTCATCCCTTCTGTTTGAATGTTTCCCTTTGTTGGTAACGTGCAAGTAACCAAGATGAGTAGCCGATAGCATTGTTAGTTCGATTTCGGTGTCATTTGCTCTGATACGTAGCACTCGAGGGGGGGGGGGATGAACGCTTGTCTGCTTTGTTGTTTAATTATTGAACCTTATGTTGTTATTTGAGGAGTTTATCGTATTGATGTTGTTTCATGATTCAAAAGATGATATATATTATTTAGAGAAATATTATGAATCTGCTGCGTGATTAATCGAAGTTTAGTTTATGTTTTGAAGACTATATTCTTGAGTTGTGTTTATTCCACTTCTTTATGTGTTATGTATCTATTCTAAAACCCTGACAAGTTTATGTGTTTCCGTTGAATATGTGACATCCTGACTATATTGGAAATTTTTATACTCTGATTTTCCGATTAATTGCTTGGGGTAGAATAAGGGTGTTACCTGAGCCGTGTTGTCTACTAGAACATCTATATGAGGTAACGAGAAGTCGTCCTTGGCGCTTGCTTTGTTCAGATCTCGATAATTCGCACACATGCGTACCTTGCCATCTTTTTTGGGTACTGGCACAATGTTAACTATCCATCGCAGATACTCTACCACTGCTAAGAACCCTGCATAAAACTGTTTAAGAACCTCTTCTCTAATCTTGCTAGACATATCCGGACGAGTTCTTCTGAGTTTTTGCCTAACTGGAGAACAACCTTCTTTGAGAGATAGTTTATGCACCACAATGTTGGGATCTAACCCTGGCATGTCCCTGTAGGACCAGGAAAATATATCCATGTACTCATGCAATAGCTTGATCAACCTTTCTTTGACGCTCTGCTCTAACATTTCCCCTAGCTTGATTTCTTTCAAATCTTCCTCTATTCCCAGATTAATGGTCTCGATAGCCTCTTGGTATGGTTGTATGTTGTCAACCTTTCGCTCTATTTCCCTTGTCATTTATTCAGAGAGTTCGAAATCTTCATCATCTTCCTCTTCAACTTGGTTGATGGGAGCTTCAAAATTATATCGGGTCACAGCAGTAACATTATCAGTGGTTTTGGGCATTGATCTGCATATTTATTATGTTTTGGTGCAGATTTTAGTATATGAACGTTGAAAATGCATATGCAGAGAAAGTATTGCCATTTTTAAATTTAAGAGACAAATGCAAGACAAAGACAACAATCTTAATTGAAAACAAAATAGAACTTTTATTAATTCTGAATATTGTCTAAAACAAAATGGGGGAACCCTTACAAGCAACCCCTATGCCTCGGGCTTGACATAGGTTCTTTCAAAACAAGAAAAATTACTTAGGAAAGAAAAAGATCTCGGGAATCTCCACGACAATCCAACTTTTGAGTTCTTCTCCTGGGGCGCATTTTCGGATGAAGTCGGTTTCCCTTTTGGTGTTGACTTTGTTGGATAGCATCACCACATGTCCGCCATTCTCTATTCCCTTGTTGACAAAGGTCTCTTGGATTGGAGGAAACTGTGCTTTACCCTTCAGAGTAGCTTTTGATAGTTCGTAGCCAAAATCAGAGCAATTCTTCTTTTTGGGAATTTCTAGGAGCTTTCCCCAACCTTTCGAGGAACCACCTTCCATGGTTGTTTGCAAATCTCTCCATGTGGTTACCTTAGGCTTATTATTTTCTCCACTGGTAAATTCACCATTGAAGCAATTTCCATGGCTTGAAACAGGGTGGCTATACAGTCTTTATCGGCACTAATATATGTGTACGATTCAATGTGAATTACAAAGATGTCCTCCTCACCGTCGATTATGATTAATTTCCCTTCCACTAAGAACTTCAACTTTTGATGTAAGGTCTAAGTGACTGCCCCTGCTGCATGAATCCAAGGTCTCCATAGTAAGCAAGTGTACACCGACTCTATATCCATGACTTGGAAAGTAATATAGAAGATATGCGGCCTAATTTTGACTGGAAGTTCCACTTCTCCCAATACCGAGCTTTAAGAACCGTCAAATTCTTTCACTATTGTAGAGCTTGGCCTCATCACAATGTAATCTATTGTTAACTTCATCAGACTTGATTTTGGTAACACGTTGAGGGCAGAGCCCGTATCGATGAGTACTCTGGATAGGTTGGTAGTACCTATTTGCATAGAGATATGGACTGCTTTGTTGTGAGCTCGGCCTTGAGGTGGAAATTCATTGTTACTAAAACCCAGGTATGATCCAGATGTTAGATTTGCTACAACATTTTCAAATTGATTCACAGAAATCTCTCCCGCAACGTGAGAGGAACTCGGTACCTTCATTAAAGAGTCTCGGTGTGCTTCAGAGTTGATGAGTAGTGAGAGTATGGAGATTTTAGATGGGGTTTGGAGAAGCTGATCTACCACCCTGTAATCACTTCTTTTGATGATTTTCAGAAACTCTTCTGCCTCTTGATCAGTAAAGTTTTTGCTTGGAGATTATTTCTCTTGACTCGTTTCCACCACTGATTTTCCCTTATCCTTTATTGAGGTTTCATATTTCTTCTTGGTGGTTAAATTTTTTTGTTTTGTATTGTTTTTTTTGTTTTTTTTAGTTTTTATTTTAAGTTTTTTTTTTTAAAATTTACTTGGTGATGGCTCATTTTCTTTTTTCACTCTGTTAATGTACACGACTGAGTCATAATTCCACGACACTACTTTGTTACTTTCATAAGGGATAGGTGAATTTCCCTTAATTATCATCGTGGCCTTTGGAACTGTTGATATTCGGAGAACCTTCTTTTGTGCCATCCCTGGGTTTTTTGCTGATTCTTTCCACGGGATCATTAGAGTCTTCTTGTTAAGATTTGGGCCTTGGAAAGGGATTACCAATGGCTTCTTTCCTTCAATCGCTGCTACATATTTTCCTTCAGGGAATGGTCCGGATTGGATTATCCCCTGGTCCACTAGCTTTTATAGAGTTCTTTCAAAGGCTTCATTATGTTTTAGAAATAACCCACATTCCCACATATATTCCTTCAACAAGTTTATCGAGGTCCTTGCTTGTCTAGTTTCCCCAAAGTCGGTGACTACTTCAGTTACATTTATTGTCGGTCCACCATGCAGAGGAATAAGGTTTGATTTGATGTTAGGCTTCTCAAACGTGATGTCTTGAGATTCTAAAAAATCTTGAACTTTATGCTTGAATGCCCAACACTGCTCTATGGTGTGTCCAAGAGAGTTAGCATGGTATTCGCATCTAGCGTCGGCATTATAATTTCGCGGGACTGGCCCGACTAGAGGAGCTATGGGTTTTAATTCCACCAAGGATGCCTTAACCAAGTGTTGTAATAACTTCCTAGGTGGCATAGGGAGTGGATCAACATTTCTTTGCGGCCTTCCAAATTTGCCTTGCTGCTGTCCTTGTGGGATCATTAATGGTTGTTGGACCCTTGGTTGTGAGGCTACAACATTATTTTATCCCTCTTTTCTCTTCGGGAAGTTTGAAACAGGCCTTTTTGAATTGTAGGGGGCATTTGGTGGCCCCCTTGTTATTTCCCCACTCTTTATTGCAGTCTTAATTCTTTCTCCGATAGTCACTAGATTTGTGAATCCCGAAGAGATACTTCCAACCATCTTTTCATAATATAGCCCTTGCAAGGTTGCCATGAACATATCAACTAACTCCTTTTCCAACAGCGGTGGTTGCACACGGGATGCCATCTCCCTCCATCTCTGAGCATACTCTTTAAAGGACTCTTCTTTCTTCTGGGACATATTCTAGAGTTGCATGCGGGTGGCGCCATGTCCAGGTTATATTTGTAATGCTTTAAGAAAGCATTATCAAGATCTTCCCATGTTTGAATGTGAATTCGCTCCAATTGCATATACCAGTCTAAAGATGCCCCGCTTAAGCTATCTTGAAAGTAGTGAACCATCGGCTTTTAATCATGGGCATGCGCATGCATCTTCCTGCAATACATGCGTAAATGATTTCTTGGACAAGTGAGCCCTTTTTATTTTCCAAAGTCAGGGACTTTGAACTTCGGCGGAATTACCACATTAGGGACTAGGCCCATTTCGAGAGCATCTACTTCGAAAGCATCAAAACCTTCCACAACTTTCACCCTTTTCTCCAGAGCCTTATATTGATTTATCACCAGTGGATTATCGACAACATGAGTACCATTCGTCTTCAAGGGTGCCTGATTGACATCCTCTAGGTCGTGATCTCCATACTGCAGGTCCAAGTAGTTGTCTATATTGTGGATTAGAATTTGTAGGGTATGTGATGCCCTTGCTTTTGATGGTGGTGGGACAAACCCTTCAGTTTCAGCTTTTCTTGTCTCTTGTTGGGCCCCGGCGAACTTTTGGGGTCCTGTCTCTGGCTCTTTTCTTAGTTGGTGACAGCTTGATGCACCAATTGTTTGAGGTACTTATTTGAAAGCTACCCTGGGAATTTGGTCTTGTCTGTCAACTTTGTTCTTTAGAGCTAGGAGAACTTGACTCAGATCTCCTTTCATTGAACTCACATCACCCTTTACTTGGTCGAGATCCTCCTTGAATGCAACCTAATTCTCCTTGATTTTTTCATTTCTTTTTGCTGATAGGCCCTTGTTTGATATGGAGGCCAAGGAGGTGGTGATCTTCTTCTACCAATGGTTTAACTGGAGAGATTTTTTTTGAAAAACCGAGATGAGCTTTGATATGATATGCAGGTGTTTGCAAATGCATGCATGAGACTAGCAGAGTGACCCGCAGTGGTCGTGTATTTGCACCAATTGTTCGAGGAGATGTTAGCACTGGTAAGAAAATTGCTGAGAATGTTGAACCCAAGAAGGTTACGGGTGAGACTAGTGGGGCTATGTTAGAGAAAGAAGTGGATGATATTTTGAAGATAATCAAGATGAGCGACTACAGAATTATAGATCAGCTACTGCAGACTCCTTCAAAAATATATATCTTGGCTTTATTGATGAACTCCTCTGCTCACTGAGAATCTTTGATGAGGGTATTGGACCAAGCTTTTATGGAAAGTGACATGCCCGTAGACCATTTCAACAACGTAGTAGGGAACATTATATCATGTAATAACCTTAGTTTCTGCGATGATGAATTGCCGGATGAAGGAAGGAATCAAAACCTGGCCCTCCACATCTCTATGAATTGCAAGAATGATTAGCTATCCAATGTATTGATTGATAATGGATCCGTATTGAACGTTATACCTAGGAGCACGCTTATGAAGTTTAAATATCAAGGAACGCCCATGCGCCCAAGTGGCATTATTGTGAAAGCATTTGATGGATCAAGGAAATCTGTTATTGGTGAAGTGGACTTGCCTATTCATATAGGCCCACATTTGTTTCAGATTACTTTCCAGGTCATGGATATTGTACCTTCTTATAGTTGCTTGCTAGGAAGGTCGTGGATACATGAGGTAGGGGTTGTCACTTTAACTTTACACCAGAAACTGAAGTTTGTATGTGTGATCGGTGGATCTGGAACTGACTGTTTAACGCTGGTTCGCGAAATGTCGCGGTAAGCAAGAGTCGCCACCGTCTTTTATTTTCTCCAAATGGAAAGGACAAAAGCACAGAAAAATTCCTTAAAGAGATTGCTCTCGGTCCGGGAGGTAGGTTATAGAAAGGGAAGGTGTTAGCACCCTTTCTATCCATGGTTATCCATGGGCTCTTAGATACTTGCTCATTTGTGTTTTCAAAAAATGGTTTGTTTGCTTTTCAACTGTGGGTTTTAAAAAGTTTCTTTGAAAATTTCAGTTCGACTCTTGTATCGGTCCTCAAGAGTGTTTGAAAAATTGCTTTCGAAAGCTTTTTGAAAATGTGTTGGTGTGAAAAGTATTTTTTTGAATTTGTTTTGAAATTAGAGCAAGTATCTACGAGAACCTACCTACCCTAAGGAATTCGTCTGTGTAAATGTCCTTTAAAGTAGTGCCATCCCACCATTGAGAGGTAGGTAGCACCACCGTTGGAGGTGTTCGGGTCAATTCGAGGTTCGGGACATGGTGATCACCAGAGCAATGGGAAGATACCTTAGAAGCTACCCTCATGCCAGGTTCCCGGATCATGAGGACTTACTAAGACATCCTCTACTCGACGATCACCTTTCGAGGCAAGGCAACAGTGAGGCGTACCCTAGGGGTGGTGTATGACTTGTGTGTCGTTTTCATTTATTTTGTCTTATGTCATGTCATTGGTGATCTAGCGTTTGTTTTTATTTTTGTCCATACATTCTTGCATGCATTTATTTAATAGTTAAAAGATTGCGGAAAGGTAAAAATTCTAAGCTATTACAAAGGCGCGGGTCCACATCGCCAAAATTTCTCGAACCCGATTTGACAGAAAAAAATAAAGAAAGTAAAGAAAAGTGCGAGCAATTAGTTACACGGCTTCGGGAGAGATACATCAACATTGAACGAAAAAAGAAATAAGCACGTGAATTAAATAAGAATTAAACGAGGGCGTTGGACCCTTTTTGCAGAATTAAATTAAAGGATGGAATTAATTAATTAAAAAGAAAAGAAAATTGTTTTTTTGGTATTTTATGATTTTTTGGATTTTTATGAAAAAGGAATTAATTAAAATTAATGCTAATCCTAATTCTAGTGGCTTTTAATTTATTAAGAAAACATTGAATTTTAACATAAATTAACCCTAATTTTTATATACAAATTTAATTATAAAAATAAATATCTAATATTGAATTATTATGGGAGAAAAAGAAAAAAAGGATAAAAAATTAATATGAACCCTAGCTCTATGTTTTTTAGATTTTTATTAAGAGAATTAAAATTAAAATCTAAGTTAATACTAAATTTAATTATATACAATTTATTTATGAAAATACTAAAAATAAAAATATTTATTGTTTTTCTCTTTTCTGATTTTTTGGTGGTATTTTTTATATTTATGAAAATAATAAATTAATTGAACAAAACAATAATTAAAAAAGAAAATAGAAAATAAAAAAAATAATAAAGACTTGCAAACCTAGGGGGTCTGCCCCAAATTGGAGGGTTTTTTGTAGTGATCCAGGCCCATTAACTTTGGCCTTGTGGACTTTCCCAGGACACGTACTCAAACGTTGACTAGAGCCCATCGTGTTCTCCAAATCTACGCCTTCTGATTGATCTCTTTGGCCTTGTGAACGACCTGATTTTGAAGGCGTATGGTATGCCTTTATACTGAAGCTGCATGTAATCATTAAAGAAAAAATAATATGAAGGGGAGTGGGGACCTGGGGCTCGAACCCAATTCCTTTGGTTTACCAGTCACTATGCTTGCCAACCGTGCCAGTTTGCTTATCTGTAAGTAATATGACAAACAAATATAATAAAATAAATATGCGTTAGTGTTTCGTTTTCCGCGCGAAATTTAAACCAGCCAACCATCTAATGCCACGATATCATCTTCTTCTTCGTTCCTGAAACACAAAAACATAGGCCACGGTTTTCTGAGCGTTCTCTTAGGCATGTTTTGGGAAAATAGCGAATAGCTCTAGGACGCTCATAAATTGAGCGCGAGGGTCTCAAACTTTTCGTCCAAGTATGCTGAACACGTTCATGGCACTGTGGTGTCCCAATTTTACCTTATTTAAAAAAACCCCAATTTGAAATCCTGTAAACCCTAAAACACGACTATGGCAATTTCTTGTATAGCGCATGAAAATCCAATCAAAGCATATGGTTAGCTTGCAAACACTTCACTGATCATGAATATATAAACAAAATGCCATGAATGTGCATAGAATGTAAAACACGATTATGAGAAAAAGTGAAAAAAACTGGACTTCTGTATACCGTTTCAAGGCGTTAGGATTGATGTTTTTGATTGGAATCGTTTCTTGACAACCCTGGCAAGCTAATGGAACAAGTTTGGAGGCTTGAATTGACCTGCAAGTGTATTTTCAGTTATGGAGTTTTTTGACAAATTTCAAGTTTTGCTTTCCAGATTTTTGTGCAGCTGCGTGGTTAATGGCATTAGGGTTGTGTTCCTTGTATATGAAAGAATGAATTAGGTTAAAAATCTGATCAAAAGAATCCAATATTTGATTGTTCAATATTTGATTTTCCAAGCATTATTTTTTCAATCTTTTTCATGCAATTTGATACCAAATCATGCCAAAACTTTCCAAAATGATCATGCACGAATCTTGAATGTCCAATGAGAGTATTTTCTACACAAAGAGATTTGATTTCATTAGTTTTGTATTTTTCATGTATTTTATTTAATTAAATGATTTATTAATAATAAAAAATCCAAATAAATAAATAAAAATGGAGAAAAACTTCCCTTTGGGCCTAATGGTCGTGCACATGCTTGGGATGATGAATTGTGGAAGAAAAATAGACCCATTAGCAATTTTAGGTCATTTGAATCAATGTTGACTTTTCAAAATATCCAAATATTTCCCAACTTCTACAAGGCATAACTTGCTCAATTTTTAAGCTTTGCTCATGTTCTTAGACATTTTGGAAAGGTCTTTGAGTCCTCTAACCAATGCCTTTGGTCCCATGTCATTTTGATTTACCAATCTCAAGTTATGGCCCTTGACCTAAAGTCCCTTTTTGTTGACTTTTGAAAATGACCTATAATGTTGAAATTGATAACTTTTTGTGAGAGCATTTCTTGGACTTGAAGTATGAAGATGAGTTGTAGGAAATGTCTTTATCTTCAAAATGAGCTTTGGATGGGATTTTTCTGATAATCCATGTGAAAGTTATGCCCTGGTCAATTTACAGTTGACTTTTTCATCTGTCCAAATAAGGAAACTTTTGCATCTTGATGATTTTTGAGCCAAGCTTTGAGAATCATGATCAAGCATTGATCAAATGATGTTTGTGGCTTCAAAATGATATGTTGACCAAAAATTTGAACTTTTGACTGTCAAATGACCGTTTTGCCCCTACAGTTGACTGTAGTGCAATTTAGGGTTTTGACTGTGCAATTTTGTGCTGAAAGTCTTGAAACTTTGTATGAGGATGCTTGACCATATTTATAGGCATGTGAGACTTGATTGGACCTTTGGAAACTTCATTTTCTTGATCAGAACCAAAACCCTAATTTTGACTGTTTAGGAGGCCCTTACACTGTGCAACCCTTGGGGAATTTTGAAGCTTGTCTTGGCAATTTCTTGAAGAATATGGGAGGGCAAATTTTGGGGTACAACAGTTGCCCCTGTTCAATCTTCTTAGACCTGAGGATGCAGATTGGCTGACGTGCCTTTCGTAATCCGAAGGTAGAAGATGATTGAACACTAGAGTGCCCAGAAATTTGCGCTCACATAGTAGCAGTGTGATGATGGGAATGGGCTTATAGATGCCATTTAGAGATTGATGAATAGGATGATGGGCTTATAGATGCCATCTGGATGTTGATCGCATAAGAGATTCCTTAGCGAGAACCTGCATACCTGCAAAAGAAAAATGAGTACCTGACATGTTGCAGGAGCTGATTTTCAGATGCTTGGTATAGATATGTCCTGACTGGTTACAGGAGCTGGATCTGGAGCTTCAAACGATGATGAATGAACCAGGGGTGGTTACTACCTCAGCATGAACGGTGAGAGAACCTTGGGTGACTTTAACTTCAACAACGCTCGTTGAGAAAATCTTGGTGGGAATTACCATCTTCGCAGTATCGGGAAGAGAACCAATAGGCAATTATAATCTCAAAAGCGGACGTTTGAGAAGAACCTGGAATGGAATTATCATCTCACGCACCGTCGGGGAGAGAACCATAGGAAATTATAATCTCAAAAGCGGACGTTTGAGAAAAACCTGGGATGGAATTATCATCTCACGCACCGTCGGGGAGAGAACCATAGGAAATTATAATCTCAAAAGCGGACGTCTAAGAAAAACCTGGGATGGAATTATCATCTCACGCACCGTCGGGGAGAGAACCATAGGAAATTATAATCTCAAAAGCGGACGTTTGAGAAAAACCTGGACTGGAATTATCACCTCACGCACCGTCGGGGAGGGAACCATAGGAAATTATAATCTCAAAAGCGGACGTTTGAGAAAAACCTGGACTGGAATTATCACCTCACGCACCGTCGGGGAGGGAACCATAGGAAATTATAATCTCAAAAGCGGACGTTTGAGAAAAACCTGGGATGGAATTATCATCTCACGCACCGTCGGGGAGAGAACCATAGGAAATTATAATCTCAAAAGCGGACGTTTGAGAAAAACCTGGGCTGGAATTATCATCTCACGCACTGTCGGAGAGAGAACCATAGGAAATTATAATCTCAAAAGCGGATGTCTGAGAAAAACCTGGGCTAGAATTATCATCTCACGCACCGTCGGGGAGAGAACCATAGGAAATTATAATCTCAAAAGCGGACGTTTGAGAAAAACCTGGGATGGAATTATCATCTCACG
Source organism: Vicia faba (assembly GCA_948472305.1). NCBI lineage: Eukaryota > Viridiplantae > Streptophyta > Magnoliopsida > Fabales > Fabaceae > Vicia > Vicia faba. The sequence continues at coordinate 361,073 of CATIWC010001178.1, read as the reverse complement.
CACCGTCGGGGAGAGAACCATAGGAAATTATAATCTCAAAAGCGGACGTCTGAGAAAAACCTGGGATGGAATTATCATCTCACGCACCGTCGGGGAGAGAACCATAGGAAATTATAATCTCAAAAGCGGACGTTTGAGAAAAACCCGAAATAACTTCTACTGAGTCTTCATCAGAAAAATCTGTTTGGGGTCGATTTAGCTGGACTAGAGAAGGCCTTGGACTGGATAAGAAATCTTTGGAGTCGATTAACTGAACCGGTCTAGGCTTGAAATATGATTGAGAACTTAGCTGAATCTTTCCTGAAAGGTAAAGGTCAGTCATATGCAATGCATGATATGGATCAAACAATGATGTTCTCAACATAAATGAGATTTGTGAGATATGATGCGTCTATGCATGCTATAATGATGTATGTGATGTTTATGTATGCTTTCGTCTAGGAAAGTAAATCCTTGACGGGTGCCGGGAAGTCACTCCTGGGCTGATGTTGAAGAATAAGCTTTTGCTTCCGCTAGGGATGATGATTGCAAGAATACCGGTAGGAGAAGATAACTCCGTTGGGGAATAAACTTGGCAAATGGAAGATTCTGCGGGGAGAAAAATACTCTAACGACCATGCTGGGGAGCGATACTCTGTGGGGAGAGAGATACTTTGTTGAATTGTTGATAATAGCTTGCTGGGGATATCTCTGCTGTATTGGAAGTGCTGATAGACTTCGCTGGGGATAAGAAGGAACTGTGTTGACGACGACCTTTCCGTGGCTTTTGGCTGAGGATAACCCAGTTATATCCTGTTAAGGAAATAACTCTTTAAATAAAGCCGGGCGACGCGTTCGTGCTCTACGAGGGATAAGCTTCCAGAATCTACTGGGGATAAGCTTATTGCTTGGGGAAATGAATTCCAACCTTTCTGGGGAATTGGATTGGACTCTCCTGGGGGAGTTTTGAACTGCGGGGGAAGTGATTCCTTTGGATGTTTGATATGCCGCCGGGGAACAATCTTTAGACCAAGACTGCCGGGGATGCTTGTTAAGAATGTGTACATTGCTGCTGAGGAATGTTGAGATCTGATGGAGGATACCCATCTTCTTAAAGATTAGATAACTTTGCTTGAGGAAGAGTGCACTGACTTGCTAACTCTCTGGGGAATTAGGATATCTGGTTATGTTCTTTAGCTGAACCTACCTTGGTACCTTGGAGGACAGAACAATTAGATTGCTTAGACAACTCTTTATTGCCCCTGTTTCTAGTGTCACCTGTAATTAATCCTTTGTTTCGTATGCAAATATTTATGAGTTAGCAAATTATTGTCAATGGATATATCACAAATTGAACCTTGGACGTTCTTCGCAAAACAAAACAGAAAAAGACAAATAATTAGCACGTTTAACTGAAAAATATATTTGTATTGATTTTTGAATGGCCTGGAAATAGGCGTTTTGTGTACAAGAGGCTGACGTTCTAGTAAGAGAACGCCGCCGAACAAAAGAGTTTATACAAATTTTGTACAAAAGAAAATAAAACAGCTGTGTGAAATGAATGATCCACTGGGTTTCAACTCGGCTATTGCCTTTATAACTCCGAGCGTCTCATCACTTGATGACCTTGGTTGAAGGTGAAGCTGACTGATCGATGTCGTCTGAACTTGATGTAGATACCGGATTCTGGATGCAAAGTGATCCAATGAGACATAGTATTACGCTTTTATCCCTAATTTTTGCCTGGACCGCCCTTTCGGGTTTTCAGTCCACCGGGATACCCATTTTTGCCCAAGCCGCCTTTTCAGGTTTTCGACTTGTCGGGTGTACAGATTTTTTTCATTTTTCATCCCTTCATTTTGCCCGAACCCTTTTGGTTCGCCGGGAAGCCCTAATTTTTTCCTAGGCATGTCAGCCTAGCGGGTCTTTTTCATGCGTAGTATCTTTTTACTATGTCTGTATTAGCGGGGTGAGGAAGGTCGTCACCATCCATATTGGTTAGAATCATGGCTCCTCCTGAGAACACATGTTTAACCACAAATGGCCCTTCGTACGTAGGGGTCCATTTTCCCCTTGGATCACTCTGAAGAAGGATGATTCTCTTGATTACCAGATCCCCAACTTGATATTCCTGTGGTCTGACCTTTTTGTTAAATGCCCTGATCATCCGTTTCTGATACATCTGACCATGACAGATAGCAGCAAGTCTCTTTTCATCAATAAGGTTTAATTGATCAAGTCGCGTCTGGATCCAATCATCCTCGTTCAGATTTGCATCCTTCATTATCCGGAGAGAGGGTATTTGCACTTCGATCGGTAAGACTGCCTCCATACCATAAACCAAAGAGAAGGGAGTTGCCCCGGTTGACGTCCTAGATGAGGTACGGTACCCATGTAGAGCGAACGGTAACATCTCGTGCCAATCCTTATAGGTCACTGTCATTTTCTGCACGATTTTCTTGATGTTCTTATTTGCTGCTTCTACAGCCCCATTCATCTTCGGTCTGTAAGGAGAAGAATTGTGGTGCTGTATTTTGAACTGCTCACAGAGCTCAGCGATCATCTTGTTATTCAGATTGGTACCGTTGTCTGTAATGATTCTTTCTGGGACACCGTATCGACAGATCAGATTATGCCGAATGAACCGTGCCACAACAGTCTTGGTTATTGTAGCATAGGATGCTGCTTCAACCCACTTCGTAAAATAATCAATCGCCACTAGGATGAAGCGATGCCCATTAGATGCCGTAGGTTTAATCTCACCGATCATGTCTATGCCCCACATTGCAAACGGCCAAGGCGCAGTCAGAACATTCAGGGGAACTGGAGGAACATGCACCTTGTCTGCATAAATCTGGCACTTATGGCATGTCCTAGAATGTTGGTAGCAGTCAGCTTCCATTGTGGACCAGTAATATCCTGCCCGTAGGATTTTCTTAGCCATAGTATGTCCACTGGAATGCGTACCAAAGGTTCCTTCATGTAGCTCTTCCATGATCCTTTCTGCTTCAGTTTTATCCACACAACGCAGTAAGGTTGAATCATGGTTTCGCTTATACAAGATGTCGTTGCTAAGGAAGAACTTTGCCGCGAACCTTCTCAGGAACTTCTTATCATTGACAGATGCACCTTCAGGGTATTCCTGAGCTTCCATATATCTTTTTAATTCATGGTACCAAGGCTTCTCAGTTACCAATTCAGTCTCGAGATCGCAACAGTATGTCGGTTCGTCCAGTTTCCAGATGATGATCCGGGAAGCCTCATTATCCCATTTGACCTTGAACATAGAAGACATTGTAGCTAACGCGTCCGCCAGCTGATTCTCTTCTCTCGGGAAGTGTTCAAAGGTTATCTCTGTGAAGTGGGGGATCAAGGTCAACACACATTCCCTGTAAGGAATAAGGTTCAGATGTTTCGTATCCCACTCTCCTTTGATCTGATTGATCACGAGAGCGGAATCTCCGAAGACACTCAGAAACTTGATTCTTAGGTCGATCGCAGCTTGAAGACCCATGATGCACGCCTCATACTCTGCCATGTTGTTGGTACAGTTGAAACATAGCCGGGCAGTGAGCGAAGTATGAGTACCTTGAGGAGATATGATGATGGCGCCGATACCGTTACCCAAAGCATTGGAGGCTCCGTCAAAGTGCATAGACCATCGGGATCCTTCCTCAGGTCCTTCATCCGGTCCAGGTACTTCACAATCAGTTACTATCATGATGCTTTCGTCCGGAAACTCGAAGTTCATTGATTGATAGTCATCTACGGCCTGATGTGCCAAGTGGTCTGCCAATACACTCCCCTTGATGGCTTTCTGGGTCGTGTACTGAATGTTGTATTCCGTCAAGATCATTTGCCATCTTGCAATTCTCCCAGACAGAGCAGGCTTTTCGAATATGTACTTTATAGGATCCATCTTTGAGATCAACAAGGTAGTGTGAGTCAGCATATACTGTCTCAGCCGGCGAGCAGCCCATACCAAAGCGCAGCAAGTTTTCTCAAGCAGTGAGTATCGGGTCTCACAGTCGGTAAACTTTTTGCTAAGGTAATAAATGGCGTGCTCTTTTCGGCCAGACTCGTCATGCTGCCCCAGCACACACCCCATTGAGTTGTCAAGCACTGTTAGATATAGTATCAGAGGTCTCCCTTCAACCGGTGGCATAATGATAGGTGGTTCTTGGAGATACTCTTTGATTCTGTCAAAAGCAGCCTGACATTCATCGTTCCAACGTACTACCTGATCTTTCTTCAGCAGCTTGAAGATTGGCTCACAGGTAGCAGTCAGGTGTGAGATGAACCGAGCAATGTAATTCAGGCGTCCTAAAAAGCCTCTGACTTCCTTCTCTGTCTTAGGAACCGGCATCTCTTGAATAGCTTTAACCTTGGCAGGGTCCACTTGAATACCCTTATCACTGACCACGAAGCCTAGCAACTTTCCAGATCTTACCCCGAAGGTGCACTTGTTCGGGTTCAATCTCAGCTTGTACAGTTTCAAACGGTCAAACAACTTATGCAGATGATCTAGGTGCTCTTCCTCAGTCTGGGACCTTGCGATCATGTCGTCAACATACACTTCTATCTCATGATGGATCATATCATGAAATAAAGCAACCATGGCACGTTGGTAGGTTGCCCCAACGTTCTTTAGTCCAAAAGGCATGACCTTGTAGCAGAAGGTGCCCCACTGAGTAACAAATGTAGTCTTCTCCATGTCTTCAGGTGCCATCTTGATCTGATTGTAACCTGAAAACCATCCATGAAAGAGAACACCTTGTGCTGAGCTGTATTATCAACAAGGACATCAATGTGAGGTAGGGGGAAGTCATCCTTGGGACTGGCCCTGTTCAGATCCCTGTAGTCGACGCACATTCTGACCTTACCGTCCTTTTTAGGTACCGGCACCACATTAGCAACCCACTGAGGGTAAGAAGTTACTGCAAGGAACCCAGCGTCAAACTGTTTCATAACCTCGGCTTTAATCTTCTCAGACATCTCTGGACGCATACGGCGGACCTTTTGCTTAACTGGAGGGCAGTCTTCCTTAGTTGGCAAGTGATTGACCACAATATCGGTATCCAACCCGGGCATGTCTTCGTAGGACCAGGCAAAGATCTCCATATAATCATGCAGCATCTGAGTCAACCGTTGCTTCACGCTGAGCTCTAGGTTGGCACCGATCTTTACCTCTTTCCTGTCTGCCTCAGTACCCAAGTTTATTGTTTCCACTGGCTCTTCATGGGTTTGAATTGCCCTCTCCTCCCGAAGTAACAATCTTGCAAGCTCACCAGGCACTTCGCAATCATCTTCACCTTCGTCTTCGGCTAAGTTGATCGGATTTTCGAAGTCATAATTGGCAGTAGCAGAGTCGTTACCAGTGAGATCCAGAGTGGATTGAAACCTGTATGAGTGAGTGTGTGTGTAAATACAGCTGTTTTGAAATATATGTAAAAGAAAGAAAGACAGAAAAGGAGCATAAGATTTGCAATGCGAGAAAACGTCCAAGATTTTCATTCATGATATATGAAATGACAGTTTATATGCCCTCACAAATAGAACCACGGTGCCTCGGGTAAGACACCGGGCCAAAGAGTTTATTATTGTTTATTACAGATACCAAAAACATAGGAATTCATTACTTAGTAACAAGAGAAACAGATAGATTGTCCTTTGCACTCCAATTGTTAAGTCCACTGTCGGTTGCCGGGTAGATCCAGCTATCAAACTCAGCTTCATCCACTTCCTCTTTGTCCCCAATAGCATTCACTCCATGAGCAGGCAGGGGAGCTGTTACTACATTAGGCTTCTCAGATGCCTCGAACTGTACCTCCTTGGCGTCAATAAGGTCCTGCAGCTTGCTCCTTAATGCCCAACAGTCATCAGTAGAATGCCCCGGGCTATCTGAATGGTAAGCACAGCGAGCATTCGGGTTGTACTTAGGAGATGCAGTATTTGGGAACTTCGGCGCCTCTCTGACAGTCACTAAGTTGGTTGAGAGCAACTGTGGTAAGATCTGCGACAATGTCATACTCAACCGGGTGAACTCTCTCCGGGGTCTTTCAGCCCTTTGAGGATTGGTCGGCCGAGGAGCGGCAGCAGGCTTGGCAATCATTACCGCACTGACAGATTGGCGGCGCTCAAATCTTTCTGATCTCCGGGAGCCATATACAGCACTAGCCTCCTTTTTGAAGGGTTTCTTTTCAGAACTAGACGATGCACCCTTCGGAATCTTTCCAGACTTCAACCCAGCCTCAATTCTCTCTCCAGTCAGAATCAGATCAGTGAACCCTGCAGACGAATTCCCGATAAGATGGTTGAAAAATGGCCCAGATAGGGTCCCCAAGAACATGTCTACTAACTCCCGATCAGTCAACAGAGGCTGCACCCTGCTAGCCAGATCTCTCCACTTCTGAGCGTACTCCTTAAAACCTTCACTTGAACCTAACGACATACCTTGGAGTTGGGTACGTGTAGGGGCAAGGTCGGCATTATATTGATACTGCTTGTAGAAAGCAGTAGCCAACTCCTCCCAGTTACAAACCTTGGTCCCATCCAGCTGATAGAACCATTCGAGATGAGTCCCTGAAAGACTCTCCTGGAAGAAGTGGATCCACAAATTTTTATCCGCTGAGTACGGTTGAATCTTCCGAACGTAGGACCTGAGATGTAGCTTGGGACAAGACGCCGCATCATATTTAGCGAAAGATGGTGCTTTGAACTTATGGGGAATGATCACACCAGTAGACAAACCCAAATCTCCAAAATCCAGCCCAGGTACCTGTTGGATCTCCATAGCATTCAGCCTATCCTCCAGCTGCTTGTAACGGTGTTCTGCCGGAGGATATTGCTCTTCATCAAAATCAGTCTCGTTGTCGGAGACTACCGGACTTGGAACCCTTGCCTCTTGAGGAGTACCCTTGCCAACAGAAGAACCAGCCTCTTCATGCTGCAGAGTATTGCCAAACCTTCGGCCCGAGTTGAACAGAACAGTTCTTCTCTTTTTCTTCTTCTCCTTCTTCAGGAGCAGAGCCTTCAGCTCTTCTTGGCCTTGAGCCAAACCCTTGATTAATTCCTGAAACTGCACATTCTGCGCCTGAAGAGCTTTGATGGATGTCTCAGTTGATGAAGAGTCGGGATTCATGATGCTGAAATAAACAGCGAAGAACTGTAAGCAACCTGAAAAGGGGAAAACCTGCTATGCACATGATGAATGAGATGTGTTTATGCAATGCATTCAAGGGTTCGAAAATTCAACTTCGTTGTAGACAAAAAGGAACACACGTTATCATTAAGGAAATAACTGTTTTAGTACATCAAAGCCTCATGGGCAAAATAATACAAAAATCAAATCAATCCCAAAATATGCTACGCATCCTCTTTGGAGCTATGTAAGTGTTGAGATTCCTCTCCTCATGCAATAGGCGAGTGAGCTCCAAGACCTTCTTTTCACTGGCATGTAGACTAGTCTCGAGAGAATTCCGTTCTTCCTTAAGCTGGATCCAGCTCTTCTGCATCTCTTCCCAGGATGTGGGCATATCAGGGTGCTGAATAGTGTAGGACACTTCTCCTTCCAAGACTGGTTCTTTGATTACTGGGAGCATATGAGGATAAGGCATTACTAGCTTCTGGGAGCGGGCTCGTACCCACTTGAGATAAGGTTCCAACGGGATGGAGTTCCTGTGCCCCAGTGTCTTGATGTCTATCCTACTTGGCCTCCTCCAGGCTCTGATAAATCTCTGGCGAAGTCCTTGAGTATCGTTGTCGAAGTCAAAAACTATGTCAGGAATTAACATGTCATGAGGACCATCCCTCTGAGCATAACCAAATTGTCTCCAAGCCAGGCATGGGATATAAGTAATACCTCCTCTGATTCCTAGTAAAGGAACATTAGGGTACTCCCCGCAACGATCAATGATAGTGACATCTTCTCTGGACCTAGGGCACCAATGTATATCTGCATGTGTAAGAGTCATCAACCGTTGTGACCATCTCAAACCCCACTCATTCTTCAAAACTGATTGTGGAAGGTGCGAAATAAACCACCTTCCCAGGAGAGGAGTGCAACACATAAGGACACCTATTTTTCTCATGGTTCGAGTGTAACATGAGTGAAGGATGTCCCCCAGTAACGTAGGTATAGGATTCCTGGACATAAAGATCTGGACAGCACTGATATCTATAAGCTGATCTGGGTTAGGGAACAACACCAAACCATAGACAAGGAGGGCCACAACTTCTTCAAAAGCTTGCAAATCAAGGGAGTTCCAACATTCATGGGCCTTTTCAAACAGAAACCTGGCTAAGAACCCTTTGATACCACTTCTAACTTCCCAATGTCCCTTGAGGTCAGATGACTATAGGTGCAAGGCTTTAGCAATCTCTTCAAGCTTGGGTTCCTTTTCTGTACCGTTGAAGGGTAGCTGATCAAGGATAGGGATCTTCAGGAGACGGGAGAACTCCTCCATTGTAGGTACCAACTGATAATCCAAGAAGGTGAAAGAGTGATGCAGAGGGTCAAAGAATTGGAACAGGACCTTTATCATATCTTCCTCAATGTTGGTATTGACTAAGCTGATAAGACTCCCATGTCTTTCACTGAATGAAGAGTTCTCGGGAATCCTGGATATAAGTTCCTTAAGCTGAGGAGGGATCCTTACAAGACTGATTTGAATTGTCTTTCTGCGAACAGTTTCCATGTCCTACAAAACAAGAACAAAGATGAAAATTCGAACCCCTGAAATGGTTAGTCAATGCATATGATGCTGGATGATGTCATGATGCTATGATTAAACACACCACAGATATTTACAAAGACAAACATGTAAGGCACACAAGGCACACAAGACAAGCCCTTAGGGTTTAAGGCCAGCATGGGGTCTGGGTAGTACCCTCTTGAAGTTGGTGGGTTCAACCTGTCCTATCAAAGTAACCGGGTTCTAAGGGTCCCAATATCACTGGATTGTTTTCATTGTTCATCGTTTCGATTTAGCCACTGAACTGGCGACCGAAATATTCCAGGAAAGCAACCCTCAATTGAGTGTAGTATCGAGTATCAACCAACCTCGGACTGCACCAAAGTCAGTTATCTCACTACCCTAAAGAGGCCAAGATAGTTCAATTAAGGTTCCTAAGGTCTGTTGATGCTTCACGACACCACGCGGAGGCCCCGTACTCTCCTTGACTGAACTCAAGGGTTACCGGTACACACCAAAGTGCCACATCAACGTAGCAGACTGTTTCAACCATGTCGGTATACCCCGCACAGTTCCCTCACAGCCTTGTTGCTACTTTCTAAGAAGGTATCCCCAGATCCGGGTTAGGATCTATAGAACTCCCAAGACAGTCCCACAATGATGAAGCAAGCAAATCAATACAATTGAAAACACAGTTATGAACTACCCTAAGGTACACCTCACTTTAAGTTTAAGTCCCCAGCAGAGTCGCCAGTTCTGTGATCGGTGGATCTGGAACTGACTGTTTAACGCTGGTTCGCGAAATGTCGCGGTAAGCAAGAGTCGCCACCGTCTTTTATTTTCTCCAAATGGAAAGGACAAAAGCACAGAAAAATTCCTTAAAGAGATTGCTCTCGGTCCGGGAGGTAGGTTATACAAAGGGAAGGTGTTAGCACCCTTTCTATCCATGGTTATCCATGGGCTCTTAGATACTTGCTCATTTGTGTTTTCAAAAAATGGTTTGTTTGCTTTTCAACTGTGGGTTTTAAAAAGTTTCTTTGAAAATTTCAGTTCGACTCTTGTATCGGTCCTCAAGAGTGTTTGAAAAATTGCTTTCGAAAGCTTTTTGAAAATGTGTTGGTGTGAAAAGTATTTTTTTGAATTTGTTTTGAAATTAGAGCAAGTATCTACGAGAACCTACCTACCCTGAGGAATTCGTCTGTGTAAATGTCCTTTAAAGTAGTGCCATCCCACCATTGAGAGGTAGGTAGCACCACCGTTGGAGGTGTTCGGGTCAATTCGAGGTTCGGGACATGGTGATCACCAGAGCAATGGGAAGATACCTTAGAAGCTACCCTCATGCCAGGTTCCCGGATCATGAGGACTTACTAAGACATCCTCTACTCGACGATCACCTTTCGAGGCAAGGCAACAGTGAGGCGTACCCTAGGGGTGGTGTGTGACTTGTGTGTCGTTTTCATTTATTTTGTCTTATGTCATGTCATTGGTGATCTAGCGTTTGTTTTTATTTTCGTCCATACATTCTTGCATGCATTTATTTAATAGTTAAAAGATTGCGGAAAGGTAAAAATTCTAAGCTATTACAAAGGCGCGGGTCCACATCGCCAAAATTTCTCGAACCCGATTTGACAGAAAAAAATAAAGAAAGTAAAGAAAAGTGCGAGCAATTAGTTACACGGCTTCGGGAGAGATACATCAACATTGAACGAAAAAAGAAATAAGCACGTGAATTAAATAAGAATTAAACGAGGGCGTTGGACCCTTTTTGCAGAATTAAATTAAAGGATGGAATTAATTAATTAAAAAGAAAAGAAAATTGTTTTTTTGGTATTTTATGATTTTTTGGATTTTTATGAAAAAGGAATTAATTAAAATTAATGCTAATCCTAATTCTAGTGGCTTTTAATTTATTAAGAAAACATTGAATTTTAACCTAAATTAACCCTAATTTTTATATACAAATTTAATTATAAAAATAAATATCTAATATTGAATTATTATGGGAGAAAAAGAAAAAAAGGATAAAAAATTAATATGAACCCTAGCTCTATGTTTTTTAGATTTTTATTAAGAGAATTAAAATTAAAACCTAAGTTAAAACTAAATTTAATTATATACAATTTATTTATGAAAATACTAAAAATAAAAATATTTATTGTTTTTCTCTTTTCTGATTTTTTGGTGGTATTTTTTATATTTATGAAAATAATAAATTAATTGAACAAAACAATAATTAAAAAAGAAAATAGAAAATAAAAAAAAAATAATAAAGACTTGCAAACCTAGGGGGTCTGCCCCAAATTGGAGGGTTTTTTGTAGTGATCCAGGCCCATTAACTTTGGCCTTGTGGACTTTCCCAGGACACGTACTCAAACGTTGACTAGAGCCCATCGTGTTCTCCAAATCTACGCCTTCTGATTGATCTCTTTGGCCTTGTGAACGACCTGATTTTGAAGGCGTATGGTATGCCTTTATACTGAAGCTGCATGTAATCATTAAAGAAAAAATAATATGAAGGGGAGTGGGGACCTGGGGCTCGAACCCAGGTCCTTTGGTTTACCAGTCACTATGCTTGCCAACCGTGCCAGTTTGCTTATCTGTAAGTAATATGACAAACAAATATAATAAAACAAATATGCGTTAGTGTTTCGTTTTCCGCGCGAAATTTAAACCAGCCAACCATCTAATGCCACAATATCATCTTCTTCTTCGTTCCTGAAACACAAAAACATAGGCCACGGTTTTCTGAGCGTTCTCTTAGGCATGTTTTGGGAAAATAGCGAATAGCTCTAGGACGCTCATAAATTGAGCGCGAGGGTCTCAAACTTTTCGTCCAAGTATGCTGAACACGTTCATGGCACTGTGGTGTCCCAATTTTACCTTATTTAAAAAAACCCCAATTTGAAATCCTGTAAACCCTAAAACACGACTATGGCAATTTCTTGTATAGCGCATGAAAATCCAATCAAAGCATATGGTTAGCTTGCAAACACTTCACTGATCATGAATATATAAACAAAATGCCATGAATGTGCATAGAATGTAAAACACGATTATGAGAAAAAGTGAAAAAAACTGGACTTCTGTATACCGTTTCAAGGCGTTAGGATTGATGTTTTTGATTGGAATCGTTTCTTGACAACCCTGGCAAGCTAATGGAACAAGTTTGGAGGCTTGAATTGGCCTGCAAGTGTATTTTCAGTTATGGAGTTTTTTGACAAATTTCAAGTTTTGCTTTCCAGATTTTTGAGCAGCTGCGTGGTTAATGGCATTCGGGTTGTGTTCCTTGTATATGTAAGAATGAATTAGGTTAAAAATCTGATCAAAAGAATCCAATATTTGATTGTTCAATATTTGATTTTCCAAGCATTATTTTTTCAATCTTTTTCATGCAATTTGATACCAAATCATGCCAAAACTTTCCAAAATGATCATGCACGAATCTTGAATGTCCAATGAGAGTATTTTCTGCACAAAGAGATTTGATTTCATTAGTTTTGTATTTTTCATGTATTTTATTTAATTAAATGATTTATTAATAATAAAAAATCCAAATAAATAAATAAAAATGGAGAAAAACTTACCTTTGGGCCTAATGGTCGTGCACATGCTTGGGATGATGAATTGTGGAAGAAAAATAGGCCCATTAGCAATTTTAGGTCATTTGAATCAATGTTGACTTTTCAAAATATCCAAATATTTCCCAACTTCTACAAGGCATAACTTGCTCAATTTTTAAGCTTTGCCCTTGACCTAAAGTCCCTTTTTGTTGACTTTTGAAAATGACCTATAATGTTGAAATTGATAACTTTTTGTGAGAGCATTTCTTGGACTTTAAGTATGAAGATGAGTTGTAGGAAATGTCTTTCTCTTCAAAATGAGCTTTGGATGGGATTTTTCTGATAATCCATGTGAAAGTTATGCCCTGGTCAATTTACAGTTGACTTTTTCAACTGTCCAAATAAGGAAACTTTTGCATCTTGATGATTTTTGAGCCAAGCTTTGAGAATCATGATCAAGCATTGATCAAATGATGTTTGTGGCTTCAAAATGATATGTTGACCAAAAATTTGAACTTTTGACTGTCAAATGACCGTTTTGCCCCTACATTTAACTGTAGTGCAATTTAGGGTTTTGACTGTGCAATTTTGTGCTGAAAGTCTTAAAACTTTGTATGAGGATGCTTGACCATATTTATAGGCATGTGAGACTTGATTGGACCTTTGGAAACTTCATTTTCTTGATCAGAACCAAAACCCTAATTTTGACTGTTTAGGAGGCCCTTACACTGTGCAACCCTTGGGGAATTTTGAAGCTTGTCTTGGCAATTTCTTGAAGAATATGGGAGGGCAAATTTTGGGGTACAACAGTATGTGAAGGGAAAGTTGTGATCATAAATGGAGAAAAAACATTATTGATATCTCATTTGTCCTCTTTCAGCATTGTGGAGGCGGATGAAGCTGCTATTGGAACCCAGTTCCAAGCATTATCCATTGACAACATAATAGGAAATGAGAATTATATGGTTTCGCTCAGGGATGCGCAGCAGGTTATGCGTAATGGCCATGGTGAATTTTGGGGACGGATTATGGATCCACATGTGAACAAGAACAGAGCTGGCTTGGGGTTCTCTTTGAAGAATGACAAAGGTAAGAGCATGAAGCTGAAGTCTGCTACAGGTGAGTATCAGGACATCTTACGTAGCGGGGGTTATCTTCATCCAACTGTTTTCGGGATTAATGCCATTGTGGAAGACGAAGCAGAGCCAGAAATGCAAAATTACGTGACGCAAGGAGTTGGGGTTCAGAATTGGATCACCATTGATGTTCCATATTGCATACATATTTCAAAGTAATTTGATTTGTTAATCCTTTTGAAAAGCTTTCACTTTTCCCAAAGTGGAAGAATTAATATTGTAGGGCTTATCTGTTTGCTGTTACTTTTAAAATCAATAATAAAAGTTGTCTTTGTTTCCCAAATTGTGTCTTTATTTTATACTTTCTCTTGGAAAATGGTAATCAGGAAAAAAAAACCTTTCAAAATAAATAATAACTGAAATACAATCTGCATGATAACTTGTTATATGTGTCAGTTTCTAAATGCAATCATAAATCATATGTGTAGATTAATTAAAAAACCCGTTGAATACAATGACCCTGCACCCTCTCCCAATTTTGAATGTCCTGTGTATGGGGCCGAAGAAGAAGACTATGATTAGATTCCAGAAGAGGTCTCACAGTTTCTTGAGCACGAGGAAAATTCCATTCATCCATATAAAGAGCCATTGAAAGTGATCAATTTGGGTTCAGAAGAAGATCTGAAAGAAGTCAAGATTGGAGCATTGTTGTATCCTGATGGGAAGAGTAGGTTGATTGAGTTGTTGAAAGGGTATGCGTATATCTTCACTTGGTCTTATCAAGATATGCTTGGTCTAGGTACATATATTGTAGAGCACTTCTTGCGGTTGAAGCCAGAGTGTCCGCTAATCAAACAGAAGTTGAGAAGAACTCACCCAGATATGGCAGTGAAGATCAAAGAGGAGGTTCTAAAGAAAATTGATGCCGGTTTTCTTTTGACATCAGTATATCCTCAGTGGATTGCCAATATTGTCCCAGTACCAAAAAAATACGGAAAAGTTCGCATGTGCATAGATTACAGAGATATAAATAAAGCTAGTCCAAAAGATGATTTTCCGTTGCCACACATTGATATGTTAGTGGATAGCACAACAAAATTCAAAGTATTCTCGTTTATGGACGTATTTTCCGGGTATAATCAAATAAGAATGGCTCTAGAGGACATGGAAAAAACAACATTTATCACACCCTGGGGAACATTCTGTTATAGAGTGATGCCCTTCGGGTTAAAGAACATTGGTGCAACGTACCAGAGGGCTATGACAACCCTATTCCATGATCTGATGCACAGGGAAATTGAGGTGTATGTTGATGATATGATTTCTAAATCCCATACTGAAGAAGGGCATGTAGAAGATTTGTTGAAGTTATTTCAGCATTTGAGTAAGTATCGTCTCCGCTTGAATCCAAATAAATGTACCTTCGGTGTACGATCGGGGAAATTGTTGGGTTTCATTGTTAGCCAAAAAGGAATTGAAGTTGACCCTGACAAAGTCAAAGAAATTCAAGAGATGCCAGCGCCAAGAACTGAAAATCAAGTCAGAGGATTCCTTGGGCGTTTGAATTATATTTCGAGATTCATTTCCCACATGACTGCAACATGTGAACCAGTCTTTAAGTTGTTAAAGAAAGATCAAGGTTGTGTATGGACGGATGACTACCAAAGGTCATTTGAGAGTATTAAAGAATATATGCTTGAACCTCCTATCTTGCCAGCCTCCTGTCGAAGGAAGACCATTGATTATGTATCTGACAGTGTTATATAATTCCATGGGCTGTATTCTGGGACAACAAGACGTAACGGGGAAGAAAGAGTATGCCATTTATTATCTCAGTAAAAAGTTTACTGATTAGGAGTCGTGGTATTCCATGCTGGAAAAGACATTTTGTGCTCTGGCCTGGGCGGCCAAACGTTTGCGGTAGTATATGTTGAATCACACTACTTAGTTGATCTCCAAAATGGATCTAATCAAGTACATTTTTGAAAAGCATGCTCTTACTAGGAGAATTTCCCGCTGGAAGATGCTGTTATCTGAATATGGCATCGAATATCGCACTCAAAAGGCTATTAAGATCAGCATATTGGCAAATTATCTTGCTCTCTAATCAGTTGATGATCATCAGTCTATGAAGTATGACTTTCCCGATGAGGATATAATGTTTATGAAAGTAAAAGATTGTGAAGAACCATTGCCTGAGGAAGGTCCCGATCCTGAATCTTGTTGGAGTATGATATTTGATGGAGTTGTGAATGCTTATGGTAAAGGAATTAGTGTCGTGATTGTCACTCCACATAGATCGCACATTCCTTTCACCTCAAGGTTGACATTTAATTGTACTAATAATATGGCAGAATATGAGGCTTGCATCATGGGTCTCGAGGAAGCTATTGATCTCAGAATTACAATTCTAGATGTGTATGGTTATTCAGCTTTGATAATAAACCAGATTAAAGGAGAATGGGATGCTCGTCACCCCGGCTTGATCCCTTACAAAGATTATGCTAGAAGGTTGTTACCCTTCTTTAATAAAGTTAAATTCCATCATATTCCTAGAGATGAAAATCAAATGGCGGACGCACTGGAAACTCTGGCTTCTATGTATCAGGTGAGTACTTGGAATGATATACCTCGAATTATGGTTCGGCGACTGGATAGGCCCGCTCATGTGTTTACAACAGAAGAAGTAGCATATGAAAAACCTTGGTATTATGATATCAAGCATTTCCTTCAGACTCAGGAATACCCGATTGGTGCTTCAAACAAAGATAGGAAGACACTGAGAAGATTGGCTGGCAGTTTCTTCCTCAGTGAAAATGTGTTGTACAAGAGAAATTATGACATGGTCTTGCTCAGATGCGTGGATAGACACGAAGCAGACATGTTGATGCATGATGTTCATGAAGGTTCATTTGGCACTCATGCCAATGGACATTCGATGGCTAAAAGGATGCTAAGGGCAAGTTACTATTGGCTGACATTGGAATCTGATTGTTACAAATTTTCAAAGAAGTGTCATAAATGCCAGATTTATGCAGACAAGGTTCATGTGCCTCTGACACTTCTTAATGTGATCTCCTCCCCATGGCCTTTCTCTATGTGGGGTATTGACATGATTGGAATGATAGAACCCAAATCTTCAAATGGACACCGCTTTATCTTGGTAGCAATTGATTACTTCACCAAGTGGGTGGAGGTTGCTTCATATGCTAATGTTACCAAGCAGGTGGTTGTGCACTTCATTAAGAATAATCTTATATGTCAGTATGGTTTTCCGAGAAGAATTATCACTGACAATGGCTCGAATCTGAACAACAAGATGATGACAGAACTTTGTGAGGAATTCAAGATTGTCCATCACAATTCATCTCCACACAGACCGAATATGAATGGGGCTGTTGAAGCTACTAATAAGAATATCAAGAAGATTATCCAGAAAATGGTTGTCACTTATAAGGATTGACATGAAACGCTCCATTTTGCTTTGCATGGATATCAGACATCTGTCCGCACTTCAAAAGGAGCAACCATATTTTCCCTTGTGTATAGAATGAAGGTTGTACTCCTAATTGAGGTTGATATTCCCTCTTTGCGTGTGATAATGGAAGCCAAGCTGTCAAAGGCTGAATGGGTCCATAACAGGTTTGATCAATTGAATTTGATTGAAGAGAAGAGGATGACGCCTTTGTGTCATGGCCAGTTATATCAGAAAAAGATGAAGAAAGCTTCTGATAAGAAGGTCAAACGTCGTGAATTCAGAGAAGGCGACCTCGTGCTCAGGAAGATCATGTCCTTTAACGCTGATTATAGGGGCAAGTGGACTCCCAATTTTGAAGGCCCATATGTTGTCAAGAAAGCCTTCTCTGGCGGTGTATTAATTCTTGAAACTATGGATGGTGAAGAGTTCCCACGTCCCATGAATGCTGATGCAGTCAAGAAATACTTTGCCTAAAGAAATAAAAGAACAGCTCGCTAAGTTGAAAACCCGAAAGGGAAGCTTAGGCAAAAATGAGTGTCTCGGTAGGTCGAAAACCCGAAAGGGCGGTATAGGAAAAAATTAGAGACATAAGTAGAATAAATTTCCCGCTAAGTTGAAAACCCGCAAGGGCAGCTTAGGAAAAAGTTAGTGACTTTCTTGACAAGTAACTACATCAGACAAGACGATCATCGGAGCAACAATCTTCTCGGATCCTCATCACACTTCAACAGAAGTTGCTGCTCGGGATTTCAAAATTTGTTAGAGGGGATAGTGGTCATTGTATCTCAATGTATCTTTTCCATTATATATTACCATTTTATGAATTTGTAATTATCCATGGAGTCTCGCCATTCGCAGACTACCGTTCTATTAATGAACTTTGATCTTTTACCCAATTCTTTGTATTTCTTATTTTTTATTTAGCTTGCAAAGACTCCATTTATTATTGATAATAACTTTTAAAGGAAAAAGATTGAATAACAAAAATTGATTTTCAAAAAGAATTTACAATTTTTTTTTTACTTTAAAATTTGTGACGCAAGAGAAACAACAAAAGTGGTGATCCCAGGAATGGACGAACTCCAGTTTCTTTTAAGAAGTCTTGTTTCCCGGAGAAGTTTTGCTCAAGATGTTTCATCGTATAGGGTTTGTAACTCCAGTATCCCCGGTCAAGTTTTGGTTCATTTTTCCTCTTTTCTGAGTTTGCATGATATGAAGATTCAATCCAAGATTTCCCCAGTGAAGATTTCATTTGTTTTATAGAATTTCTTTCTTCCCAGAGAAGTTGGTACAACGATTACTCTCGAAGAACACGAGCCTTTGTTTTTCCCAGTAAAGAACGTATATTGGTTTTCCTTTTGTGAAGGTGGTGTTGACCTCCCCAATGAAGTCGGCACGAATTCCCCAGAGAATGTTTTGATGATTTGATGTCCGTCCACTCTACTTGAAATTGATTTTTCAAAATCCCCAATAGAAGCGTTACTTTTGAAAATATTTGATTTCCTGTTGAAGTTTGAGTGCTATTCCTTGGTAAAGACCTGGGAGAGGATGTTGTATCTCTGTATCTGTACTATTTAGTCATTATGTTTTGTTTACTTCCGAATTACGTTTCTCCCCAATAAAGTTAAACTAGGCAGTAGGTTTTGTTTCCTCAGTTGGCGCTTACGTTTTCTTGGATTGTTCATCTTGGATGTAATTTGGTCGAGTGTTGATTGTGCTCGAGTTGGTTTTGTCTGTTTACTCCCAGTGTTATATATTTGTCTTGTCAGCATATGCGCGATAAACACTCATACATTCATATATACATCACGCATAACTTAAATTGGAAAATCATTGCTAATTCACATTCGTTAATATTTTGTTGACATATTATCCTGTTTTGCAGATGTTATGTTGTCCTCTCTCCAATATAGTGTTGGCCTTAAGCAGAACGTGTATATTCTTTCAATTTCCCCACTGATTCATCCCTCATGGAATATTTTTGCTTCAACCTTCTTATACAACTCTTTGGATGGATGATTTTGGTCTCCCTCTTGAGTTTATTTATCAAAGGAAGTGTTTTGGACGATTTTCTCATTCCAGTTTATTTCTAGTTTGAATTCTGATCCTCGACAATATTATTACTTTGGATTTCCGCAAGCTTCGAGCATTAATTTGAGAATGTTCATTTATTTTGCACGAGGAGACCTTTATCTCCTCAAGCAGGAATATGTTGGCATTTCCCCAGGAAGTCATATTTCTTTCCCCAGGAAGTCATATTTCTTTCCCTAGAAAGTCATTTTTACAATCCTTCATAACAGCAAGTGGCAAGTCTCTTTACTTGAGAAACTTGTACTTCCCTGTAAAAGTCGGCGTAACTATTTTTTTTTTGCTATCTTCTCTATGAGTGGATAGTTTGCAGTCCGTTGCCAAATTACTCCAGTGGATGGAAAGACTTTCAATATCGCAAAGACGGTTCATTGTGAAATATTTACAAGTGGTAGTCTCTTTATTTGAGACAACTTATGTAACCCTTTCCAGGCAGAATGATTTGGTTAAAGAAGAAGTTGAGACCCATTCTAGGTGAAACGCCAGAATTTTGGGAAAAACTTGTTATCTTTTTGCTACCCTCAGTGAACATTGGTAGTTCATCGTCAGTGAACAGCGATGTCATGATATATTCTCTTTCTACCTTTAGTGAAAGTTGGTGATTGTTATCTTTTTGCTACCCTCAATGAATGTTGGTAGTTCATCGTCAGTGAACGGCGGTGCTAGGATATATTCTCTTTCAACCATCAGTGAAAGTTGGTAGGTCACCTTCAGTGAAAGTTGATGATTGTTATCTTTTTTCTACCCTTAATAAACATTTGTAGTTCATCGTCAGTGAACGAAGGTGCTATGATATATTCTCTTTCTACCTTCAGTGAATGTTGGTAGGTCACCTTCAGTGAAAGTTGGTGATTGTTATCTTTTTGTTACCCTTAGTGAATGTTGGTAGTTCATCGTCAGTGAATGGCGGTGCTATGATATATTCTCTTTCTATCTTCAGTGAAAGTTGGTAGGTCACCTTCAGTGAAAGTTGGTGATTGTTATCTTTTTACTACCTTCGGTGAACGTTGGTAGTTTATCGTCAGTGAACGGAGATGTCATGATATGTTCCCTTTCTACCATCAGTGCAAGTTGGTAGGTTACCTTCAGGGATAGTTGGTGTTTATTTCTTTTTCCTACCCTCAGTGAATGTTGGTAGCTCATCGTCACTGAACGACGATGCTATGATATTTCTTTTCCTTCTACCTTCAGTGAACGTTAGTAGCTCACCGTCAGTGAATGTCGGTATTGTTATTTCTTTCCTCTTTCTACCTTTAGTGAACATTGGTAGTTTCACCTTCAATAGGTGTTGGTGTATCCATTGACTTTTTATTACCCTTTATAAGTCGGGTCTTTTGATCCACCATTGATTTATTTTTGTGGTTGGGTTTCTCTTTTGTTTCTGTATTTCCTTTTCTACATCCCCAGTGGTGTTTTGCGTCTCTTTGGTTTTGTTCATATGCATTCATGCTCATAAGCATTGCATGGCATCTTAGGGCCAAAAATAGGGTATGTTTTATATTTAAGTATCTTAGATCGCGTCGACACGAAGATTTTCAACCTTCGTATCTCAGGATAGAAGAAACTTAAATAAGGGCAGTTGTTGTACCCTAATTTTTCCCCTGAGATCCCCTCATCATACCATATTGATTCCATCACAACAAGATCACATTAGGATTCTTGGTTCCCCTCCCTATCTTTAACTTTGCTCTTTGAGGAATCACCAAACACCTTGACTTGTTTTCTTTTGTGGTCATGAATATTTTTGTCTTTATTTCTTCTTTTAATTAATAAAATGCAATTTTGGTTTGTCTTGCTTGTTACTAATGTAGGTAAAGGCAATGGGATTTAGCAAGTTGCTTCATGGGTTCATAAGTTTATTTCCATGCCCTAATCAATAAAGATTGAGAAGTTTAAACCTCAACATTAGATTTATTTTGGAATAAATGGCATGGCAAGGATATTTTGGTTCACCATATTTCAAGGTTTTCAAATTTTATTCAAGAAGTACAAGGGGTTGGTTGAAGAAGTTGTCATGCTTGGACAAGGTCTTGTTCCCATTGGTCACAAGTGCATATATCTCTCAATCATCAAGATATGGAAGTGGTTTTGGTGGCTATGAGTTATCATTTTTATCCTCAACAACTTCTATGTACAAAGCATTTGTGTTGGTACAAGAAGTTTGTTCAAAATTGTCAAAGTTCCTCAAAGTATTTTCTTGATCTAGGAGCTAGGGTTTTGAACTTCAAAGAAGCATATCTTGCTCATCTTTTGGTATTTTTGAGTGATTCCAAAAGCATCCGTCTCTTCAAATGGTTATCAACAAATCACTTCAAAAGTTTCAAGGATTTTTCATGTGGAAGAAGCTTGATGATAAAGAAAGATTACAAGTCCTCTAGATGAACCCCCCATTTCTCATGTGTGACTTCAAATGATCATAACTTGGCCAATTTTTATCACCTTAAGCCCATTATTTTTCCACAATGAACTTGAGGAGGTGAAATTTATTCCTTATTTTATGTGAAAAGTGAGAAAATGGATGGAAGATTCCCTAAGGATACAAAAGATTATAGGTCATTTCATGATTTTTTTTCCAACTTCAACAAGTCACAACTCTCTCAATTTTTGGATATTTTGAATGGTTCGAGTTTCAAAATGTCATTCAAGATATCTACTTCATGCCATATTTTTTAGTCAAGAACAAATTTCAAGTGGAAGGCCATGTTTGGATGCAAAATATTATAGGTCACTTTTGAAGAAAATTTTGAAATATTTATACGTATGGAAAGTGAACCTTTTTTCCCCAACTTTGACTCAATGAAACTTTCAGCTCAAGCATCCATTTAATTCCATTCTTTTTTCATTGCAAAGCTTGTAACCTCATGTTTCTAAAGCATCAAGAATCATGCCCTAAGGCCCTTTGAGCTGAGAATGCCATTGATTTAAACTTGGTGACTTGGAATTAAAGTTTCTTCAAAAGTCGGAATTTGAAATCATTGGTTTAGCTTCGAAACACTTTGATTCTGCACGTTTTTGCTTCTAAACATGTTTAGTGAACTTCCAGATGTGATTAGCATAGCAAAACGCACGTTTTGGATGAGTTTTGATCAAAGTAGAGGTCACACTTTTCTTGTTTGCAACTTCACACGATTTCCCTCCAAACTTCATCATTTCACACGCTTGAACATTCCATTTGATTCCCTATAAATAGAGGGTAATTCCCCATTTATTTCCTCAAGCTTGGATAGCCAGAATCACCCTGCCAAACTTGTTCCATAACTCAAAATTCGGCTACATCAAAATCTGCGTTCAAGCCTTTTTCAATCCAATTTTTCCATGAATTCACCTTCCTTGATCTTCCCTGAAGCTAACCATATAATTACATTCAAGAATCGTGCCCTATATTATTCCATAGAAATCCAGTTTCAGAGCTCTGCAACTCACCTTCAATAGGTAGATTCCTTCATCAATTCTTCAAAACTTTGATATCATTGTGATGCTCTCATTGCCCTGGTTCTAGTCGCAACACTTACTTTCATCTAGAAACTCGTTTTGACCATGAAATTTCAAATCCCTTTTCAAAACTTTCCTTCCAAATTGCTTGAGCTACACTTTATATAAATTTGTCGCGAAGGTGTGGTTGTCTTCGTCTTGAAGAGACGAAGTGAATGGCATAGGTCCGAGCTTCTGATTTTACAGTTTGAGAGACCTGTAATTCACGTTGGCTGGAGGTTGAAGATGACCAATGTGTCATCTTCCAACCAATGATGCCACGCCACTTGTTTTTTTTTAATCTGATTTAATTAATGATTCAATGCATTATTCACTAAAGTCCATTACATGCACAGCACGCCAGGTCCACTTGAGTTGTTTACTAATGCGTTTTGACATTGATCAGATGGCCCATATTTTTTTGGTTTTTATTTTCTTTTCTGATTTTTATATTTAATTGTTTTAAATTTCAAAAAAATCATAGAAAATTCATTTTTAGTCAAAATAATCTGGAAAATTAATGAAAAATATTTTTCATTTTTCTCTTTCTTATTTTTATTTTTTCACAATTTTATTTTGTGTTTTGGTATTTTTTATAAATTTTCAATTTATTTGATTTGTTTTAAATGTTTAAAAATACTTTTATGCATTTTTAAATTCTTAAAAAAATATGGAATGATCCAATGATATTGTGACAAATATTGGTGACCTCACTTATTTATTATTTCTGACTTTGATATTTTTTTTATCATTTTTGGTTTATTTTACTCTTTTCTTTTAATTTTAAAATTAGTTTCTGATTTTAAAAAATTACCAAAATTTTTATAAAAATACTAGTATCCATTTCTGATTTTTCTATGGTCTAACTTTTTGTTTCCTAATTAATTTGAACATAGTTGATATTTTCATCCCTTATTTCTATTTTAAATATTTTTAAAACCATTTTTTTAATGTATATATTAAATGCAATATTATTTTGTGATTATTTTCTAGCTGATCTTGGGTTGAATTTTTTATCATGAACTTTATTAACATCATTGGATCCATAGTGTTGAGTCTAACTCCATAAAAATGGATGAATGATTTTAATAATAGTTTAATTTAAATTTAATCCAAATGTGGTTTGTATATTCTCTCCCACCCCTCTTCATCTTGTCCCTTTCTCATTGCACTAAGTGTTATTGGATCATAATCTCTATATCATGTCTCAAAATAAATGGTGCATAGATTGCTATTGACCGACCTCAAAATAGGTGAGACTTCTACATAAGTCCACTTACGATTTCTTAACATAACGCTAAATTTTGTCCCGATTCGAATAAATGATCATTCGTGGCTCAAACCTATGTTTGCAAGCCCAAGTATGTTAATTTGATCTCTTTGATCCAATAACCTTGAGATTCATTGTGTGGAGGCTTTGGTTTTACCAATCCTCTAATGGATCTACAACACTTTTGGTCAACGCGGATCACTTAAACCTCGTTGATCATTAAATGGTACTTTTGAGGATTCCAAATAGATGATATACTTGACAAAAAGTAAATGAAACTTGTTGTGTGGAGGCTTTGGTTCTACCAATCCTCTAATGAGTTCCAAATGCAAGTATCAAGATGGTCATCCAACTAACCACTAATTATTAAATTGTTTTTACTTTATGCCTTTTTTTTATTTTTTATGCTTTATATACCATTTACTTTAAGCATTATATTTCATGTCATTTTTATTTTGCTCACTTGAGCTTTTCTTTTCTCTTCTAAGACACCTAATAATCAACATGAACCATAAAATTTTTTAATGATACTTGAACTATTTGGTTACAATCCTTGGCATTACGGAGCATTGGACTTCTAGGACTTAGGATTAGAAACCTTGGCCTATGTTGGAAACCTTGTGACCTTAATTGATATTTTGTCTGGAGTTCTTGAGATTTACCTTAATACATTGGGTTTTTTGTTTGCTTTGTATGCAGGTTATTGTGATTAAATACTTTGTTTGTAGTCTGGAATTCACCCGTATACAGCCGTTACTCTGCCTAATTTTTGTGAAGACTTAATAAACTTGAAGTTTGGTTCACTCAAGAGGTCTAGTATCTTTGCTTACTCGGTTTCCATTCAAAGAATGGGAATTCTATCTTGACTCATAATGTCAAGAATTGGCTTCTTTTTGGTTAGATGATTCCTATCTCTAGCTTTTACCTTATGCTTTAGGATAGCCTCTTCTTCTCCTTCCATCTTCTTTAATTTCAAAAATCTTCTCCCCCCTTTTAAAAATTCTTCTTGTTTTTAAACTTGAACCACTTTCATAATAAACATGGACTTAGGTCCATGCATTTTCAAAACATTTTCATAAATAAACTCTAATCAACTTAATAATACCTTGGCATTTTTTTTGTGAGAAGATTAAAATTCAATCAATCTCATTTCAAACCATCTTGCCACTTTTGTTTTTTTTTATTTTTAAATTTTTCTCAAAAAGATTAGACTCTTGTCAATCCTTGTAGTGATGTAAACAACTATACTTCTATAATATGTAGTGAAGTGAGATATTTTCCACTTGGGTGTTGAGTGAGGCATTGTTGATTTTAAAGTCAAAGTCATATCCTCCACTTTGAGATGATGCAAATTCTCCTTTCTCATGATTGTGGGTAGTAAGTATGTTTTCCACACGGACAATGACAATGATGTCTTATCACATAAAATTAACCAACACACTTGTGTTTTAAAACTTTTTATAGGTGAACTACGTGTACCCTGATCCCCTATTGCACGAAAGGTTGTATGAAGGCACTAAAGGTTCGCAACCGCGGCGGGTGAAAAAATCATAAAAATATATTTCTTTTCTCACCTCCACCATCTATTTTTATACAACATTTTTATAGCCAAAATATACAAATTTTTACAAAGAGGTTCCTGCGGAGTACCATAGATGTTTAGGGTGCTAATACCTTCCTGTGATACGGTGGGAGAACTGACTTGAGGGTTTTGCGTTTTATCACAAATGTTGCGGTTAGCAAGAGTCACCACCGACTTTTCTTTTATCCAAAAGGAAAGGTGAAAAAGCACAGGAAAGACCTTTGAGATTTGTTTTTGAGTTCGGGAGGTAGATTATGAAAAAGGAAGGTATTATCATCCTTTTCATCCATGGTTTTCCATGGGCTCTTAGTTACTTGCTAGATCACTTGCTTTTGTTTGAAATTGTGCTTTGTGTGGTTTTGAAAGTATTTTGTAGAAGAGGTCATTGTTTAAGAAATCTTTGTAATGATTCTCGTTCGTAAGAATGTATACGAAGATGTTTGTCTTTTTGAAAATGTCTTCAATGTTTGTAAGATGTTTTGAAATGTGTGTGTTTGTTTTGGAAAATAGCAAGGATAGTTGTTTTGAAATGGAGAAACTAACTAGAAGTAATCTACCTACTCAAATGTCTTTCTTGTTCATTTTCGTTTCCTTTGATATTGTTGTCTTACCACTGATTTGGTAAGCAACCCTATCTTTGGATGTAAATGGGATGGGCGTGTGTCATCGTATAACCATGACTAGCAATGTTGCAAAGTATCTTAGCATTTTAAGGGACTAAGATCATGTTCGTAAGGCAACTTTGAATAGCGTCATCGAGGGACTATGATCTTGTTTTTTTGTTTGTTTTGCTAAGATACCTTACATGCGTAATATGGCCATTTTGTTCAACAAAACCAAGTGGAGTAACCCTAGGGGTGTTTGTGTGAAAATGTGCCATTTTCATGCTTGATTTTGTTTTGAATTAGGGTTTTCTATTTGATTGGTTTTATCTTGCCATACAAACCCTAATTATTAACATGTTATATATAAAGCGATAAATTTGCGGAAAGTAAATATCCTACACTATTACAATCATTTGGGGATGGGGTATACAATTTACAAATGGGGATTGCAAGAAATTAAATTCCTAATTATCTATTACAACCATATTGAATAGCTATGAAGAAAATATATGAAGCACGTAAAGATAATGAAAGGAGAAGAAAACATTTTGGATCATTATATGTCAACACATGCCATAAACTCAAGCTTCTCGAATGCACTCATGTTTTGATGAAGACAAATCATGATTGATAAAGAAAGAAAAAATTATTGATCAAGCTAAAAGCCTCTTTGGATGAAGTCTTTGGTTTAAGTCCTTAGAAAATTTCAAGGTATAATGATAGTATGTACCTTGAACTTAAGATATAGATGCTCAATGACCAAAAGGAAACATTTTATATTGTCCAACCATTTATTCAAGTTCTTTCAAAGCAGAAAATCAATTTTTGTTTGAGTGCAATCGATTTTTATGTTAGTGCAATCGATTGCACGCTTCAGTTTTTCAAAACATTGGCTACTGACTTCCAGTGCAATCAATTTGAATGGTTGTGCAATCGATTGTACAGTCAAAAAATTTGGAAATTTGGCTACTGGAACCCCGTGCAATTTATTTGCATGGTTATGTAATCAATTGCACACTCAAAATTTTTGGAAATTTGGCTACTGGAACCCCGTGCAATCGATTTGCATGGTTGTGCAATCGATTGCACGCTGTATGATTTTGAAAAACAGCTGCCTTACACCTGCTTGTTCATGATTTTTTTACAAACTTTATCTTGAAAGGTAACTGCATTTTAGCCTCAAAAATGAACCAAAGGATGATGATTGAAATGAAGATTTTAAAGTTAATGAGACTTACCTTTCAGCTAGAAGTTATGTTTTGAGCTTGAGGTGTTGCTTTGTGGACTGTTATGACCTTCTTTCAGTTATGAGATTTTTTAGAGTTTGTCAATAAAACTTATGGTTTTCTTTCTCCCTTTTTTCTCTTCTCTCTATCTTTTTTCTAACCTGTTTGTCTTGCAAATGCTCCTTCTATTTATAGGCAAAGGACTTGTGAACAAAAGCTGAATGGGTTTACAAGACAACATGTTATGGTTTGGTTGGGATGTAAGTATCAAACTATGTCAAGTACTCCATAGTTCCAAGATGAAGTACCAAAGTTGCTGGTTTAGAGGGGTTGATTTCCATGTTTTATGGTGGAGTAAAATCAGAAACAAACAAAGTATGGGGTCAAGACAAGTTTTGTACAAAAAACTTGCTTTTCAAGAATAGCAATGGTGCCTTTATGCCATAAATGGAAAGATCCTTTGGACAATGGCTTAAACACTTGGGTAATAGCTCAAAAGTGGGTGTAAACATTAAATTATGTAGAGATTTGCAAGCAAGAAGGCCTGCAACATTAGATTATGCAGCATAGCATAAGGGTTTTGTTGTGTGTTCTTCAATAGAATGACTTGTAAATCAAGGGTGGATGCCCAACTTCATGCCCTTGAATCTCCTAGCTCAAGTATGATAAATTCATGCCCTTGGATGTTTTGGAAAGCTTGAAACACTCTATATAACTTTCATGTTGAACACTTTTGTTAAATCAAATTGGAACTTTGATGAAAATTGGCCAAGAAGTTGGGATAAAAACCTGACCAAAACTTCTGAAAATTTCTCTAAGTGTTAAATGAAAATGTCATGACTTCATGAATTTATAACTTGAAATCCAAGCATATTTAGGAGAAGTTGTGTAAATAAATTTTGTGGATATCACGGAGATCTATAACTTTCATGTTGTAAGTTTCTCTTGAATCATCTTGCATCATGGTGAGAATTTTTCTCAAAGTTTATAAAAAAACATGAAATTTCCAACACTTAGAAAAATTTCTAAGTTTAGAAATTTTGACTTTTCAAAATGAAATCTTGATGAATAAGTTTCATATTTTGACATGTTTTGATGAATTATGATCTTTTGCACTTGAATTTGACCAAAGAGTCAAAGTTTGACTTTTCAGTATACAACTGACTTTTGATCAGTTGATTGCAAAATTAATCTGTCAACCAATGGACTTGCAATGTTTTGAACCATGTTATTAGGTAAAATGATGCAATTGGACTCTTGAGATCATGCCTTAAACCAATTGATCATTTTCTAGGTCAAAAATCAGAAATTGCCCTTTCCAAGTCAAAACCCTAATTTTGACCATTTTGCCCTTTTGATGATTTAATCAAATTTCTTGAAGAATTGTGATCCAAACTTGATCAAATGATATATATGAGTGTAAAATGTTGATGTGGATAAAAATATGAAGTTTGACTGTAAATTGGCCATGGTTGACTTTTTTTCCAATACAGTTGATTTTTAAGTCAATTGTCCAATTAACTGATCAAAAATGTGGTTCAAAGCTTGAATCTTGTCATAAGTAATATTAAGGGTCCACAATGATGTTTGAAAGTCATATGAAGCATTGATAGTCCAAAAATCCTTGTGCAAACTCAAACCCTAATTTTGGGTCATCAGTGTGAGATGAGATGTCCTAAGCTGACCAAACCCTAATCTAGTCTTGAGTCAAAGAGATCTTGTGAGAAAAGTCTTGATAAATAAGAGGGAAAATTTTGGGGTACAACAGCTGCCCTTGTTCAATCTTCTTAGACCTCAAGAGTTAGATTGACGAGTTTTGCCATTCGTGACTCAAAGGTGAGAGAATGATTGGACACTAGAGTGCCCAGAAATTTGCATTCAACGATGTGTAGTTTGAGGGAATGGGCTTAAAGATGCCATTTGGAGAAGTGAAAAAATCTTGTTGGAGATGGGCTTGCAGATGCCATCCAAAAATGTTTGTTGAATTGCAAGTTGTAAGCTGAAAGAATGAGTATCAGAATTGCGTCCGTGTCTGGAGCGTGTCTAAACTGTATCTGAAAGTTGAATATGAATGAGTATCAGGATGGAATTCGTGTCTGGAGTGTATCTGAACTATATCTGAAAGTTGAATCTAAATGAGTATCAGAATGGCATCCGTGTTTGGAGCGTATCCGTAATGTATCCAAAAGTTGAATCTGAATGATTATCAGAATGGCATCCGTGTTTGGAGCGTATCATACTGTATTTTAAAGTTGAATCTGAATGAGTATCAGAATGGCATCCATGTTTGGAGCCTATCTGAACTGTATCTGAAAGTTGAATCTGAATGAGTATCAGAATGGAATCCGTGTTTGGAGTGTATCCGTACTGTATCTGAAAGTTGAATCTGAATGAGTATCAGAATGGAATTCGTGTTTGGAGTGTATCCGTACTGTATCTGAAAGTTGAATATGAATGAGTATCAGAATGGAATCCGTGTTTGGAGCATATCCGTACTGTATCTGAAAGTTGAATCTGAATGAGTATCAGAATGGCATCTGTGTCTGGAGCGTATCTGTATTGTATCATGATTGCATATTGTTAATGGTAGTTGTTAATCTTATCCTGAAAAGGGTAAAATGTTAGCTGAAACACAAAGTTATGTTTCATGAAATGTATGATGCAATGTATTTGCTTTATCAATGTTTATGATATGTGGATGCAATGTATGCGCATGTAAGTTGATTCGCTGTATTGATGTTTGATTGAGGAAAATAAATCCCTGAATGCTGCAGAGGATATGTTGAACTTTTAATGTCTTGAAGTTGAAGTACTGACGAACTCTTGTTGAGAGAAGTAAATTCTGTTGTGAGGGTAATTCCATGTACTGCTTGTAAGATCTGCTCGGGGAATCCTGAGAAATTTGACGATTTCTACTGGGGATTAAAAATCTAAAATTTGTTCCGCTGGGGATCTAAATGATGTACGATGGGGATTACTTATAGCCTAGAGACGTTTTCCTGTCTATTTAAACTATCAGTAATTGTCCTTCTCATTTTGTTTATTTGTAAACAGTAATTATGTTCAAATGCATATGTTCATCAATGAATCATTAGACGTTTTTGCAAACAAAACACAAGAGTAAAGAAAAAGACGAATAGTTTTTGCACTTTCAAAGGGATATCTTTGTATTGACTTTGAATAAGTATTTTGTACAAAAGAGACAAATATTCTAGTAGGAGAATGGTGTCATAAAACAAGAAAAATTTATACAAAGAAAGATATCTATGTGTAATAATCCCATGGGATTCCCATTCTGCTATAGCCTTTATATCTCCGAATATCTTGTCTATTTGTTGCTTCGTCCGAAGATGATTGAATTGATCAGAAACTCAGAGTTTGTCAGTTAGAAGTCAAAGGTTGTCTGTAAAGTGATCCGACGGTACATAGTCATACACTTTGATTCCCTAACTTTTGCCTGGACTGCCCTTTCGGGTTTTCAGTCCACCGGGAAACCCTTTTTTGCCCAAGTCGCCCTTTCGGGTTTTCAACTTGCCGGGTGTACAAATTTTTTTAATCTTATCCTTAATTTTTTCCCGAACCTTTTTGGTTCGCCTGGATGCCCTTGTTTTGCCTAGGTGTGTCAACCTAGCGGGTCTCTTATGCGTAGTATCTTTTGACTATGTTTGCATTCGCAGGGTGTGGCAGGTCGTCACCATCCATGGTGGTCAAGATCATTGCTCCACTGGAGAATATGCTTTTGATTACAAATGGTCCTTCATAGGTAGGAGTCCATTTTCCCCTGGGATCACTTTGTGGCAAGATGATATGTTTGATCACTAGATCCCCGACTTAATATACTTGGCGTCTGACTTTCTTGTTGAAAGCCTTGATCATCCGTTTTTTATACATCTGACCATGGCAAACAACGGTGAGTCTCTTTTCATCAATTAAGTTCAGTTGATCAAGTTGAGTCTGGATCCAATCGTCTTCATTCAAACCTGCATCCTTCATAATTCTCAGAGATGGGATTTGGACCTCAATAGGCAAAACAACTTCCATGCCATATACCAAAGAATAGGGTGTTGCCCCAGTTGATGTGTGAGCCGTGGTACGGTACCTGGGGAGAGCGAATGGTAACATCTCATGCCAGTCTTTTTACGTGACTGTCATCTTTTGTATGATCTTTTTAATGTTTTTATTTGCAGCCTCGACATCACCATTAATCTTTGGCTGATAGGGAGAAGAATTGTGATGCTGAATTTTGAATTGCTCGCACAAGGCGGTGATCATAGTGTTGTTAAGATTTGTACCATTGTCAGTGATGATCCTTTCCGAGATACCGTACCGGCAAATGAGATTTTGCTTGATGAAGCGGGCAACAACATTCTTAGTAAAGGAAGCGAAGGAAGCTGCTTCGACCCACTTTGTAAAGTAGTCAATGGCCACTAGGATGAAGCGGTGTCCATTGGAGGTTGTAGGCTTGATCTCCCCAATCATATCAATTCCCCACATAGCAAAGGACCAAGGATTCGTCAAGACATTCAGAGGAACCGGAGGTACGTGCACCTTGTCAGCATAAATTTGACACTTATGACAGGTCCGAGAGTGTTGATAGCAGTCTGCTTCCATGGTAGACCAATAATAGCCTTCTCGTAGGATTTTCTTCGCCATTGTGTGCCCACTGGAGTGGGTGCCAAAAGTACCTTCATTTAATTCAGCCATGATCTTTTCCGCTTCAACCTTATCCACACACTGAAGTAGGATAGAGTCATGATTACGCTTGTATAGGATGCCATTACTCAGGAAGAACTTAGCAGAGAATCTCCTTAAGAACTTCTTATCATTGATTGAAGCTCCTTCTGGATATTCTTGAGCCTCGAGATACCTCTTGACTTCATGAAACCAAGGCTGGTCCACTACCTCTTAATTATTAATCTCGTGACAGTGTGCTGGTTCATCCATTCGTTCGATGGTGATCTAGGGAGCCTCGTTATCTCAATTAATTTTAAACATAGATGACATTGTAGCTAGAGCGTCTGCTAGCTGATTTTCTTCTCGCGGGAAATGCTCGAAGGTAATCTTCTCAAAATGTGGTAGCAATGTCAAAACATGTTCTTTGTAAGGGATAAGATTTGGGTGCTTAGTGTCCCATTCCCCTTTGATCTGACTGATGACCAAAGCTGAATCTCCAAACATGTCTAAGGATTTGATTCCCAAGTTTATGGCAGCTCTGAGACCAAAGATGCATGCTTCATATTCCGCCATGTTGTTCGTACAGTTGAAGCAAAGTCTGGAAGTAAAAGGAGTATGACACCCTTCCAGAGATATGAGTACAACGTCGATACCATTACCAAGTGCATTGGATGCCCCATCAAAGAACAGGGTCCATTGGGATCCTTGTTCAGGTCCGTCATATGGCCTGATTTCTTCACAGTTGTCTAATGTCATGATGTCTTCATCCGGGAATTGAAACTTCATGGACTGATAGTCTTCTACAACTTGGTGAGCAAGGTGATCAGCCAATACACTGCCCTTTATAGCTTTCTGGGTAGTATATTGTATGTTGTATTCTGTTAGGATCATTCGCCATCTCGTTATTCTCCCAAACAGAGTAGGCTTTTCGAAGATGTATTTTATCGAACCCATCTTAGATATCAACAAAGTAGTATGAGTCAGCATATACTGTCTTAGTCGGAGAGAAGCCCATGCCAGAGTGCAACAAGTTTTCTCGAGCAATGAATATATGGTTTCACAGTCGGTAAACTTTTTGCTCAGGTAATAAATAGCATGCTCTTTTTGGCCAGACGTGTCATGCTGCCCCAATGCACACCCCATTGAGTTTTCTAAAACAGTCAGATATATGATCAGTGGTATTACCTCGACTGGTGGCATCGATACAGGAGGTTCTTGTAAGTACTCTTTGATTTTGTCAAAAGCAACCTGGCATTCATCATTCCACTGGACTACTTGAGCTTTCTTCAATAGTTTGAAGATTGGTTCACAAGTAGCTGTTAGGTGAGAAATGAATCTGGCAATATATTTCAAGCGTCCCAAGAATCCTCTGAATTCCTTCTTAGTACGAGGAGCATGCATTTCTTGTATTGCTTTAACCTTGGCAGGATCGACTTCAATACCCTTGTTACTGACGACAAAGCCTAGGAGTTTACCAAACCGTACTCCGAATGTGCACTTGTTTGGATTCAACCTTAGCTTGTACTTCTTCAGTATCTCGAACAACTTTTGCAAGTGATCAAGGTGCTCTTCCTCCGTTTGTGATCTGGCTATCACATCGTCTATGTAGACCTTTATTTCATGATGTATCATGTCGTGAAATAAAGCTACCATGGCGCGTTGATAGGTTGCCTCAGCATTCTTCAGTCCGAATGGCATCACTTTGTAGTAGAATGTGCCCCACTGTGTGACAAATGTAGTTTTCTCCATGTCCTCAGGTGCCATTTTGATTTGGTTGTAACCTAAGAATCCGTCCAAGAAGGAAAACACTTTGTGTTGAGCCGTATTGTCAACCAGGATATCAATGTGGGGGAGTGGAAAATCATCTTTAGGGCTGGCCCTATTCAAATCTCTACAGTCCACACACATTCGTACTTTTCCGTATTTTTTAGGTACGGGAACAATGTTGGCAACCCATTGGGGATAGGAAGTGACAGCTAAGAATCCAGCATTGAATTACTTCATGACCTCCACTTTGATCTTTTCTGACATATCTGGTCTCATGCGGAGGACTTTTTGTTTTACTGGAAGATAGTCTTATTTTGCAGGGAGACGATGTACCACAATGTATGTATCAAGTCCTGGCATGTCTTCATATGACCAGACAAAGATCTCAACATACTCCTGCAACAGCTGAATCAGACGCTCCTTGACGCTGGGCTCCATATTGGCACCCACCTTGATTTCTTTTTTATCCTCCTTGGTACCCAAGTTAATTGTATCTACTGGTTCCTCATGAGGCTGAATAGCTCTTTCCTCTGGTTGTAGTAGTCTGGCCAATTCTCCTGGTACTTCACAATCTTCCTCACCTTCGTCTTCGGCTTGGTAGATTAGATCCTCAGAGTCATAAAAGGCCATAGCAGTATCGTTACCCATGGGATCTAGAATGGAGGGGTACATGCATTTGTGAGTGTGGGTGTGTGTAAGGGTATATCCATCCTTTAAAAAATAAAATGTAAAAGAAAAACAAAGAGCACAAAAGTTTGTATGTGAAAAACGTCCATGATTCATTGAATGTCATATGAAGATGAAATAATAACCCTTACAAATGGACCATTGTGCCTTAGGCAAGACACATGGTTTTAAATGTGCGAATTGTTTGTGAATATTACAAGTCCAGCAGAAATGTAAAGATAAATTACTGAGGGATGAAAGTTATTGGGACAAAGTCTATGGCCTCCCAATTGTGAAGTCCTCCGTTGACTGTTGGAAATATCCAATCCTCCAAGTTGCAATCCTCTTCACCATCTTCCAACACATTGACCTCTTGGTTGCTAATCTTCAATGGTGGCCCTCCAGCACGGGCACGGCGTACAGCCTTCTGAGCACTTGAAGTGAACCCTAAACCAAACTTGTCAGATTTATACGGAATATCCGGAAGTTGCCCCCAGATGGTGCATCCATCCTCCTCTACTACTGCCTTGGCATCCTTCAGAGACGACATCCGGAGTGGAGGTCTTGTAATCTTGGGAATCTGGGACACAATCTTGGTTACTGCTACCTCTTGGGGGACTTCTTCAAAATGTTGAAAAGGAGTTTCAATAAAATCGCCATCCAATTCCATATACCGGAAAGAATTGAGGTGGCTAATCATATACTCTTCCTCTCCGTGCACAATGATAATCTTTCCCTGGACCAGATATTTTAGCATCTGGTGTAGTGTAGAGGTGACAACACCGATATTATGGATCCACGGTCATCCTAGCAGACAAGAGTAAGAGGGGCAGATGTCCATTACATAGAAGTTTGAGTTAAAAGTTTGAGTCCCAACTTTTATGGGGATATCCACCTCCCCGTGCACCATCCTCTTTGAGCCATCAAACACTCTCACTAGTATGTTACTGGGTTTCAACGTCATTCCTTTGCAGTCTAATCTGTCGAGAGCTTTCTTCGGTAAAACATTCAAAGATGAGCCAGTGTCCACCAAGACATGGGCCAGTTTTGTTCCTCTATATTCCATAGAGACATGCAATGCCTCGTTGTGCTTCCTTCCCCTTGGTGTCAGATCAGCATCCGAGAAGCCTAGATCGTTATCCATCGTCAAACTGGCCACACAATCTTGAAATTGGTCAGCAGACGTCTCTTGAGGCACATGGTCTGTCTTTAGGAACTTCACCAGGGCTTTCGCATGTGCCTCAGAGCACAGTAACAATGTCAGCATGGAGATTTTGGAGGGAGTTTGCCCCAACTGTTCAACTACGTCGTAGTCGCTCTTCTTTATTATTCTCAAGATCTCCTCCATTTCCTTCTTGGAGGTTTCGGGGATAGCCAGTGGTTAAGCCTTCGTCTGGAAAGGCTCTTCTTGAATACTTTTTCCTCGATTTTCAGCAGCAGAAGTGTTGGTAGGGATAACAGCAGGGGTTGTGTTGCCTTTGTCAATGGTAGCACTTGTAGATATGATTACAGGTACGGAGGTAACCTTTGGAACAACCTCGGGTCCAAAAACTTCCTTTGGAGGGGAAATTTCTAGAGAGAAGATTCTACCGCTTCGGGTAATCTTACTGGTTCCGGCAATATTGCTAATGTCAGAGTCTTCTTCTTCGGAGCTCATCTCTTCGGCGCCCGGCCCATCTTGTTTGATGCCATGGTAGTAGATGTCCCACCGTAATTCCACAACACAGTTTTGTCTGATTCATACGGGACTGGCCCAGGCATTGTGATTATAAGAGGAGTAGTTTTTAGAACCGATGTAATCCTAATGGGTCTTTTGGGGACCCTGGAAGAATTGGCGGATATGGTGATGATTGAAATGTCTTCAACAGGAATAGGTGAAATAGAAGTACTTTCAAACAGAATCTCTTGGTTGTCTATCAAGCGTTGAATGCTTGTTTTCAGCACAGGGAAAACATTTGGTGAGGATAAGCAAAGATGGCAGTCTTCATTACAACCCGGGAATACATCGGCTTTCAACATGTTTATCTTAATGATTGGTAGTGGAGTCAAGAGTTCATCAATTGTGGTAACAAATAAATCTTCTTCAACAGCATTAGTGTGGTGACCATGTCTAGGCATATGAGCGGAAATGACGTTTGGCTTCTCGGGCGCATCAAACTCAATCTCCTTTGCCTCTATAAGGTCTTGAATTTTGTTTTTCAGGGCCCAACAGTTGTTAGTGTCATGACCCGGACTTTCGGAATGATATGCGCAACGGGCATTTGGGTGATAATGAGAGGACGTTGTGTTGGAGTTCTTTGGAGCTTTTTTTAAAGCTACCAAATTGGATTTCAGAAGATGCGGTAAAACTTGGGCTAGAGTCATATTGATTCTGGTGAATTGTCGGACTGGCCTCTCCACCCTCGGTTGATTACTTCTTGGTTGATCAGATGTAGGCTTTGGGATCATGACAACCCCCGCCATTGGTCGGTGCTTGGCTCTCCCTTGGTTCCTTTGTGGATACACAACAGCTACTTATTTCTTCCCAGTGAAAGGCTTTCTCACAACTGTAGAGGCAGATGAATCCTTCTGAATCTTTCCACTTTTTATGCCAGCTTCCACCCTCTCTCCGGTTAGTATTAACCGAGTAAATCCTGCAGATGAGCTTCCAATCAGATGGTTGAAGAAAGGTCCTGATGAGTGCCTAAGAACATATCCACCAACTCCCTTTCAGACAGAGGGGTTGAACTCTCCCAGCTAGATCTCTCCACTTCTGCGTGTAAACCTTGAAACCCACATTGGAAGCCATGGCCATACTCTTAAATTGAGTACGGGTAGGCGCCAAATCTTCATTATATTGGTATTTCTTATAGAAAGCTGCAGCAAGATCTTCCCAGTTGTGAACGTTGGCCCCCTTTCCAATTGGTAAAACTAATCGAGTTGTGTTCCAGATAGGCTATCTTGGAAAAAATGCACCCACAGGTCTTTATCGGCGGAGTGCGGCTGGATCTTTCTCACATATGATCGGAGGTGCATCTTAGGACATGACACCCCGTCATATTTTGCAAACAACGACACTTTGAACTTTGGTGGGATCACAATTCCCGATACTAGTCCCAATTCTTCAAAGTCTAGACCTGGCACCTTTTGCATTTCCATAGAGCTCAAACGCTCTTCAAGATGTCTGTACTTATCATCTGCTGGAGGATACTGTTCCTCTTAGTAGTCTTCCTCTTCTTCCTCCTCTTTAGATTCTGACGGAACCGCTGTTTCTTTTCCTTTCCCTTCTCCTTCCCCGGAAGTAGTTGCAAAATTCAAGGTTCTTCTAGTCTGTCCCTGAAACCTTCTCCCCATGTTCAAGACCCCAGTGACCTTCTTTGCTTTCTTCTTTCTTTCTTCAGCTAACAGAGTCTTCAACTCTTCCTTCCCCTTGGCTAGGGTCATGAGTAACTGTAGAAATTGCGTTTTTTGAACTTGAAGATCTTTGACTGTCTGTTCGAGATCCATCTTACTGAAATAAAGAGTAGAGAGATGAGGAAACTCGTTGCAAAAGACCCGTTTATGTTATGATGAATGAAGAGGCAATATGCAAATGATTCCAAGGAAAATAAGAGATTTAAATTTGTTCAAACCAAAAATGAACACACGTCATATTAAAAACCCAAGTTTGAATACATCATGCCTCCTTGGGCTTACAATGAAAGAAACAAAATAACCGAACTCCTAAGACAAAAAGATTGAACACGTCCTCTTTGGAGCAATGTAGGCATTTAGGTTTTTCTCTTCATGAAGAAGTTTGGTGAGCTCCAGAACCTTCTTCTCACTGGCGTAATACTTGGCTTCAAAGGTGTCTCACTCTTCCTTCAACTGAACCCAAGCTTTCTGCAGGTCTTCGAGAGAGGTAGGCATGTCGGGATGAAGAATGGTGTATGGGACGTCTCCTTCAGTAATAGGCTCAATAATGACAGGAAGGATGGGAGGGTAAGGCATCAAGAGACTCCAGGCACGAGCCCGTACCCAATTAAGGTAAGGCTCGAGAGGGATAGAGTTTTTATGTCCCAAAGTCCTACTGTCCACCTTGTTCACCATTCCCCAAGCACGTGTAAACCTCTGGCGGTAACCTTGGTCTTCTTTGTCGTAGTCGAACACCAGACCTTGGATGAGCATCTCATGAGGGCCGTCTCTTCGGGCATACCCAAATTGTCGAAGAGCTAAGCATGGGTTGTAGGTGATACCTCCCCTAATACCAAGTAGAGGTACGTTAGGGAACTCCCCACAGCGGTCAATGATAGAGACATTTTCCAAGGATCTCGAACACCAACGCATATCAGAGTGGGTGAGAGACATCATCCTTTGAGACCAAGTCAGTCTTTGCTCGTTCTACAATGTTGACTGAGGCAGGTGTGAAGTGAACCACTTAGCGAGTAGGGAGATACAACACAAAATAGTAACTCTTTTCTTCATGGTGCGGGTATGAAGACAATGCAAGATGTCTCCTAGTAGGGTAGGTATAGGATTGCGAGAGAGAAAGACTTTGATGGCATTAACATCTATGAATTGGTCTGAATTGGGAAACAGAACCAAACCATAAATGAAAAGATCTAGGACGTCTTCGAAAGCTTGGAAGTCCATGTCATCCCAGAATGAGTGAGCTTTTTCCAATAAAAATTTAGCTAGAAAGCCTTTAACCCCGCTTCTTATTTCCGAATTGGCTATGATGTCGGCCCTCTTCATATGCAAAGCTTCAACGATGACTTCAGGTTTTGGAATCCCTTCTAGACTGGTGAACGGTATTTGATCAAGCACAGGCACCCCTAAGAGTAGAGAGAACTCTTCCAGTATAGGTACCAATTGATAGTTTGAGAAAGTGAAACAACGATGTACGGGATCAAAGAATTGGAATAGTACACACATCATCTCTTCTTGGAAGTTGGATGTAGCCAAACTAAGGAGTCGACCATATTTCTTGGTAAAAGGAGAATCCCCGGGCACTCTTGAGGCTAGCTCTTGAAGTTGAGGATGTGCTTTTACAAAGCTGATTCGGATGGTGTTTCTTAGAAGGGAATTCATGTCCTACAAAACAAAAACAAAGATAAATTTCTAAATCCTTGAAATGGTTAGTAAGCATGCATATGATGTTCATGATGTTTATGATGTTTATATACAAGTCCCTATGTTTAGGCTTGCATGAGTTTTGTAGGTAAGTACCCTCTTGAAGTCTAGTTGGCTCAACCTGTCCTAGCAATAGTGATTGGGTTCTAAAGGATCTCAATATCACTGACCTTTCTCTTAGGCATTGTCTCAGCACAACAATCTTTCTTGCGGCCGAGATATCCCAAAAGTCTAGCCTCAATGAGTGTAGTATCGAGTATCAACCAATTTTCAGCTCTACACCGAAATCGGCTATCTCACTACGTCCTAATGGCCAAGTTTGTTCAATTAGGGTTCTAAAGTCAATTAGTGTTTTATGACGCCACTCAGCGGCCCCATATTCTCCTCGATTCACCACGAGGGATACCGGTACCCACAAATGCGTCACACTAACATATCCATTGTTTCAACCGTATCGATCTATGCCATACAATTTCCACAATCTATTGCTATTTACCTAAAAAGGTGTCCCAGATCCGGGTGGAGGATCAAAGCAAACCCAATACAAAGAACTGAATATAAAGCACACAAATCAAATAATGAAAGCAAGTAAAGGTGATCTAACCCTAAGGTAACCCTACTTTTATATTTAATTGATCCCCAGCAGAGTCTCCAGTTCTGTGATATGGTGGGAGAACTGACTTGAGGGTTTTGCATTTTATCGCAAATGTTGCGGTTAGCAAGAGTCGCCACCGACTTTTCTTTTATCCAAAAGGAAAGGTGAAAAAGCACAAGAAAGACCTTTGAGATTTGTTTCTTGAGTTTGGGGGTAGATTATGAAAAGGGAAGGTATTAGCACCCTTTTCATCCATGGTTTTCCATAGGCTCTTAGTTACTTTCTAGATCACTTGCTTTTGTTTCAAATTGTGCTTTGTGTGGTTTTGAAAGTATTTTGTAGAAGAGGCGGTAGTTTAAGCAATCTTTGTAATGATTCTCATTCGTAAGAATGTATACGAAGATTTTTGTCTTTTTGAGAATGTTTTCAATGTTTGTAAGATGTTTTGAAATGTGTGTGTTTGTTTTGGAAAATAGCAAGGATAGTTGTTTTGAAATGGAGAAAGTAACTAGAAGTAATCTACCTACTCAAATGTCTTTCTTTTTCATTTTCTTTTCCTTTGATATTGTTGTCTTACCATTGATTTGGTAAGCAACCCTATCTTTGGATGTAAACGGTATGGGCGTGGGTCATTGTATAACCATGATTAGCAATGTTGCAAAGTATCTTAGCATTTTGAGGTACTAAGATCATTTTCGTAAGGCAACTTTGAATAGCGTTATCGAGGGACTATGATCTTGTTTTTTTATTTGTTTTGCTAAGATACCTTACATGCGTAATATGGCCATTTTTTTCAAGGCAACCAAGTGGAGTAACCCTAGGGGGTGTTTGTGTGAAAATGTGTCATTTTCATGCTTGATTTTGTTTTGAATTAGGGTTTTCTATTTGATTGGTTTTATCTTGCCATACAAACCCTAATTATTAACATGTTATATATAAAGAGATAAATTTGCGGAAAGTAAATATCCTACGCTATTACAATCATTTGGGGATGGGGTATACAATTTACAAATGGGGATTGCAAGAAATTAAATTCCTAATTATCTATTACAACCATATTGAATAGCCATGAAGAAAATATATGAAGCACATAAAGATAATGAAAGGAAAAGAAAACATTTTGGATCATTATATGTCAACACATGCCGTAAACTCAAGCTTCTCGAATGCACTCATGTTTTGATGAAGACAAATCATGATTGATAAAGAAAGAAAAAATTATTGATCAAGCGAAAAGCCTCTTTGAATGAAGTCTTTGGTTCAAGTCCTTAGCAAATTTCAAGGTATAAGGATAGTATGTACCTTGAACTTAAGATATAGATGCTCAATGACCAAAAGGAAACATTTTATATTGTCCAACCATTTATTCAAGTTCTTTCAAAGCAAAAAATCAATTTTTGTTTGAGTGCAATCAATTTTCATGTTAGTGCAATCGATTGCACGCTTCAGTTTTTCAAAACATTGGCTACTGACTTCTAGTGCAATCGATTTGCATGGTTGTGCAATCGATTGCACATTCAAAAAAATTGGAAATTTGTCTACTGGAACCCCGTGCAATTGATTTGCATGGTTGTGCAATCAATTTCACACTCAAATTGTTTGGAAATTTGGCTACTGAAACCCCGTGCAATCGATTTGCATGGTTGTGCAATCGATTGCACGCTGTATGATTTTGAAAAACAGCTGCCTTACACCTGCCTGTTCATGATTTTTTTACAAACTTTTTCTTCAAAGGTCACTATATTTTAGCCTAAAAAATGAACCAAATGATGATGATTGAAATGAAGATTTTAAAGTTAAGGAGACTTACCTTGCAGCTAGAAGTTGTGTTTTGAGCTTGAGGTGTTGCTTTGTGGACTGTTATGACCTTCTTTCAGTTATGAGATTTTTTAGAGTTTGTTAATAAAACTTCTGGTTTTCTTTCTCCCTTTTTCTCTTCTCTCTCTATTTTTTATAACCTCTTTGTCTTGCAAACTCTCCTTCTATTTATAGGCAAAGGACTTGTGAACAAAGGCTGAATAGGTTTACAAGACAACATGTTATGGTTTGGTTGGGATGTAAGTATCAAACTATGTCAAGTACTCCATGGTTCCAAGATGAAGTACCAAAGTTGCTGTTTTAGAGGGGTTGATTTCCATGTTTTATGGTGGAGTAAAATCAGAAACAAACAAAGTATGGGCTCAAGACAAGTTTTGTACAAAAAGCTTGCTTTTCAAGAATAACAATGGTGCCTTTATGCCATAAATGGAAAGATCCTTTGGACAATGGCTTAAACACTTGGGTAATAGCTCAAAAGTGGGTGTAAACTTTAAATTATGTAGATATTTGCAATCAATAAGGCCCACAACATAATATTATGCAGCATAGCATAAGGGTTTTGTTGTGTGTTCTTCAATAGAATGACTTGCAAATCAAGGGTGGATGCCCAACTTCATGCCCTTGAATCTCCTAGCTCAAGTATGATAAATTCATGCCCTTATATTTTTTGGAAAGCTTGAAACACCCTCTATAACTTTCATGTTGACCACTTTTGTTAAATCAAATTGGAACTTTGATGAAAATTGGCCAAGAAGTTGGGATAGAAACCTGACCAAAACTGCTGAAAATTTCTCTAAGTGTTAAATGAAAATATCACGACTTCATGAATTTATAACTTGAAATCAAAGCATATTTAGGAGAAGTTGTGTAAATAAATTTTGTGGATATCATGGAGATATACAACTTTCATGTTGGTAGTTTCTCTTGAATCATATTGCATCATGGTGAGAATTTTGCTCAAAGTTTATAAAAAAACATGAAATTTCCAACACTTGGAAAAATTTCTAAGTTTAGAAATTTTGACTTTTCCAAATGAAATCTTGACTTTTTGATTTCTTGATGAATAAGTTTCATATTTTGACATGTTTTGATGAATTATGATCTTTTGCAATTGAATTTGACCAAAGAGTCAAAGTTTGACTTTTCAGTATACAAATGACTTTTGATCAGTTGATTGCAAAATTCATCTGTCAACCAATGGACTTGCAATTTTCTGAACCATGTTATTAGGTAAAATGATGCAATTGGACTCTTGAGATCATGCCTTAAACCAATTGATCATTTTATAGGTCAAAAATCAGAAATTGCCCTTTCCCAGTCAAAACCCTAATTTTGACCATTTTGCCCTTTTGATGATTTGATCAAATTTCTTGAGGAATTGTGATCCAAACTTGATCAAATGATACATATGAGTCTAAAATGTTGATGTGGATAAAAAAATATGAATTTTTACTGTAAATTGGCCATGGTTGACTTTTGTTCCAATACAGCTGATTTTTAAGTCAACTGTCCAATTAACTGATCAAAAATGTGGTTCAAAGCTTGAAACTTGTCATGAGTAATCTTAAGGGTCCATAATTATATTTTAAAGTCATATGAAGCATTGATAGTCCAAAAATCCTTGTGCAAACTCAAACCCTAATTTTGGGTCATCAGTGTGAGATGAGATGTCTTTAGCTGACCAAACCCTAATCTAGTCTTGAGTCAAAGAGATCTTGTGAGAAAAGTCTTGATAAATAAGAGGGAAAATTTTGTGGTACAACACTTCCCTTTGCATAACCAACCCCCTTACCTAGAATCTTTCCCCCTATTTTAGGTTATTCACTCTTTTCCCATTCCTTTGGAAACAATAAAACACGATGACGATTTTTATTTTGATCTATATAAGTCTAGTCATTCCAATGGCTTAGTCTTAAAAATTTCTACCACTAAAGTAAGGAAGTGAATTATGCAGGGGGGAGGTATTAGCACCCCTCACATTCGTTGTACTCAACGGGATCCATTTTGTTTGTTTCCTTCTAAGGGTGTTTTTATCTATAACTATACTTACTAAAGGGAAATAACTGGTTTTTATTAGTGCGTTCATGAGGGTCTCGCAACCCTTTTCCTACG
Source organism: Vicia faba (assembly GCA_948472305.1). Taxonomy (NCBI): domain Eukaryota; kingdom Viridiplantae; phylum Streptophyta; class Magnoliopsida; order Fabales; family Fabaceae; genus Vicia; species Vicia faba. Next base: position 317,322 of record CATIWC010001178.1, on the reverse strand, counting down.
TATCCAGTGAAAGAATCAGAACATTGTAGTTCCTCTCTAAAAGTTGGTTTGTTGGTTTTTTTTAGTGGGCAACATTAACGCACACATTCTAGCAATAGGCACGGTCAATATCGTGATAGAACGGAGATAACATGCCCTTCGGAGGAAGCTTTGATTGGTTGAGTGTTTTGTGAGTTTTAAAATGAGTTTGAATAATGATTAAATGTTTTTGGATTTTTGATGAGAAGTTTTAGTTACAAAAGAAGAAAAGTTTAAGAGGGAGACTAGAAAAACTCTAATGTTGTCATTCATGGGTTCTAACCTAAGGTCTAATTAGTTCGCATCTTAAAGAAGATGAAAATATCATCCAAAGGGAGCATTATATAAGCACAAAGTAAAAGGAGAAAGTGTTAGTGAAGAGTGATCATGCATGGTGGCCATGACAAAAGTGACGACAAAATGAGTAGTGTCATGAAAGGCGTAAGTGGAATTCTTGGTGTATGAGAATTGAATCGGGTTATGATTAACTAAGGGGTGAACTTGATTAATCTCGTGAGAATAAGTGCTCCTACCCTTAACCATGAGACCCTTTGTGCATGGAAGCACTTGGTATATGGACCAAAGTGGTTGATTTGGGTTATGGTTAACCAAGGGAAAGACTTGATTAACCTCGTGAGAATGGCCATGACCAAACTCAACTATGAGACCCTTTAGGAGGATGCTTGGTATGTAAACCAAGGGGAGAGGAGTTACTTCAATGTATAAGATAAAAATCAAAATCCCATACAAGGTGGCTATATGCATGCTCCTAGAAAGTGGGACTAGTGTGGTACTAGTATTCTAAACGACCAATTTAAATAATCAATCGAATAGTTGTTGCTGTAGAAAAGCTCAGGACCAAACTATGAAATGTGTGCAAGTGTGCATTTGTAAGTGGATACATGCTCATTGATGATGAGCCCAAGAGGAGGCCAAGTGCTCTAATTGGATAAAATATGCATAATTGGCGGTTTAAACATATAAAGAAAATAGCAAAGAAATAAAATTCTAAACTATTATAAACCATATGGGGATGGGGATACAACTTTATGAATGAGGATGAATCGAATCAAAAGTTCAATTAAAATTCTAGTTAAACAAACTATACAACCAAATTGAAAATTAACAAGTAAACTAATTAAACGATTTTATAAAATTAACTATTCTAAGGAATTAGTAATATTAAATAAAAAATTTAAATTTAATAAGCTATTAAAAAAGTAATTATATTTTTGTATTTTATATTTTTGTTTGATTTTTTTTACAAAGAAAATATTAAAATAAACTTAATTCTAAACTTATTTTTGTGATTTTTAATTAAAGAAAAAAAATTAAAAGAATATTAAAACTATATATATATATATATATATATATATATATATATATATATATATATATATATATATATATATATATATATATATATATATATATATATATATATATATATATATATTATTTTTATTTTTTAATAAATAAAATATTAAGAGAAAATAAATAAACTAAATCTAAATATATTTTTGTGATTTTAATTAACGAAAATATTAAGAGAAAACTAAAAAAAATTAATTCTTAATAAATAAAAAAGTATAATATTTTCTGATCTATTATTTATTTTAAAAAAACAAAATATTTTTGTATTTTTAATTTGATAGGAAATAATATAAATAAACAATACGAAATAAATCAAAAGGGAGAGTAAATGGGCCTGAATAAGCAAAAAATGGGGGTGCTGAGTAGCAAATTCGTCCCAGGCCTAGGCTGAACCCACTTGATCTGGTGTGATGTGGTCCACGCGTGTTCATTGTGAGGAAGCATCCTGGACGCCGATCTAGCCTTGACCCCAGAGTACTCTTGATGAACGTCGATGATGTTGAGGCATACGGTAAGGAGTGTGGGCTGAGGCGCATTGGAACGAACATGGTGTCACCACTGGCCGGTGACACCTTTCCCACCTAAAAATAAAAATAAAATAGAAAAACAACAAACAGAAGGGGATCTCCCCATTCATTTGTACTTGTTTCCTCTCTCTCTAAATTACTCAGTTATCTCGCCTCTCTCTAGGTTCCCTCGCAGGAGAAGAAACTCTGGTCGCGCCAGAAATCTCCAGGCGACAGCGATGGCGGCAAAAAGCCAACTTTCTTCGGTCTCAAATTTTCTTTCAATTTCTTATTAATCTCTTTGCGTTGGTTCTAAATCTTACACTATTTTTTCAGATCTTTGATGATTTTGCTTAAATCTAAAAGGGGAAAACCTAACACTAGATACGGATGCATGTTCAAAATTATGCTTGCGAGGCTATATGTGCACATGAATGATGCCGAGAAGAGAGAAAGAGACGCAATTGCGGGTTCATCTCTTCAAACTACCTTCTGAAGCGAAATCTGGGTGAGATATTTCTTTAATCTTTGACTATGTCCTCTCTTTTCTCTGGTATTTTTTGAATGGTTTAACGATTTAGGGAATATGATGATACACTTAGGGTTTAATGGTTTTTGATAGCTTGCTGCATTTTTGTATTTGTGAGAAAACTTTTGGCTTCTCTGAAGGGTTTGTAAAAATGGAAGATGGTGATGTTTAGGGTTTTGTTTTTTTTCTGTATTTTGGCTGTGATGATGATGATTTGCGTTTTCTGGGTTTGTGTCTATTTTCTTGTTGTTGTTTGATATTGAAGAAGATGATGAAAAAAGTTTTTAAGGTTGGTGGTTTTTTTATGTTTGTTTGAGTTGTCGGTTTATTGTCTTTGTTATTTGTAAAAACCGTCCCATTTATATATCTTTGTATATGTTTATATCAAAAAGTAAGGGGCCTTTTGGTGGGAAAGGTAACACGATTTCGAATTGTTTTGGTATGCTATTTTTATGCTTTCTGATTGTAACTTGCGTTTTCTAGTTTGGTGCAAGTTTGGGACTGTTTTTGACAGTTTTGTTTGGATATTTTTGGCTTGTTCTGTTTGGACAATTTGGGACAGTTTTGGCTTGTTCTGTTCGGACAGTTTGTCTCATTTTTAGGACTGTTTTGACTGGCTTTTTTTGACAGTTAATTCTAGGACAGTTTATCTCATTTTGAAAGTTTTGACAGGTTTATTTTTGGCTAGTTATGTTTGGACAGTTTGGCACTGTTTTGGTTGGCTCTGATTTTCTTGAAAGAAGATTGTTGGCAATATTTGCTTTTTGACTTTGTTTTTTTGCAGTGAAATTTGTTTTTAAATTTCTTTTCTTTTGTTAACCAAAACATATTTTGTGTTTTTCAATTGGGACATGGCCCATGATTAAAACAATGTGATTCTGACTTGTGTGAAACAAAATTGTTAGGGCCTTGATGTTACTAGAATGTGATAATTCTGATTGTATTTTCCGCACCTCCTTTTTGTGAACCAAAATCAAACTTTTGTGATTTGTAAAATAGGAGAAATAAGCCCATGATTGAATCAAAATTATGGTTTTTATGAGGTTTTTGAATTTGGGCTTAGCATATGATTGAAAACACCCCTTTGAATTTCTGATTCCGAACACAAACCCTAATGATGAGATGAAAAATTTCCTTTAACAATTTGTTCATATTTGGAATTTTCATTCAAATATTGATGGTTTGCTAACCCTTTCCCTCTTTCTTGTTTCATGGGAAATGATGATTGGATGGCAAAGGAAAGGTTGAAAGATGAAGAGGCCATGGCTAGCATGGAGATTGAAGCTTTACAAAAATGGAATTTTAGTAACTTTAGGACTTAGGAATTTTTAGGTTTAGAAATGCTTCATTTGTAGTGTTATTTTTGTACAATGATTTATAATGGAATGAAGGATTGCAATGGTGTTTGTAAATTGGAATGAATGAAGTTTAATGAGAAAATGCTTGAAACCAATTGCATATTTGACAATTTGAACTTGTAATGAGAAATTCTTGAATTGTAATAGACAAACATTTAAGCAAATGTTTCTCATCCCAAAAGGAATGAAGTTTGAATCCTTTTCTCCATTATTTCCTCTAGCCTTTGTATGATTTCAAGTGGTCATGGTATGAATCCAAAAAATAATTGCAAGATAATCAAATGACTTAAATCTTGAATATAGTAACTTGTGATGTAAGGAATTGGTGACTTGTGAACCAAAAGACATTGTATGAAATACCAATTTCCATTATTTCCAATTTGCAATCCAAATCCAAGTTTTCTTTCTCTTTCAATTTTGAATCTTCATGACAAATTCAAACCACTTTGAAAATGATAGATGTCATCTTAGTTCAAAATTTAGTCCCTAAAGAAACTCCTCAAATAAAATTTTAATTCATACGAGAAGAATTCCTTGGTTTGACCCCTTAAACATCTTGATAAGCAATTGACTTGTAGAAGGAGATAAAGCTCAATGTGACCTTGAAACAAAAATCCTAGCTTCTTGAACATTCAAAGGATGGTCATTACAAGCTCAAACTAAAAACCCTAATCCACTAAGCCTCAATTTGAAGAACTAAAACCACTACTCTTGAAGTAACTTGAGAAAACCTCCAAAACCCTAATTCAAACCTAAGTGCTTGAAGAACTAGAAGAACCAGAATGAAATAGACTTTAATGAATATAAATACCTCAAAAGACTGTGAAACTTTGATATTGTACAACCACTCAACTCTTGGACCTCAAGTGTCTGTATTCATTAAAATGCATGATATGCAAAGGAACTGGTGAAGATGATGTAGATGAAATCAGTAGTTTAAGCCAGACAAAAGTAAAATAGGTAAGACAAATTTGGGGTATGACAATGATCGGTGGCGTCGTCTGTGGGAACTTTGTTTTCCCTATCTTTCTTTCCCTAAAAACCAAAGATCAAAGCAACATTTCAAGACTCTGATCATGGACGATGAAGATGACAGCCACCTTGCTAGTAAAGCCGCCATCTCCCATGTCCTCAAGACTGACGATGACGTAGAGATGCCTCTCCTTGAATACATCCCCCTAAAGAGAGATGGTTGCATAATGTCTCCCTCCTCCGACGATGCAGAGGAAGAAAACCTCTAGTTCTTGGAAACCACCAAATCCAAGAAAGTCCAAGAAACACCAACAATATTTCATCCAATATCAATACCGACCAACCCTGACCCAACAATGGCAGCCTTGCTCGCAGCACTGAGTCAGACCAATGCTCTGATTCTCCAGTAGAACGATGGGATTTGAGCATTAGAAAAGGGATGTAATTCAAGATCTCCTCCGCAAAGAGACCAACGACGCGAGTCTTGCAGCCTATCACCACTACGACCAATTATTTGATCAGTGTAGGAGAAGCCAAAAGTTTAGTTCGTTAAGAAACGAAACCATACTCCACCACAAAAGGATCGGATATCCCTGGTAATGAAGAAGACCAAGGGCAATCGATAGGCAGAAAATTGTTGTTCGCCCTCTGCCAAGCCAAAATACCGTCTGAGAATCCCAACTCTCTGTCGAGCTGATAGCCCTCGCCGGGGAAAAAGTAACTATTCTCATCCACTGTTACCAGACCGAAGCAAAGATGACGAACCATGTGGTGCATAATCAAGATAAGTCATGGAAACTCCCCTATCTGTCAGGCTGGAAAATCCTACGAACTCGGGGACTTACGACAGAACCAGTGATCCAAACGTGCACATCGAGAATATTGATGCCCTGCTCGACTACTGAGGCGTGAGGGTGCTATAAAGTGCCGACTTTTTCTCACCACTATGAGAAAAGGAGTTATGTCCTGGTATAAAAGCCTCCCCGACGAGTCGATCACTTCCTGGAAGAACCTAGGAAAGTCGTTCTCCATGCACTTTATAGCCTCTCACTGACATCCAAAATCTGAGGCATCGCTTGAGGCAATCATCCAGAGGAAGGATGAATCCCTTCGGGCGTATATAAAAAGATTCAACTGTGAAGCCTTCCAGGTCTCTATGACTGACGGTATGAAAAATATCTGATAGAACATGGGATACGTCCCCGCAATGGTTTGCCAAGGAAATTGGCATCGAAACACCTCAAGGCCCAGGCATACATCCAGTATCAGGAAAAAAGAAGCAGCAAATAACGCACGAGACTTACGGAATTAGGAGAATGCCAAAGTTTTAAAGCATGACGACTCCTCGACATTTAGTCGGGAAGCAGAAAAAAATAAGAAGACAGACTTCGCGATTCGCAAGAGTACAAAGGGCCTGCTGGGCAAATCTATGACTACATTCCCCTTACCACCTCGCACGAGCGCATCTTGTCCAATTGCGCAAATTCATAATTTTGCCAGGCCGGAGTCTACTTTCCTCGGCAAACACCGTCCAAGCCCAACATGACCAAAATAAATTATTGTCGATTCCACAAGAGCCAGGGGCACGTAATCGAAAAATGCATCTATCTAAAGGATTCTATCGAGATCCTCATCAAAGATGAACATCTCAAACAATACAAGAAAAAATAAGATCCTCACGAGGACGCCCTAGAATCAAAGAAGGTCGAGGAGGAGAAACCATCTCCCGATGACGCCAACATTACAGTCGCCATATGCATCTCGTGACCAGGGGATTTCTACATCCCTGATGATGTCGGGTACCCCCTATAATTCTCAATGCACACTCCCTAGGAGGCCTTCCCCTCTTCTATGGTCATATCAGGCGGAGGATTTAATAAATTCATCATGGGTTCTGTGAAAAGGAAGTTCGAACATCTAACTGATGTGATCTCAAACATAAACTCCTCCCTCAACAAATTTCAAGGAAACTTTGTCCCTATCATGTTCTACCGCGAAGAACTCCTCAGCGGATCTCCTAACTCGACCATCCCTTTGCCCGTGAGAGCATAAATGGCCAACTCCGACGTCCGATGGATTCTAGTCGACCAGAGAAGCTTGATCGACATTATGTACTCCCAATTGTTCTCTACCTTGCAGCTCAATGTGACGTACCTAACACCCTATGTGGGCTCGAATTTATAATGCTCCCACGATACAGTCACAAAACCATGGGGCTACATTCAACTGATAGGCAGATTTGGAGCAGCAAAAACATCCAAATCCATCAAGCTCTAGTTCCTGTTAATAGACTGCCCATCTCTACACTAGTGTATTAGTGGAAGGACAATTTTGGTCGAGTTAATAGTTGTTCCCTCCATTGTGCACTTAAAAATGAAGTACTAGACTTTAAAGGGACTCGACACCAGTCTCCATGGGGATATAGAATTCGTAAGTAGATGTTTCGAGACAATTTTGAATGGGCTAAACTCCATTAGAGCACCACTCAAAATGTCCAGTGATCTTGCTCGACCTAGAAGCTCAAAAGAACCAAAGTCGTTACCTCACATCGACCCGATCGACCTTGACAGTCGCTTCACTAAAGACGATCTGCGGGATTAGAATTAGAAGGAGAAAGAGGCATGACTGACTACAGAAAGTTCCTCAACGCTATCTACCAACGAGGAGCATGTCCATCCTCTACACCACTTCCCAGACGAAGAGTTTGAGATCATCCCCCTCAGTAGTGATCCCATCAAGGGAGTAAAAATCGGCATCGGCCTCCCTGACCTGGCGAGGAAGCATCTAAAAGTGTTCCTAAGGGAGAACGCTGATCTATTTGCGTGGAGCACCTCCGAGATGCCCGAGTTGGATCCAGAAGTTGTGTGTCACCAACTGACAATAAATCTTGCCCTTAAGGTTATAGCTCAACATAGGCGCAAGCAGTCTCCAGAGAAAACAGAAGTTGTTGAGCAAGCTATAAAAGACCTCCTGGAAGAAAACTTTATATGTGAAGCCTAGTACATAACCTGGTTGTCTAATGTTTTACTTGTCAAAAAATTAAATGGAAAAGGAAGAATGGGTGTTAACTATACTAATCTCAATATGGCTTGCCCCAAAGATGCTTATCTTTTTCCTAACATAGATAGATTAGTTGATAATTTTGCTGGTTTTAAATTGTTTTCTTTTATGGATGCATACTCTGAATACCACCAGATCCCCATGATAAACAACGATAAAAATACACAGCTTTCATGACCAAGTTGGGAAACTACTACTACAATGTAATGTCCTTCGGCTTGAAAAATATCGGTGCCATGTACTAAAAAATGATGAACAAAGTCTTCCGAGGAAAGGTTAAAGACATGCTTGAGGTCTATATGGAAAACATGATCATAAAGTAAGAAGAGGAGTCTGGCCATACACTCCACTTAAAGAGAGTATTCCACCAAGCGAGAAAATGAAAAATGCAATTCAATCCGGAGAAGTGCACCTTCAGCGTACGAGTAAATAAATTCATCGGCTTCTACCTAACAGAGTGAGGAATTGAAGCCAACCCCGACAAGTGCATGGAATTTTCCGAATTCCCAACGCCAAACTCAAAAAATTCAATCCAATCTCTGAACGGGATGATTGCCTCATTGTCCCGCTTCATGGAAAAATCTACCAAACACGCACTTCCCCTTTTCAAACTTCTTCACAAAGAAGCGGCTTTTAGTGAATCAGAGAGTGCGAGAAATACCTCCTACACCTCAAACGAGCACTCTCACAGCCACCGATCCTCTCGCAACCAGGTAGTGGGGAAACTCTCTACATTTATCTCACTGTCTCCGTCGAGACTGTCAACGTGAATCTCATTCGGGAAAATTTTGAGGGGCAGAAACACATATACTTTAGAAGCAAAGCCTTGAAAGGTCTAGAGCTTAGATATCAGCAAATCGAAAAAGTGGATATGGCTCTCATCAATGCGGAAAGAAGGATAAGGCACTACTTCCTAGCCCACACGATCGTGGTACAAACGGACTAGTCCGTAAAATAGTTGCTCGGTCATCCAAACATGGAGGACAGGATGCTCAAATGGTTGTTAGAACTATTGAGTTCGACATCAGGTATGAAAGAAGAAAATCCCTCAAAGCTCAATTACTAGCCGAATTTGTGGCAAAAATGACCTTACAATCACCCCTGACATGCGGGGTACACAAATGGACTATCTTTATGGAAGGAGCCTCCAGTTTGTCGGGAAGTGGAGCGGGCATCATCCTCGAAAATGAGGAAGGAATCTTGATTGAAGTCTCCCTCAATTTATCCTTCCCAACCTCCAACAACTAGGAAGAATACGAATCTTTCCTCTCAAGATCGTGGTTGGCCGAAGACATAGGAGCCAAAGAGGAGAAAATCTACACAGACTCCCAGCTCGTCGCTTCTAAAGTCCCGGGAGAATATCAAATCAAGAATGATAGCCTCTCCGAATACTTGACCTTGGTCCAGGTAAGAATGATAAAGTTCAAATCTGTAGAGGTAAAACATATTCCTCATGAATACAACACCCGAGTAAATATTCTGTCAAAACTCGCAAGCACAAAGAGGAAGGGAGGAAAAAATTGTGATCCAAGAGATACTTCCTCGACCAAGCATCAAAAAACCCTCTATAACTCTAGACGTAAATTCCATCAGCAACAACATCTGCAGGATGACCCTGGTAGACAACTAACTAACAAAGGGGGAGCTTCCTTCCAACCAGAAAGAGACTAGCGTGGTTAGATGCAGAGTCTGCTCTTAGGTTTTTGTCAAAACTAAACTATAAAAACGAGGATTCTCCACTCTCCTTCTCAATTGTGTCGAAGAAGCTAAAGTCTCCCATATCTTACGTGAAATCCATGAAGGAATCAACGCCTAGCACCTCGGGGGAAGATCCCTCACCAAAAAAGCTTTACGAGTAGGATATTATTGGCCTACCATGCAACATGATGCAAAGGAGCACATGAAAAAATATGACAAATGCCAACTCATGGGCACATGCACTTGGCATCGCTCAACGGGCTCAAGACCCTTTCATCCTCGTGGCCCTTTGCATGGTGAGGATTGGACATCCTCAGACCAATCATCGTGGGAACAAACCAGAACAAGTACCTAATAGTGGGTGTGGACTACTTCACAAAGTGAATAGAAGTAGAGGCCCTGGCCAAAGTCACGACACAAAATATACTCCATTTCTACAAACATACTTTCCTGATTCGGCATACCTCAAGAAATTTTCACTAACAATAGGACACAATTCACAGACAGAAATTTTCAAGAATTTGTCACCAAGCTAGGCACCATTCAAAACTTAGCTTGTGTCGAGCACCCACAAATGAATGGACAGGCCCAAGCTATGAACAAGGTGATCTTGTGAGGCCTCAAATGAAGTCTATACAAAACAAAAAAGAAGTGGGCCTGGAAACAACATAGTGTACTTTGGGCCTACCGAACAACCCCTCACGCGACTACCAGGGAAACCCGGTTTTGACTAGCATACAAAATCGAGGCGTTAATCCCAGTCAAAATAAGAGAGCCTTCCAGGCGGACTGAAGCCCTTATCGATGAAGATATGAATGAAGAGGCACTGAGAGAGGAGCTTGGCCTTGTCGAAGAAGTTTGATTAGGAGCAGCCCTTCGAGAAGCCTCGCTGAAGCAAAAATAGCCATATCTCTTGATGCCAAAGTCATACGAAGAGAATTCGAAGTCAGCAGCCTAGTCTTAAGGATAAATCACAAAGATTCTTGTGAAGGCAAACTCGCTGCAAACTAGGAAGGCCCATATCGCGTCCGAGCAAAAATGGTGAATAGTTCCTACTACCTTGAACATCTTAACGGGGATGAATTTGATCGACCATGGAACGCCAAAAAATTGAAACAATATTATAGCTAAAGGTCAAAAAGTCGGGGTGCTCTGAAAAACGATGAGCACAACATTCCCAAACACATATGTGTGCTCGGGTATAAGCACAACAACTCAAATTCAAACAAAAATTCAAGTGTCCACTCTTTAACGAGCATATCCTTAGCCCGATGGGGAAAACTCAAACGAGCTCCACCATCGTCGTACCATGTTGGCAGAATATCTAGATTGCGATAGGAAGTTCACACCGTAGAGATGAGATCCCAAATGAGACCTAAGCTCTTCCCTCTGCTCAGAAAAAAACCCCGACCACTCGACAAGTTCCCCGCATTATCTAACAAGATTACAGTCGATCAAAACCCCCCGAAAAACACTTAGCAAGAATATCAAAAATAAATGTCTCTAGATGACAAGAATACGAGCATGTGAAGTTTGGAAAAACACAAAATAAAACAAAAACAGTAATATCATGCACGACCACATCCAAGAATGATAAAGTGTGATTAAACATAAATGGCTACGGAGGCTGAAATTTCCAAAATCTACGACCATGTGGGCCGACGTATTAAATAAACGGGGAAAAGCCCTCACCCAGCTAAAATCATTACAAAATTACAGCAGGCAGGCCGAACAAAAACAAAGAGAATAAACACTTGATCAATTGTTGGGCGCCTGCTTCTCCAATTTAGGCCCCGTCTCCCTTTTCTCCTTTCCGCCAATGCCGATGAAGATGTCTGGAGCAACAATCTTACCATCAACCACCGTATGTGAAATCCTAATACCTTCGGTGACAAACTCTAGCCTGGGGTTCTTAACCTTGAGCTGAGCCACTGCATTATCAAGGCTACCCTCAACAGAATTCGGGCAATCTTGCTCGAGCAGTCAAATACATGTGACAATCTCAGAATGAGTCTTCAACACCTTCAAATCATCACCCTCGTTATCCTCGAGACCTTTCTTCTTGGTGGCATGATCATTCCTCAACTTACACATATCTCCAGTCAGCTTGACCAACTATACATCATCCCCCTCCAGCTCTACCTTCTTCTCGGTTTTAAATTTGGCCAGCTTCTCCTCGAGATCCGTGATGGTGGATCAATCCTTCTTCTCCTCCTTAGCCAAGGAGGACCCCTCACCGATGTAGACCACTACCATTTCCAGGAACCTCATCAAGGAGGCAGAATCTTGAGCCAAGATCTTCTCCTTACTCGATTGATCAAGGCCTTCGAGGTGCAGGGATTTTACCCGGGATACGGTCAGGGAGGGACCTCCTTCAAAGTACCCTCAGTTAAGAAATAAAGGGGGAAACTAATACTTTTCCACGTATTTCTCCTCGGTCATATCTATAGGTTCTCCATCCATACGAGTGGTGCTTTCTGGCCAAAGTATCTTACTGAGGAGGAGATTGATCACCAGGGTGAGAGGAAGAGGAGGTCTCTGACCCAGTCGAAGATGGAAGCACGACACCACCCATACAACTTTTCTGAATCTGAGTTTTCTTAAACTGGTTCACTTTGTTGGTTGTGGCTATCCTGACCATGTGCTCCTAGAGATTCGGCATTTCACCAGCAACAAGCGATGAGACCGGGTCAGTAAAACAAAAATAATAACGTGCAAACAAATCCCCAAGAAAAATGGCTACCTAAGAGCACCAGAGCGTCCCTGAGGGTATCACACTTGAGGAGCCCTTTTGTGTTAATAAGTTAGGGCTTGAACACTACTTACCTGTGTCGATCAACAATAATATCACCCTCTTGGTTACACACTGAGCAGGGGTAAAACCTTCAATAAAGGCAACCAGCTTATCATAACTAGACTGGTCGTTAGTGCCCTGTTGACTCGACTTGATGATATAATACTCACTACCCCGATCAAAATGACTGTGGCCCCAACTAAAGCGAAACTTCTGGACCAACTTCTTCCTTTCCTTAGCATGTTCGTTGAGCAGAGGATTCACACCCTGCCCATACATGCAAGGTAGTCAAAATCGAGATCCTATGTGGGATTGGAGAGGGGTAACAAGATCGTGAATCAAAGTATCATAACACGGTCATAAGATCCTACCAATTTCAAAAACTGATATATATATATATATATATATATATATATATATATATATATATATATATATATATATATATATATATATATATATATATATATATATATATATATATATATATATATATATATATATATATATATATATATATATATATATATATATATATATATATATATATATATATATATATATATATATATATATTGCATATAAAAAACATAATTTAGTAAAACAGGGTATATTTAAACTACAAAAATTTGAAGTATCATGAGAGGAATAAGAATTACAAAATAACTAATTGTGTTGAATAGGCTAGGTTCATAGAATTAATATGTTTAGTGGATATATTGGAAATGTTTTTAGAAATTAATTAGAACTTAATTAGAATAAAGTATGAGAAATAAATTCTGCACAGGTTAGAGCAAGAAAAACCTATTTCAAAAGTTTGATAATTGAAATGGCAGGAACTTTGATCCTACCGCTCCAACCATTTTTCCACTATGATCCCATAGTTCCCACCTAAGTTTGAGTTTTTTCCTTAACATGATCGCCAAGCTCTATCAAGATCATAAAATCATACAATCCTACGAGTGGGATCCCAATTTTAACTACCATGCATAAATGAGCTCTCAGTAAAAGACATGGTAATGGTCGTCTCTCACACTGGCCGAACCAAGTAGTACCTATCTTTGAACGTCCGAATAGAGTCTAAGAATGCCTTGAACCACCTCCCCGGTTGCTTCAAGGAAACCAAACCATACTTATCATCCAAAGATTGGCGTTGAAGATGGAAGAAGTAGAAGAACAAGGGGACCGTGGCTCTGGTCTGAAGACACTAGCACACGATCTCGAACGCCCGAAGAAAGTCTATTGAGTTAGGATGAAGTTGGGAAGGCGCTAGGTGTAGAAGATTGAAGACGTCCATCTGAAGGTCCGTGAAGGGAAGCCTAAGTCATAATTCCTTAAAGATAAACTTGTACATTGGGAACCAATCATTCTCAAAGGCCGAGAAAATCCTCTTTTCTCCCATGGGGAAGTGGACTGCCCATTTCGCCTCGGGATCCGGCGGGTCTGTTACCTTCGCCACAGCAGTGAACGCTTTGTCAGGGAAGTCAGTAAAATACGAAGCTATTTCTCTAGGTTCCTGAGCAACCCATTCCTCCTCAAAAACTTCCTTTGTGTCAGATAGGTACTCTTCCTCGACGTTATTAGCCATCTTTTACCTAAAAAATAAGGGACAAAGTGAATTCGATGATCAAATCAAATCCACTCTTCCATCACTAATTAAGTGAAATAGCATGAAAAAGAATTGGGATGTTACCCTCGACCAAAGCCCTTACTCAACAACAATGAGAACGAGGAAATATTCCTCGACAGGGATTCCTAACCTCCTCAACTGACAGACCCTAGAACTCCCACGGGGAATAAATTCCCCGACGGCTAGACTTTGAATCTCGTGTGAAGCTCATTGGAAAATTCATAAGGTTCGTCAAAAAATTCATGCAAACCCAGAAAATGGTTGAATTAATCGAGAAACTCATAATTCTCACCGGTAGGAGGCTCATTCACTGCCATAAAAATAACACAAAGAACAATAGATACATAAAACCCTAAGTTTCCTACCGGACACTAATTTCCTCCCCGACGTTGGCGTTTGAAAAAATGGCCCAGTCACTGTCAAACGCCAACAGCCACCCGAGCAGCACCCACACTCGCAGCTTCTACACTAACAACATGAATTCTAGCAAGATTCAAGCTAAGATAAAACCTAATGCAAAAAGGAGAAGTGAGCTTACTTGTTAAATGAGGCCAAAAAGGCATACGGAGATGGTTCTGCTACGGTGGTGGGCAGCAACGACGATGGATAAAAAGCTGAGAGCAGACGAGAGCAAGAAGAAACGAAAATTGGAAATGGGTTTCCTCTTCTCCTATTTATAGACCTAGTTTAGTGTCATGTGTGCACGTGCAGAAGCCTAGAGGGACGAACCATCATCATTAGACCCTAGCCATCATTATGCATTTAATACAACATGTGGCTCTAGACAGGAATGACGCACCGCCCCTTTCAAATTGCACCAATTGTTCGACTCTCCGCACGTTGAACATACGAGACAACTTTTGTTTCTCACGTGAGCATGTCCTTGAAGAAATCGCAAAACATCCTCATCTCAAACAACTTACACCAGTGGGGTGCTTTCCTCCTTGATGCACGGGCTAACTCTAACTCATTGCTCTTATGCCTAGAAGCAACGACTTAGGGGGCTCTTGTTCTAGACTAGGCCAGTGACTAGGCACAACCCAATCCACTCATGCTCTAGAACGGACCAAAATCATTGGCCCAATCAGCCTAGAGCTACGGAAGGGCACGTTTTCCCTCTGCCCGATAACTTTTCACATGGTCGTGCGGCTCCAAAGATGACAAGATCTCACCTTCCCATGACCGTGTTTCTTCTCGTGGCAACGGCTAGTTCCGGGAATCTCTGCCCGTGATAACGACTAGTTTCAGGCACCTTTCCTCATGATAATGAGCACGAGCTGCCCGTTTCAGCTCTTACGCAAAAATCCTGGCAGTTACCAAAATCTTAGGGGGGCTAATATCCAGGCTCAAAAATATGAACCGATGGCCAAGAATCGGGGGCATTATATAAACCCTTACACTTGTGAAGGTCAAGTATCTAATATTCAATCCTAAAACCTTATCTTCTCTCTTGTATATCTTGCACCCTTACTTACTTGAGCATCGAAGTGCCTTGTAGGTACACCCCCTGTCCTCCGTGATTCCAACCTTACTGACACAGATATCGACCCATTACAGGTTCTGGTAACCGGTACGAATAGACAACTTACATATTTTGACATATTTGAAGAAAAACAAATTGACACGTAGGGTGGGAATATGCTAGACCGAGTTAGACTTTGTTAAGTCAGAGTCTGGCCTGCTAACAAATTCAAAGCTTAAGCATGGCTTGTATTATATCATATATTTATTTTTAACCTTGAGTTTGACATTTTTGAATGTCCGTTTAGCTTATTAGTCTACTTAAAAACATGTTTTATTTGAACATTTGTAAATAAGCAATTCAACTAATTTTTAGATAGACTAACAAATTAAAAGATTAATGAGACTACATATTTATTTGCATTGGCTTATTTTAGTTTACCTAGTAGCATAAGTGTTGTGATACTATTTGTTTAATATTTGTTTAAGAGAAAATAAGAAAATAATTTATGACATTGTTCATAAGGTTTTTTTCACTTATTTTCGTAAATCATTCAAGACAACTAAGTTTTATTTACATATTTTAATTCAAAATATAATATAACATTAATAATTAAATTATTCATTTTTATTTAAATAAGTTAGCCTGATAGATTTAAATGATTTTTATGGCATGTGACCTAGCTTTTTTAACTAAATAGGCTTATAAAAAAACTGATTGTACCTGATTAGAAGGGATCGTCAAGGCCCACAAACTTCAAGTTGAGCAGTGGCCGAATGTGAATTGGGGGGGGAGGGTACCTGCAATACACTCTGAAGCCAAAGTAAAATTCATAGCAAGAGAAATCAAAGGGAGTATGGATCAGTGATTGAATACATGACCCTCTCAAGTGAGAGGGTTTTTATAGCCTCAGCACTGGGCCAAGGTCTTCGGTATTAGGCCATGATGACGCCCAATAACAAAGACTATCAGGGATTACGGGTGTATGGAGTCCAGCACGTGGCCTCCTCCCTGGTTAACTTCCCCAAGAAATTAGGGAAGTTAGACTTGTTATTCTCGGAGGGCAGGATGATGATGTTATGGACACGTGAGTCATGTTCTTCAAGTGAACACGTGGAGAATTTCCTAGCGGTCCTTTGTTTGGGCTACATGCTTTTGCGCCTTTATAAAGGCGTTGGACTGGACCTCCCCAACGGTGGGGCAAGTGTGCTGGCCTAATCAAGAATAGGAGCCCTACAAGTTATTTCTCTTAAACTGTTAACTCTTGTCGGGGACGACTCCTTGATTTATGTCGAGGCAGACTCAGATATTTTCCCAAGGTGTGGTCGACCTTCTCTGGGAGAATTTCCTTTGTCGACTTTGTCTCCTGCTTGTATCAATGTGGTACCCGTCTGAGATCTACATTTTCAGGGAGGCAAGGAGTTTCCTCGTGCTCACGTTCTCGATGTGCCCGTAAGTATAATGTCATAATGATTTCGAGCGTGTATCCAATAATGAGGATGGGACTGCGTAAGCTTGTGGCTTTGCGCGTGAGACTATTTCCAGCAACGTCTCCTTTTGCGAGACCAACGTGGCGGCTATTTGGGATGCCATTATTTCCTAGGGTAATATACAAGTCAAGTAATAATGACCTTTCGCATGCTACCCCGTGTGGTGGGGACTATGTATAAAAAGGGGAACCAGGAGATTCACTTGACATTTTCAGGTTCTCTCTTCTCCTGTTTCTCCTGCATTCGCCAGTTGCTCTACTGTTCCAACAACACCGTAGACGTCTTCACCGTTCATCTTCTCCAAGTAAGCAATTTTGTCTTTAAACGTGATTTTCCTTAGGTTTTTAGATCAAACGCGTGAATCTTGCTATGAATGGATGAATCTCTGGATGAAATTCATGGATTCAGAATGAACATTCATGGATTCTAGGATGAAGATCCATGAACTTCATCTGGGCTCATGAATATGGATGAAGATTCATGGATTCTTAGTGAGTTTCATCTTAACTTGTGTCAGGTCGTCCCCCTTTCAAGTGGGGAGTATTTGGGCAAGTTGCCTTGTCGAAAAAATATCCATGCGTAAGCGTATCGATATCCTCCATGTTTGCTGTCGAGGGCTTGGGTCGAGGACCATTCCTCGACGCGCTTATCACCCTTTCACTTGATTTGTGATGGAAGGGTGAATTTGATAATGTCGAATTCACCTTTTTCCCCTGCTTTTCAAGTATGATGGCTCAACTAGTTGAGGAAAACATTGTACCCCACATCAATGGAGGCAAAGTTGCGGTCATGGTCGACCCCCTAGCTTGGGTTGCGCCCGAACCCCGAAATAAGATCTTGTTTTGTGAAGGAAGCTTCTGACGCATTCAATGTCCCTGAGGGCAAGAAAGAAGGTGCCCCTTCCTTCTGTTGAGGTTGGTTGGCATCGTCGTGTGGCTGCAAACGTGTGGAAGAGGACGCGGTCATCTCGTCCCTGAAGTCGTGCTCGGTGGTGTTATTGTTGCCAGTGTTAGTGTTGTTGTTTCCAGCATTGGCGAAGTGAACGATTTGGTCACCATTGTTAGCTTGGTCGGCCATGATGATCAGAGGGTTGAGAAATAATTTCTTTGATCTTCAGTTAGTGAAATATGGGGACGCAGGCTCCCACAGACAACGCCACTAATTGTACCTGATCAGAAGAGATCGTCAAGGCACTCGAGCTTCAAGTTGAGCAACGGTTGAATGTGAAGTGGGGGGTACCTCCAATACACTCTAATGTCAAAGTAAGGTTTAGATCAAGAGCAAGAAAAGTGAGTATGGATCAGTAATTAAATACCTAACCCTCTTAAGTGAGAGGGCTTTTATAGCCACCAGCGCTAGGCCAAGGTCTTCAGTATTGGGCCATGATGAGGCTCAATAACAAATACTGTTAGGGTTTACAGGTGTATGGAGTCCATCACATGGCCTCTTCCCTAGTCAATTGTCCCAAGAAAGTAGGGAAGTTGGACCCGTTATTCTCAGAGGGAAAGATGATGACATTATGGACACATGAGTCATGTTCTTCTAGTGAACATGTGGGGAATTGTCCAACGGTCCTTCGCTTGGGCTGTATGCTTTTGGGCCTTTATAAAGGCGCTGGATTGGGCCTTCCTAACAGTGGAGCAAGTTTCGGCCCAGTCTAGAACAAAAACCTAAGTCATTTATATTTTTAAAAAATATAGTCTCGAATAGTGTAGGTTATCACATAGCCCTCTGTTAATTGGTCTGACTTATTCTTATCCCTATATACATGTTAGATATTTACTGGATTAAATTATTTTATAATTATGTAATCAACATTTATTTAATATTTATTTTTATTTTCGAAAAGGAACACAAGTTATCATTTTAACATATTCAAAGAGAAATCCTAAGTTATTCAAAGTCTCTTCACTTTATTACTTTTCTTTCTCTAATTTCCATAAACATTGCTCGAACCTTCTCCCGCAACTCTATTAATGTCACAGTAAGATTATTGTTCGTCACTAACCGTGTTTGAATATTTATCATAAAATTGAAGCTTATCGTATATGAGTAAGAAGAAAATAATGTTGCTTTTTGGTGTGCTCTCTAGGTGAGTGCATCGATATTTGCTGGTGGTCCCATAGAGACATTAAAAAATTGTATTTTATAGTGATTCACCTTTGCAGTTCAAGTTGATCTACATGTTCACTTCAATTTGTTAAAAATTTTAATATTGTTTTAGGGTTTCTCTTTCCCTCAATTTATGTGTGCATTTGTCTTGTATTGAAATGGAAGAATATTGACCCAAATTTAAGGCTCTATTTATTGACAGTGGGTTGTATTTTGAGATTGTACATTTTGTAGAACGTGGATTGTATTTGGATTGTAACTTTATATTGTATTTCACTCAAATTTACCCAATTTTATCATATGTGTTACGTACAAGACATAAGTTTATTTACAGTGGTATTCTACACCAATTGTTGTTTTATAAAAGACTCTAAATTAAGGTATGAATGTGGGAAATTTTATGCATATAGTGAATATGATTCTGATTTCTAGTCCTACTTTGAATTCTGTGATTTAGTCAAGAGGATGGACTCGAAGTTTGATGTTAAGGCTATGAAACTGTGGTGGAAACATGAGGGTGGTAGCTTGGAATAATTTCTCTCTCAAAAAATTTCAATTACCTCAAACATTTAAATTATTTTATAAAAGTGTAATTGAAATGTTTGAAATATAATTTTTCTAATATAGCAAAAAAATAAAATTAGGTAATATATAATTTTTATGAGGAAAAAAATATCAAAGCAATGAGATTGACTAAGTAGTAAGACGTGTTGTGATGTAGTAGATCAAAGTTGCTAAGAAGAAGATTCAAAGTTGTTGATGGAGATTGGAAGGAGGTTGTTGATTGAATCATAAGATTGTGAAGATAGTGAAGATTGCTTTTGCGATGAATATGATGATTGAAGAGGATTAAAGGTTTTGAAGAGGAAGGTGATAAAGATTTTGAGATGAAGATTCAGTGAGAGAGAGAGCAGTTGTGCATGGAAGATGAATATTGTAGCGGTGATGAAGGTTCTTGAAGATTGAAGCAGAAAAAACAGAGTGATCTGGAGTTTTATTTACGATTCTTCTGCAGAATGAAGAATGAAGATGAGAGGAGAAAAGAGAAGGTTGAAGTATCTTCTGCAGAATGAAGAATGAATCAATGCAAGGTAATTTTCTGTTATTATATTTTTGTTAGAGTTTGTGGAAATTCTGTTACTTGAGAATTGATCTGAGCCTTTGATTTTTCGATTATAAGATCCAATGGATGAGATTGACCTGATATGAGGTTAGATATGGTTGTTTTGCTGAGATGGAATTCTGCTTCTGTTAATTCTAAACTCACAATTTCCTTTATTCTTTATATTTTCTGACTTTATATTCCTGATTTTATGTTAGTGAATGTAGTAGTATGGCAATGCAATGACCTTGAATACAAGCTTAATTCCTCCTTTCTTTTTGTATAGGTTCAGCCATACTGATGCGTGAAGATTGAGGGTGAATTGGATCTGTTTTGTACGAATTTGTGCCATTATATATTTTTCGTACCATTTTGTATGGAACCTGTGTTATCTGATTTCTATGCACTAAACTGTTAGGCATATGCCTTGTATTGGATAATTATGTTTAAACTTTCTTTTAAAAATTCAACTATTTCAATTCTTTTTTCTTAATTGGTTTCATGAGCTTCCGTTTGTTCCTTTTGATTTTTCCACTATGAATATGTGTGTGGTCTTGTTTGTGAACTACAGGGCTGATTGTATGGAGTTGGTGCTTGGATATGTGCAGGTTTTGAATCATAAGGTGCAGATCCGTTATTAAATTTTCTGGACAGGTTGGCTATATTTGGAACAGGGCGGGAGTTTATGGATAGAGCAAGCAAAGTGGTGTTATGTAGGGACAGGTAGATGGAAGATGCATCAGGTTCGGTCCATGTATTAGACAAGCATGGCATGAAGATCTTGTGATGAAGACTTAGATTTTGGCTTTTGATTTTTTTGGGATTTTGTTTATTGCGATGTAAATGCTCTTGTAACTTTTGAATGTAACTCGAACATTTACTTGTAACCAAAAATCTTGAATCTTTGAATGGTGAATGTTGATCTTGTGTAATGGAACAATGAAATTTCTTGAAACTTGTAAAGAGATTGTGATGGAATATTTGACTTGAAATTGAACAATATTGATCTTTGCTTGAATGCCTTTGTGCACTTGAATTTATATGAGCAAATTCGAATTCAATCATGACATCCAAATGAAATTCACCTTCCTTTCCAAAATTCAACGCACTTTCACATTATGAACTTTTGTTAATTCATCTTGAATCTTGAATAGAATCCATAGATGGAACTTTGAATGAATCATGAATGAATTCCTTGCATATTACAACCTTGTTTGAAACCAAAATCTTGAATCACAATCACACTCCATTCTATGTTTGCACCTTGACGAAAATCTTAATCCCAAACTGACCCTTAAGTCTCAAGCATCTCATTTTTTGAAGCAACAATAAAAAAAATGCACGAGACCTTGATTCAAAAAAAATTGCATTTCATGCTCTAATCTCATTAGAAACCCCAATTCTCGCTTGCATCACCAACTCCTAACACCTTGCATCCTAAGGAAAAGTTGACTGGAAAAGAATCCTTGAACTCTGATATACAGACCCCTAATTTCACACTTCATTGCTTGAAGAAGTAACCAAAAGAATCAGAAGAAATAAGCTTTGTTGGATACGAACATCTTAACCATTGTGAAGCCCTAATATAACACAACCACATAACTTTGAACCTCACATGCTTTATTAAATGCAAATGTATGCTATGTTAGTGACCTAACGGTAAGATGCAGACATATGCAAAAGCCTAAGCCAGATAAAAGAAATTAGGAGGGAAAATTTTGGGGTGCAATAGCTGCTCCTATTTAATCGTCTTCAACCTGATGGTGAGATTGGCACTAGCCTTACGAACATTCAAGGTAGAAGAAGATTATATACTAAAAGAACCCAAAAATTTTCTCTCTAAAGAACGGGTGAAAATATTTATGATATTTTTTTCTTTTTAGATGCCTCCACTAACAAGTTTTGGTGGATAATGGATTGATATTCCCGAAGAATTTCCACAGAGGAAAAGAAGTTATATTGCCTATCTACCAAGGAGAATGAAATGTGGAAGCGGTGCTTAACCAAACATACTCGCAAAAAGTGAATACGAACTCTGCTGGGAAATAACACTTCTTGTGTATAATGCTGAGAACAGACATGGTGAAGATTTGTTAATGAAAGACACCAATAAAGATGAACATAAGTTAAACAAACGATTGTTAAGGAATTGTATGTGATAACCTGCAACTCAGGGTTGCAAACTCGCGACTCAGACATCAGAGCGAGAACAAACTGACAACTCGGGGGTCAGAAACTCGTGACTCAGACATCAGAGAAGAAACCAAATTGACAACTCAGGGATTGGAAACCCGCGACTCAGGGATCAGACAAGTAACCAAACTGACAAACTCGCGACTCAGAAGTAGGGGAAGAAACACAAACGACAAACTCGCGACTCATAATTCAGAGGATAAACACATTTGACAAACTCGCAATTCAGGGATCAGAGAGAAAATGTATCGAAAAACTCACGACTCAGAAGTCGGAGAGGAAACAAAATCAACAAACTCACGACTTAGGATCGGAGAAGAAACATAATTAACAAAATCACGACTCAGGGATCAGAGAAAATACAAATGAAAAACTCACAATTCAGGGATCGGAGGAGAAACCAATTAACAAACTCGCGACTCAGGAGTCGGAGAAGAAACAAATGACAAACTCGCGATTCAAGGATCGGAGAAAACACAAACGAAAAACTCATGATTCAGGGATCAGAGGAGAAACACATTAAAAAAACTCACAAATTGAATGTACACCATGTCAAGGGGAGACATATAGAGAGAAGAGACTGGCTGATGGAGACTCTAACAAGGACATTGACATATCTGGATTTGGTATCAGACACATAAGAAAGAGACCGGAAGAAAGGACTCTTTACAAAGATATCACTAATATATGTTCAGAGTCGGTAGCGAATATATACAAATGTATCACGAATACATGCTAGGAGTTGGTAGCAAACATATAACCAGAAAGAGACTGGAGGAAGGGACTCTTCCAAAGATATCGAAGATGGAAGAGATCTAACAAAGCAGTCTCAACCAGACATCAAGGAAGGAAGAAATCTAACACAACGATTTAAACCAAAGATATCAACAAGGAGAGATACCTAACACGATGGACTAAACCGGAGATATCGAAGATGGAAGAGATCTAACAAAGCGGTCTCGACCAGACATCAAGGAAGGAAGAAATCTAACACAAAAATTTCAACCAAAGATATCAAACAAGGTATACTAACCGCGGATAGACTCATGAAGAAAGAACATTGGTTGAAGGCGAACTAGGGATAAAATATACGTGTCTGGTCAGAGTTAGACACATATAAGAAAGAGACTGATCGAAGTAGACTCTTAAAAAAGGATGCATGCACAAATACGAATCAACAACGAAAAGAAGACTAGCCAAAAGTAGATTCTTAACAAAGATATGGAGATAGATGTCAGGCCAGAGTTAGACTTATACAAGAAAGAAACTGACCGAAGAAGGCTTTAATGAAGGAACATTAATCGAAGGCAAACTTATTGGGGGTAAAAATAGACATTGACCCTGAATAGAACACCGATTGAAGGAGAACTTACAAAGAAAAGAGGACAACTGAGGGGGACCTTCGGGAAAGAACTTACTGGGGATTCACGTTTGTATTGAACCCAAACAGAACATTGGTCGAAGGCGAACTCGCGATTAAAAAAACCAATTGTAGGGACTCTAAACAAGGATTCACAACACACGTTGGCCTTTAAGGGATTACAAATATGCAAGAACTACAAAATCCCTCAGGCCAAATGCAGGGTGTAATTCTTCAAGAGTGGAAATCATCTAAATTACCACACACCAAGTATGGATACTCAAATACTTGAGAAGCAAGAAGGGATATACACCAAATCTTAATCGCACTATAATCACAAAGGCAAAAACAGGCGAAAATACTACAAAAAGATATTTCAAAAAGCAAGATGCTTGGTAAATGAATTGGATTGTGGATTTGTGAGAAACTGACCTGAGGTCAAGAATGCTTGCAGATAGAAACAACAAGAATATACGTCTTGAGGAGAACCTGCGAGGAATTCCACTTGGAATCTTTTGATGGATAAAATCTCTTCGGAGATACAAAGGGCGCCTGAAAAAGACTTTAATCTGGCTTATGCTTCAATGCATGTTTGGGATTTTTCTTTTTAGTGTAATGCTCCAAATCAATGGAAATGATACGCGCTTTTAGAAGATGTAATGCAATGCAATGATGATTACTATATGCAAGGTGTTGAAGCGAGGATATCTGCTTGGAACTCAAAGGATAGAATCCCATCTTATAACTTCTGTTGAAGAAAACCCATAACCAGGAATTAAATCCCGATCTCGATTAAGGATAATAATCCTTATCTCAATTGGAGATAATAATCCTTGACTTCTGTTATACGGTGGGAGAACTGACTTGGTTTTGTGTTTTATCACAAACATTGCGGATAGAAAGAGTTGCCACCGACTTTTCTTTTATCCAATAAAGGAAAGGGTGAAAAGAACAGGAAATACCTTTGATAATTTTTTGAGTTCAGGAGGGTAGGTTATGAAAAGGGAAGGTGTTAGCACCCTTTTCATCCGTATTTATCTACGGGCTCTTAATCGCTAGCTCACTTTTGAAAATGCTTTGTGAATGTGTAAGTTTGAAAATATTTTGGAAATGCCTAAGTACGACAATTTTGTAATGATTCTCGTATCGTTGAGAATGTATACAAAAATGTTTATTTTGAAAATATTTATTGAAAGAAAGTGTTTTTTTGTGAAGAGTGTTTTGAAGATGCTAATGTAAGGCAGTCTGCTTTATAATAACCCTTGTATTAGTCCTCAAGAGTGTTTATAAAGCGTTTTGAAAGTAGTTGTTTTTGAAAGTGTGAGATGTGAAAATTGTTTTAGTTTGTGGGCAAGAGATTACAAGCGATCTACCTAATCAAAAAGTATTTGTTATTTTCCTCCTCCTTTAGATAATGTTATCCTACCATTAGTTAGTAAGAAGCCCTATTATTGGATGTGAGGGATAGGCGTGGGTCATTGTACAGTCATGGAAGGCAACTTGTATGGCACTTTAGCAATTGTCGTAAGAGACTAAGATCGTTTACCAAGGCAGCATCGAAGGTTCATCGAGGGACTACGATATTTTAACCGAGGGTATTTGCTAAAGCGTCCCACTTTCGAGGGACATGATTGTTTTCCGTAGGAAACAAGTGGGGTTATCTTAGAGGTGCGTGTGTGAGTAGTGTTTTGACTCAGTTATTTTATCTTGAGGTTAGGTTTTCTAACATTTTATTTTAGATCTTGTCATACAATCCAATTAAACTAGCAGTAATAAGGAAAGTAATAAAATGTGGAAAGTAAAGGTGCAGAAAGTAAATCTAAGCTATTACAGGGCTTCGGGAAAGGGCGGTACAAACCACACAATCGGGGGAAAATAGTAAACCCTAATTAAAACTATTACATATATGATGAATAATTAAATAAAATAAAGCAATAAAATAATTACTAACTATTACATCACATGGAAAATGAGATACATATTTACAAATGGGGATAAATTGAAATGATTAAATACAAGTCTATATTCAAGAAAATGATAAATAATTCATGCAAGATTAAGAAAGAAAATCTTTTTGTTATTATTTTTTAAGAGAATTTAAAAAAATTTAGTTAGAAACATAAATGTAAGCATGCATCTAAAATATTTTTGGTTTATGAAATGATTCTAAAAAGAATTTTTTGTGTGTTTTTAATATTGAAATTAACAAAGAACTAAAAGAATAAAAAATAATTGAAATTGGGGTGTAAACCAGATTAATGGTGGTCGGGTGAAGTAGAATTTCGTATGGGCTGAATGTTCCAAGCCCAGGACTTATTTGTTATGCAGCAAAAAAATAAAATAAAAAAAAGTGTGTGATAAGGAAAAAAAATAAATGCAGAAAAGAGATAAAATTCCCCCCTAGATCTTGAACCCAGCCCCTCGCCCTTGTCAACCAACACCTCAACTGCTACACCACGTTTCTTGATTCGTCATATTTACAGTTTCATTAGTGTAAGAGGGAAATAAAAGACAATATTTGGGCCAAAAGAAGGCCCAATACTGACCCGATTTAGATGGGGAAAATGAAGGGTTTATGGAACCCTAATCTTAAAGTGAGGCGCCGCAGATTTATGTTGGAAAGGGAAAAGTTGCAATTAATTTTTTTTTTATTCCCAATTAATCTTAATTCATGGTCCTTGTGATACGGTGGGAGAACTGACTTGGGTGTTTTGCGTTTGATCGCAACTGTTGCGGTTAGCAAGAGTCACCACCAACTTTTCTTTTATCCAAAAGGAAAGGTGAAAAAGCACAGGAAAGACCTTTGAGATTGTTTCTTGAGTTCGGGGATTAGATTATGAAAAGGGAAAGTATTAGCACCCTTTTCATCCATGGTTTTCCATGGTCTCTTAGTTACTTGCTAGATCACTTTCTTTTGTTTGAAAATGTGCTTTGTGTGATTTTTGAAAGTATTTTGTAAAGAGGTCATTGTTTAGGCAAACTTTGTAATGATTCTCGTTCGTAAGAATGTATACAAAGTGTTTGATCTTTTGAAAATGTTTTCAAGTTTGAAAGATGTTTTGAAAATGTAGGTGTTTGTTTTGAAAATAGCAAGGATGTATTGGTTTTGAAATTGAGCAAGTAACTAGGAACATTCTACCTACTCAAAATTCTTTCATGTTTATTTCCTTTTTCCTTTGACATTGTTATCTTACCATTGATTTGGTAAGTAACCCTACCTTTGGATGTAAAAGGGACAAGCGTGGGTCATCGTATAACCATGATTAGCAATGTTGCAAGATATCTTAGCATTTTTCTTTAGGGACTAAGATCATTTTGAAAGGCAACATAGATAGCGTCATCGAGGGACTATGATCTTGTATTTTGCTTGTTTTCCTAAGATACCTCACATGCATAATATGACCATTTTTGTAAGGCAACAAAGTGGGTTTACCCTAGGGTTGTTTGTGTGCAAGTGTATTGATTTACATGCATTGTTTTTGTCTTGATTATGGTTTGCTATTTATTGGTTTTAGTCTTTCCATACAAAACCCTAATTACTAGCATTTGTATATAAAGCATTTAAATTGCGAAAAATAAAAATACTAAGCTATTACATCTTTTAGGGGAGGGGATATACAAATTACAAATGGCGAATATTGCATGAAATTAAATCTAAATAATTATTACAACCCTATTGAATTTGAATAAATGTACAAAATTGAATAAGTAAAGATGCAAGAATGTAAAATGTAAAAAGAAATTTGGTTTTGGTTTGGTTTTTATGAAAAAGGGTTTTTTGACCTAATTAATTGAAATGAAATAATTAACTAAAAATAATAATAATATTAATATTAAGTTAGTAAAATAAATTAATTTAAAGAAAACAAGTTTTTTAGGGTTTTGGTGAATTTAATTAAATTAGTAAATAAAAATAATTAAATAAAAATCCTAAATTCTAAATTGATTTTAATTTACAAAATAATATAATAATTAAAATTTATTATCTAAGTATAAAAAAGGTAAATTTAATTATTAAAGAAAATGTAAAAGAAATGTTTTTGTTCTTTTGCTTTTGTGAAGAAAAATAAAATATAAAATGTGCAAATAATAAATAAAAATATTTTTTGGGTTTTTATTACTAACAATAACAATTAATATTAATAATAATACTAATAATAATAATAATTAAAATAAAAAATAAAAAAATAAAATAAAATGGGCCAGGATGTCTGAACAGCAAGGCAGGGGATTAGAACATAAAAAAATAAGGCCCAAGCATTTGGAGGCCCAGGCGCTGCAAAAACAAAGAAAATTTCAAAAAAAAAGTGAAAAGAATGCAAAAAGGCCACGCTGGGGCTTGAACCCAGGACCTAAGGGTGACAGGCGCGTGCTTTAACCACTAGGGTGGTGATACATCCGTTAACTTTTGTCAAACCATAAATATATATTAGAAATTGCTTCCTGAAAACAACTTCATCTTCAACCTCTAGTCAGACCACTTGCATCTTGTTCATTCTCATCCATTTGCAAAAATGTAAACATGAAACTTGTGGCAAATTTCACCATAATTCCAGATATGTAAATAAATTAAACTAATTCTCAAAAATGAGCATGAATTTTGAATGGTACCAAATTCTGACCTAAATTTTCCAGGATGTTCAAATTCAAAATTCTAACTACTTAAGCAATATAAATGTAATCTATAGACATGGTTAGCTTCAGAACAATGATGTCTACATTTTTCATTCACAAATTAAACATTAATGATGCTTGTATGAAGAGTTCAGAAGTCAGAAAAATCACCTTGAAAATGAAATTTGTGTTTTGAGTTGGAGCTTGTTTCAAGGTGCTGCAAGGATCAGGTTAGCTTTCTTGAGGTCCAAGGATGCTAATGCAATGATTATCTTGGTTTGAGAGTGGATGAAATGGTCTGGAGAAGTCCAACTGTGATGCTCTGTTTTTGAACTAGGAAATGGAGGAAGGTGGTGTTACAGTCGTGTAACATGGATAGGTATGGCTTGTGTATGATTCTTGGAAGCTTTTGGAAGCAAAAGGCCAAGAAACGCACGAGTAGTTTTTGATTTTGGGATTTCTGTCCAGAATATGCAACAATAGAAGTATGAGATGCAATTCTGAGTTCTTGTGAGTTTTAAGGCTTGTGTATGCATGTGTTTTCTTGCAAATACTTGTGTATCTATAAGCAAAAGGTTGGATAGGTTTTGCACAAAGGATATCTGAGTTATAGAGTTATGGCTAGGTTGCTTGATTTTGAAGAAAAGTGAAAGTATGGTTCCAAGATGAAGTACAAGCATGGGCTGAGTGATTGTAAGGCTTGAGACAAACTTCTCTTGAGTTATAGGACATGTATGATCAGAAGAAAACAATTGTAAGTCTCAAGAACATGTTTTGTGCATAAAGCTACTTTTTCAAAATGGCATTGTGCACTTTCTTCCTAAAATAGACATAAAGCATAGGCATTGCATTAAATGCCTGAGTTGAGGCCTCTAACAGTTGTGCAAACATTTAATTATGGAGTGTGATCGGTGGAAATAGAACTGACTATTTTGGAATGCTGGTTCGCGAAATGTCGCGGTAAGCAAGAGTCGCCACCGTCTTTTATTTTCTCCAACATGGACAGGACAAAAGCACAGCAAAATTCCTTATGAGAACGTTTCTCGGTTCGGGAGGTAGATTTATAGAAAGAGAAGGCGTTAGCACCCTTTCTATCCATGGTTATCCATGGGCTCTTAGATACTTGCTCTTATGTTTTCAAAATGTTTGCTTTTCAAAATGTGAGTGGGTTTGAAAGAGTTTCTTTGAAAGATTTCTGAATAACTCTTGTATCTGTCCTCAAGAGTGGTTGAAAAATTTGTTTTGAAAGCTTTTGAAAGTGTCAGTGTGAAAAGATTTTTGTTTTGTTTTTTAGAGAGAAAGTATCCATGAGTCATCTATCTACCCTAAGGAATTAGGCTGTGTTTTTGTCCTTAAGGTAGTGCCATCCCACCATTGAGGGGTAGGTAGCACCACCGTTGGAGGTGTTCGGGTCAATTCGATTTTAGGGACAGTGTGGTCACCGAAGCAACAGTTAGGACACCTTAGAAGTAACCCTAATGTCCTAGATCCTTTTTAATCCGAGGCAACCGTTTCGAGGCAACTGTTTCGAGGCAACTGGATCTTGGACATAAGAGCGACCGCTAAAACGTCTTATACTTGACGACCACGTTTCGAAGGCAACGAGTGAGGCGTACCCTAGAAGTGGTGTGTGTATTGTGTGTTGTTTTCATGTTAACAGTTATCTTTGATCATGGCATTGTGAGCTACGCGTTGTTTTTAATTACCATACATTCTTTCATGCAATTTAGAATTTAGGAGTGCGGAAAATTAAAAGACGGAAAGATAAAAGCTACGCTATTACAAGGCGCGGGTCTATACATCGCCAAAATACAAAGACCCGTTTTTGATAAAAGATGCGGAAAGTAAAAGAAAAGCAATAAACCTAATTACTATTACATCCTTGAACAGTTACATAATAATCAATAAGAAAATAGTGCGCGAAAGGAATTAAAATGAACGTCCGAGGGTTTTGGGCCCTTTGCTTGAAATTAAATTAAATTAAGACCTAATTATTTAATTAAAGAAAAGAAAGTGTGTTTTTTATGTTTTTTTGTATTTATGAAATAAAGAAAAGAATTTAAAAGTTAGTAAACAACCCTAATTCTAGATTATTTTAATTATTAAAAAAAATGTCAAAGTTGACCTAATTTACTAATTAATTAATTTACATATTTATGTAAAAAAATAATGGTAATTAATAATAATAAGGAATAATGATAATAATAATTAATTAAGAAAAAGATAAAAAATGTCAAAACCTAATTCTATGTAGTTTTTATTTATTAAAAAAAGAGATTAAATTTTAACCCTAAATTAGCTAAGTTAATTATTAATATTTATTTACACAAAATAGGTTAATGGTAAATTTAATAAATAACTAAAAATAAAACATTTTTTAGTTTCTGATTTTTTATTAGGAAAAACTATTTTATGGTGAATTAATAAAAATAATTAAAGCAATTAAAAGAATTAAAAAGAAAAGAAAATAAAATTATGCAAGGCAAATCAAGGGGGGTGTCAGGCCCAAAGTGGAGGTGATATTGCAGCAATTCAGGCGCATTAGACAAGGCAGGCCTCGTTGACTTTCTGGTTGTATGCATGATGGTTGACTGGAGTATACCATAGGCTTCATTCTGTGGCCACTGGATTGATCTCATGTCCACTTGTCAAGCTTAAGCGTGAGTACATATGGTGGGCCTTTGAACGAACGCTGCACTAGAATATGTTAAGACAAAAATTATCAATTATGTGGGGGGACCTGGGAATCGAACCCAGGTCCCAATGCTTGCAATACACGTCCTCCACCATCCGAGCTACCAAGCGCGTTTGTTATATGAATGGACGACAAATATAATATAGAAAAAAAGCCAGTTATGCTGAAACATTAAAAAACGCGCTAAGATTTGAATGCTCGAGTCACATAATGCAACGCATGCTTCTTCCTCGTTTTCACCTGCAACATGAATAAGATAGCGGGGGTTTTAAACCCCCACAAAGCAAAAGTCCAGAAAATAGCGATTAGAACTGTAAACCATATAAAAAAGGCGCGAGGGTCTTAATGGATTCGTCTTGTTGCAACGAATTCGTCCATACAGGTTTGGAGGTCCAATTTTACCATACAAGGAAATCCCTAATATGGAAGCTCTGAAACCCTAGTATTCTTCAATGGTGGATTTCGATTTAGGAAGATTTAGCACAATTAAACTATCTCAAAAGCTTCAGGAAGGCGTCAGCAACATAAATCAATAATCAAGACATAACAATGATGCATAGAAATTAGAATTTGATTATGGAAATATTTGTTAAAATCGTGACTCTGTTCTACCGTTTCCTTGGGTGTGAGAGCTTGTTCTTGATGATAGTAGCTTCCTGGAGACTCAGGCAATGTGATTGAATCCTTTTTAGGCTTTGAAACGCGCTGCAAGTATGAAATCAGTTTCACCAATTTCTTTAGTTTTTTGCAATTTGGTTATGGAATATTAGCAGCTTTCACGTGTGTCCAGCTTTAGGGTTAGCTTATGCCTTTGTATGTGAACGAATTTAGGTCAAAACCTTGGCCCAAAAGTCCATGAATTTATGTTTGCAATCTTTGATTTTCAATTATGTGATTTTCAATCTTTTTCCATGAAAACCTTGCCAATTATGGAAGATCTTGTCCCCTTGAGTGATGCACGAAATCCTTAGCATGTGTGGAGTGTATTTGCTTCATAAAAAGATTTGACAACCATGCTTTGATATTTTTCTACAATTAAAACCAATTAAATGAATTAATAATTATAAAAATTCAATTAATTAATTAAAAATAAGAAAATAAATCATTTTAAGTTCAATGGGTCGTGCATAGGCCTTGGGTAAAGTTTCAAGAAGGAATTTGAGGCCCATTAGCAAATTTGAAGCTTTTTAGGCAAAGTTGACTTTTGAAAGTTCCCAAAAATTTCCCAACTTCTCCAATGCATATCTTGCTCAATTTTGAAGATATGAACATGTTCTTGGACATTTTGGAAAGTTCTTGAAGTCCTCTAACCAATGCCTTTGGTCCCATGTCATTTTGATTTACCAATCTCAAGTTATGGTCTTTGACTTAAAGTTCCTTTTTGTTGACTTTTGAAAATGACCTATAATGTTGAAATTGATAACTTTTTGTGAGAGCATTTCTTGGACTTGGGGTGTGAATATGAGTTGTAGGAAATTTCATCCCCTTCAAAATGAGCTTTCGATGGGATTTTTCTGATAAACCATGAAGAAGTTATGCCTTGGTCAATTTGCAGTTGACTTTTCAGCTATCCAAAAATAGAAACTTTTGCATCTTGAGACTTTTTGAGCCATGCTTGTGGAATCATGATCAAGACTTGATCAAATGATGATTGTGGCTTCAAAATAAGATGTTGACCAAAAAATTTGACTTTTGACTGTCAAATGACCATTTTACCCATGCAGTTGACTTGTGGAGCAATTAGGGCTTTTGACTGTGCATTTTGATGCTGTGAGTCTTGAAACTTGACATATGGATGCTTGACAATGTATGTAGGCATATGGGACTTGATTGGACCCTTGGAAACCTCAATTTCTTTGCAAGAACCAAAACACTAATTTTGACTATGTTAGGAGGCAATTGGACTGTGCAACCCTTGAGGGATTTTGAAGCTTGATCTGGAGATTGATCTTGGCAAATTTTGAAGGATATGGGAGGGAAAATTTTGGGGTGCAACAGTTGCCCCTGTTCAATCTTCTTAGACCTGAGGATGTAGATTGGCTGGCGTGCCTTTCGTAATCCGAAGGTGGAAGATGATTGAACACTAGAGTGCCCATAAATTTGCACTCACATAGTAGAGTGTTAGCAATGTGATGGTGGGAATGGGCTTACAGATTCCATTTGGAGGAATGATGGATAGGAAGATGGTCTTATAGATGCCATCTGAAAATGTGACAGAGTCTTGTCGGGAATGGGCTTATAGATGCCATTTGGAGACTGTTGGTATGTGGATGGGCTTATAGATGCCATCTAGGTGTCGATCGCGTAAGAGATTCCTTAGCGAGAACTTGCGTACCTGAGAAAGAAAGATAATTACCTGGCCTGTTACAGGGGTTGTTCTTCAAACTCTTCAGACGTGCCCTTGCAGGATACAGGAATCGAGTCTGGAAAATAGTCGTCAACAGATACACCCTGGCAGGATACAGGAATCAGATCTTCAAACTCTTCAGACGTGCCCTGGCAGGATACAGGAATCGAGTCTGGAAAATAATCGTCAACAGATACACCCTGGCAGGATACAGGAATCGGATCTTCAAACTCTTCAGACGTGCCCTGGCAGGATACAGGAATCGAGTCCAGAAAATAGTCGTCAACAGATACACCCTGCCAGGATACAGGAATCGGATCTTCAAACTCTTCAGACGTGCCCTGGCAGGATACAGGAATCGAGTCTGGAAAATAGTCGTCAACAGATACACCCTGGCAGGATACAGGAATTGGATCTTCAAACTCTTCAGACGTGCCCGAGCAGGATACAGGAATCGAGTATTGAAAATAGTCGTCAACAGATACACCCTGGCAGGATACAGGAATCGGATCTTCAAACTCTTCAGACGTGCCCTGGCAGGATACAGGAATCGAGTCTGGAAAATAGTCGTCAACAGATACACCCTGGCAGGATACAGGAATCGGATCTTCAAACTCTTCAGACATGCCCTGGCAGGATAGAGGAATCGAGTCCGGAAAATAGTCGTCAACAGATACACCCTGGCTGGATACAGGAATCGGATCTTCAAACTCTTCAGACGTGCCCTGGCAGGATACAGGAATCGAGTCCGGAAAATAGTCGTCAACAGATACACCCTGGCAGGATACAGGAATTGGATCTTCAAACTCTTCAGACGTGCCCTGGCAGGATACAGGAATCGAGTATGGAAAATAGTCTTCAACAGATACACCCTGGCAGGATACAGGAATCGGATCTTCAAACTCTTCAGACGTGCCCTGACTGGATACAGGAATCGAGTCCGGAAAATAGTCGTCAACAGATACACCCTGGCAGGATACAGGAATCGGATCTTCAAACTCTTCAGACGTGCCCTGGCAGGATACAGGAATCGAGTCTGGAAAATAGTCGTCAACAGATACACCCTGGCAGGATACAGGAATCGGATCTTCAAACTCTTCAGACGTGCCCTGGCAAGATACAGGAATCGAGTCCGGAAAATAGTCGTCAACAGATACACCCTGGCAGGATACAGGAATCAGATCTTCAAACTCTTCAGACGTGCCTGGAAGGATACAGGAATCGAGTCCGGAAAATAGTCGTCAACAGATACACCCTGGCAGGATACAGGAATCGGATCTTCAAACTCTTCAGACGTGCCCTGGCAGGATACAGGAATCGAGTCTGGAAAATAGTCGTCAACAGATACACCCTGGCAGGATACAGGAATCGGATCTTCAAACTCTTCATACATGCCCTGGCAGGATACAGGAATCGAGTCCGTAAAATAGTCGCTCACAGACATGCCCTGGCTAGATACAGGTATCGAATCTGGAATTGCGACAGTTGATAGTAATTATCATTGTATTGACTTTTGTCCTGAAAAGACAAAACGTTAGTTGTATGCAATGTCATGATGTATGAAATGCGTGATGTTCTC
The DNA here is from genome assembly GCA_948472305.1 of Vicia faba. Classification (NCBI taxonomy): domain Eukaryota; kingdom Viridiplantae; phylum Streptophyta; class Magnoliopsida; order Fabales; family Fabaceae; genus Vicia; species Vicia faba. Next base: position 282,429 of record CATIWC010001178.1, on the reverse strand, counting down.
AAAATAAATGATATTGTATGTTCATGATGCGTATGCGCATGCTATAATGTATGAAGATGTGAGGTTTATGACTGTATTTTCGTCTTAGGAAAATAAATCCTTGGCGAATGCTGGGAATTTGTTGAATCCTGGGCTGATGTCAAGAGTAGAGTTCTTCGTTTCCGCTGGGGATGACGGTTGCGAGAATAAACCTGTAGGAGACGATGCCTCCGTTGAGGAATAGACTTGGTGAAGAGATTACTCTGCGGGGAATTACTTTGCGGGAAGAGAGGTACTTTGTTGAGATGTTGATGATAACTCCGCTGGGGATACCGTTGATAAGCTTTGTTGGAAGATTTGATGAACTCCGCTGGGGGGTAGAAAGAACTTCGCCGAGGACGAACTTTCCGTGGGAATTGGCTGAGGATAACCCAGTTATATCCTGGTGGGGAAATAACCTTTAAATAAAGCCGGGGGAGCGTTCGTACTCTACAGGTAATAAGCTTCCAGAATCTACTGGGGATAAGCTTCCTGAATCTGTTGGGGAGATTGATTGAGTTCTCCTGGGGGAACTTTTCAGATTGGACTGGGGAATGGCTCCACTGGATGTCCAGTATACCGCCGGGGAACAATCTTAGATCAAGATTTCCGGGGATGCTTGCTAGGAATGTTTGTGTACTCCGTTGGGGAATGTTGAGATCTTCTGGGGATACCCAACTTCCTTAAGGCTGATAGTATATTAACTCTGCTCGGGGAGAGTGTTGCTGACTTGCTGGAGAATACTGTGCCTTTTTAGGGCTTATGGGAGACCAACTCTGCTCGGAGAGAGTATTGCTGAGTCTTGCCTTACTCTACGGGGAGTGACGGTATCCTGGTTACGTTCTTCAGCCGAACATACCTTGTACTTGGAGGACAGAGCAACTTGTACAATTTGGACCATTCTGATTGCCCCAGCTTCTGTGGGAGAAGGTACCTGTGGAGGTGCTTGATGACTGCCGATTGACAAATCTTCTTCTGGTAGGCAAGTGACGAGATGACGGAACATAGTCGTACGCTTTTGATCCCTAACTTTTGCCTGGACCGCCCTTTCGGGTTTTCAGTCCACCGGGATACCCATTTTTGCCCAAGCCACCTTTTCAGGTTTTCGACTTGCCGGGTGTACAGATTTTTTTTCCATTTCATCCCTTATTTTTGCCCGAACCCTTTTGGTTCGCCGGGAAGCCCTTATTTTTGCCTAGGTGTGTCAACCTAGCGGGTCTTTGATTATGCGTAGTATTTTTCGACTATGTCCATACTCTCAGGATGTAGGGAGTTGTCATTGTCAGCAGTATTGTGTTGCCATACTACCAGAAGATCTTTGTTTGATCATGCAAGATTCATTGCTGGAATTCATGTCCAATGCCCCAAGTGACCCAGGCGGAGATTTGCCCCAAGTTGGTTGGCCTTTTGAGAGATTCTCAGAATCTTGACTTAACTGCCCCAGATGATGGACAATGATCATGCCATGCCCCTTGGTTGGAGGTGCTTTTGTTCATTAGACATTCGTCGTGTGAACTTCTATGATGTTCAAACAAATAGTCATATGCAAGCAATGTTATATTAAAAATGCAAAGCTTATGTCTGTCTTGAAGTTTTTTTTGAAAATGCATTTTTTTTTCAGTAAAACCAGTGAATTTTGTAAAATGTGATGTCAACTCATTATTTTACCGCAAGCCTTAAGAAGTCAGGATACCTTTCGTAACAGTATGCTTTCGAACTAACCCATGCTTCAGCTAGGACTTTTAAGGGTTGTAACGTGGCCTGGTTCACGGTTTAAGAAACAAAGGATAAAGGCTCAAATTTTATTGGTGCCCACCCGCTCTTCGTGATGTTCTTCCAACCTAAACTCAGTCGATCGTGCGTTAGACCTTGTTTGAGTCTTTGTCCTGATATTCCAATGATGATTCAGATATTGACAGTTTATTTTGAATAGGCAGTCCTTCCTTTTTTGTTTGAGGGTTTGTAGGACCTCTTTCTTTTTTGATTTTGTTATCCCTGTTTTTTTGCCTGAACTGTTTCTTTGTGGTTACAGTCAGCGGGATGCCCCAATTTTGGTAAGTCTCCTTCATAGGTTTTGACTTATTGGGTTTTTATTTTGAAAGATGACGACTGCCCGTCTTTATGATTATAGGAACCATCACTGTTTTTTTTTGTAAGGACCTCTTTGGTGCCATTCGTTATGCACTTGGATCAACTGAGAGAACTACCCTGCCCCAGGTTATGATTAAGGGTTTTAATTTTCGAAAAGAAAAACTCCTACTTCTTTGGCTCAGAGAGGTTGACGAGGGATTATCTTCCTTATAACTCCAGTGTTTAGGGATTGAAACAATGCCTGTACCTCATCAGCAGGGTCCGTTCAAAAGCATACTGTAAATCGTGGTATCGTTTTCGTCATCCTCCCTCAAAAGGCTTAGAATTTTTAGTCGAGCGTTGAACATCACAAAAAATGAAAGCAATTTTGAATATAGTGAATACGAATATATTGATTCAAAACAGACGTATGCGATGCATTGATAAAGTAATAAAGTTTGTTATGACAATAATTGTTTGAACGATCAAAAGAAAATTACAACTTGAAAATTCTAATGGACAAAAAGTCTTCTCATCTCAGGACTTATTACTTTAAATGGTGAATCCTGTAGGGATGGTAGAAGCATTCGGCCTGACCCTCTCGGGTGAAATCCACTGCTCCTTCATTAATCAGGTCCTGGACCTTGTTCTTCAGAGCCTAGCAGTCGACAATGTCATGTCCAGGACTATCAGAGTGGTATGCACATCTTTTGTTGGGATGATAGTTAGGAGCAGAGATGTTGGGGTTCCGGGGAGGAGCTCTTAGTGTAATCAAATTCAATCTCAACAGGTGTTGTAAAGCATGGAACAACGACATGTTGAGCTGGGTGAATTGCCTCCTGGGCTTATTTGGCTTGCTCTGATCAACCTGTTGCTCTGGGCGAGGTTGTGGTTGGACCTGTGAAGTGGTAGCAATTTGGAGAATTCTATTCTTCGCCATACTAGACTCTTGTCTTCTTGGAAGCTGATCAATGACCTGGTCCCTGACTTGGGCTGGTTGATTCATGTCGTATATGTCTTGATGAAGCTGACTGATCATGGTCCTCAACTCTTCTTGCTCCCGAGCTAAGCCTTGGATGAGAGTCATTTGCCCAAGCATTTGGGTTCTCATTGTATCTACCTCAACTTGCAGATGTTTCAGTCGTTCCTCCTTATCATCTTCGGGACTTTTCTTGGCCAAATTCCCCATGAGGAGTGTCCTTAACTCTTCATGCCCCTTGGATAGGCTTAGGAAGATCTCCCTGAACTGAGTCTCTTGAGCATGAAGATCCTGGTTGTCTTGTTGGGAGGCCATTGCTGAAATAAACAGCGAGGAAGGTAAGTGACCTGTAAAAGGGGTACCTGTAATGCGATGATATGTATGTATGCATGCAATGTTTTCAGGGATCTCGCGGGGTAAATAGAGAAGCTCGTTAGAAGTTGAATACGGTAGCTTGATTGAAGGAACTTCATGTTGTTAAGAGTCCTTCTTCAAGAGTTAAAGCTCACCATATCGAGTGGGTCATAGCCCCTGACTCATGTTATCAACCTTGGCTAGAGGAAAATAAATCCCCTTTGCCCCTTGCTAGACAGTTGGTTCATCATGACCTGCATCACAAGCCCTTGAGATCCTTGAAATGGGTTAGTCCTTATGCAGGATGTATGCAATGGTATGATGGTATGATGTTATGCTATGCGTGGAGTAATGTAGGTAAACCCTGTTATGAGTCCAGATTAAGGACTGTAAACAAAACCTGCAAGGAACTCATGTGTCAGATAACAAGCATGCAAGTAGTCAAGTTTGAAAGCACACAAGTCACACAGAGAGCCCTTAGAGTTTAGGCCAGCATGAAGTTTGGGGTACTACCCTCTTGAAGTTGGTGGGCTCAAAAACCTGTCCTATCAAAAGTAACCGGGATCTAAGGAGCTCAATATCATTGGGTTGTTTTTTGTGTTCATTGTTTTGATTTAGCCACTGAACTGGCGATCAAAATATTCCAAGAAAACAACCCTCAATGAGTGTAGTATCGAGTATCAACCAACTTCGGACTGCACCAAAGTCAGTTATCTCACTACCCCTAAAGAGGCCAGGATGGTCAAGTAAGGTTCTTAAGGTCAGTTGATGCTTCACGATACCACGTGACGGCCCCGTACTCTCCTTGACTTGACTCAAGGGTTACCGGTACTCACCAAAGTGCCACATCAACGTAGCAGACTGCTTCAACCGTGTCGGTATACCCTGCACAGTTCCCTCACAGTCTTGTTGCTACTTTCTAAGAGGTATCCTCCAGATCCGGGTTAGGATCTATAGAACTCCCAAAACAGACCCACAATATTAAAGCACAATATCAGGCAATTGAAAACATAAGTAACATCTATCTTAAGGTACACCTCACTTTAAATGTCCCCAACAGAGTTGCCAGTTCTGTGATCGGTGGAAATAGAACTGACTGTTTTGGAATGCTGGTTCGCGAAATGTCACGGTAAGCAAGAGTCGCCACCGTCTTTTATTTTCTCCAACATGGACAGGACAAAAGCACAGCAAAATTCCTTATGAGAACGTTTCTCGGTTCGGGAGGTAGATTTATAGAAAGGGAAGGCGTTAGCACCCTTTCTATCCATGGTTATCCATGGGCTCTTAGATACTTGCTCTTATGTTTTCAAAATGTTTGCTTTTCAAAATGTGAGTGGGTTTGAAAGAGTTTCTTTGAAAGATTTCTGAATAACTCTTGTATCTGTCCTCAAGAGTGTTTGAAAAATTTGTTTTGAAAGCTTTTGAAAGTGTCAGTGTGAAAAGATTTTTGTTTTGTTTTTTAGAGAGCAAGTATCCATGAGTCATCTACCTACCCTAAGGAATTAGGCTGTGTTTTTGTCCTTAAGGTAGTGCCATCCCACCATTGAGGGGTAGGTAGCACCACCGTTGGAGGTGTTCGGGTCAATTCGATTTTAGGGACAGTGTGGTCACTGAAGCAACAGTTAGGACACCTTAGAAGTAACCCTAATGTCCTAGATCCTTTTTAATCCGAGGCAACCGTTTCGAGGCAACTGTTTCGAGGCAACTGGATCTTGGACATAAGAGCGACCGCTAAAACGTCTTATACTTGACGACCACGTTTCGAAGGCAACGAGTGAGGCGTACCCTAGAAGTGGTGTGTGTATTGTGTGTTGTTTTCATGTTAACAGTTATCTTTGATCATGGCATTGTGAGCTACGTGTTGTTTTTAATTACCATACATTCTTTCATGCAATTTAGAATTTAGGAGTGCGGAAAATTAAAAGACGGAAAGATAAAAGCTACGCTATTACAAGGCGCGGGTCTATACATCGCCAAAATACAAAGACCCGTTTTTGATAAAAGATGCGGAAAGTAAAAGAAAAGCAATAAACCTAATTACTATTACATCCTTGAACAGTTACATAATAATCAATAAGAAAATAGTGCGCGAAAGGAAGTGTACTAATTAATTAATTAAAGAAAAGAAAGTGTATTTTTTATGTTTTTTTGTATTTATGAAATAAAGAAAAGAATTTAAAAGTTAGTAAACAACCCTAATTCTAGATTATTTTAATTATTAAAAAAAATGTCAAAGTTGACCTAATTTACTAATTAATTAATTTACATATTTATGTAAAAAAATAATGGTAATTAATAATAATAAGGAATAATGATAATAATAATTAATTAAGAAAAGGATAAAAAATGTCAAAACCTAATTCTATGTAGTTTTTATTTATTAAAAAAAGAGATTAAATTTTAACCCTAAATTAGCTAAGTTAATTATTAATATTTATTTACACAAAATAGGTTAATGGTAAATTTAATAAATAATTAAAAATAAAACTTTTTTTAGTTTCTGATTTTTTATTAGGAAAAACTATTTTATGGTGAATTAATAAAAATAATTAAAGCAATTAAAAGAATTAAAAAGAAAAGAAAATAAAATTATGCAAGGCAAATCAAGGGGGGTGTCAGGCCCAAAGTGGAGGTGATATTGCAGCAATTCAGGCCCATTAGACAAGGCATGCCTCGTTGACTTTCTGGTTGTATGCATGATGGTTGACTGGAGTATACCATAGGCTTCATTCTGTGGCCACTGGATTGATCTCATGTCCATTTGTCAAGCTTAAGCGTGAGTACATATGGTGGGCCTTTGAACGAACGCTGCACTAGAATATGTTAAGACAAAAATTATCAATTATGTGGGGGGACCTGGGAATCGAACCCAGGTCCCAATGCTTGCAATACACGTCCTCCACCATCCGAGCTACCAAGCGCGTTTGTTATATGAATGGACGACAAATATAATATAGAAAAAAAGCCAGTTATGCTGAAACATTAAAAAACGCGCTAAGATTTGAATGCTCCAGTCACATAATGCCACGCATGCTTCTTCCTCGTTTTCACCTGCAACATGAATAAGATAGCGGGGGTTTTAAACCCCCACAAAGCAAAAGTCCAGAAAATAGCGATTAGAACTGTAAACCATATAAAAAAGGCGCGAGGGTCTCAATGGATTTGTCTTGTTGCAACGAATTCGTCCATACAGGTTTGGAGGTCCAATTTTACCATACAAGGAAAGCCCTAATATGGAAGCTCTGAAACCCTAATATTCTTCAATGGTGGATTTCGATTTAGGAAGATTTAGCACAATTAAACTATCTCAAAAGCTCCAGGAAGGCGTCAGCAACATAAATCAATAATCAAGACATAACAATGATGCATAGAAATTAGAATTCGATTATGGAAATATTTGTTAAAATTGTGACTCTGTTCTACCGTTTCCTTGGGTGTGAGAGCTTGTTCTTGATGATAGTAGCTTCCTGGAGACTCAGGCAATGTGATTGAATCCTTTTTAGGCTTTGAAACGCGCTGCAAGTATGAAATCAGTTTCACCAATTTCTTTAGTTTTTTGCAATTTGGTTATGGAATATTAGCAGCTTTCACGTGTGTCCAGCTTTAGGGTTAGCTTATGCCTTTGTATGTGAACGAATTTAGGTCAAAACCTTGGCCCAAATGTCCATGAATTTATGTTTGCAATCTTTGATTTTTAATTATGTGATTTTCAATCTTTTTCCATGAAAACCTTGCCAATTATGGAAGATCTTGTCCCCTTGAGTGATGCACGAAATCCTTAGCATGTGTGGAGTGTATTTGCTTCATAAAAAGATTTGACAACCATGCTTTGATATTTTTCTACAATTAAAACCAATTAAATGAATTAATAATTATAAAAATTCAATTAATTAATTAAAAATAAGAAAATAAATCATTTTAAGTTCAATGGGTCGTGCATAGGCCTTGGGTAAAGTTTCAAGAAGGAATTTGAGGCCCATTAGCAAATTTGAAGCTTTTTAGGCAAAGTTGACTTTTGAAAGTTCCCAAAAATTTCCCAACTTCTCCAATGCATATCTTGCTCAATTTTGAAGATATGAACATGTTCTTGGACATTTTGGAAAGTTCTTGAAGTCCTCTAACCAATGCCTTTGGTCCCATGTCATTTTGATTTACCAATCTCAAGTTATGGTCTTTGACTTAAAGTTCCTTTTTGTTGACTTTTGAAAATGACCTATAATGTTGAAATTGATAACTTTTTGTGAGAGCATTTCTTGGACTTGGGGTGTGAATATGAGTTGTAGGAAATTTCATCCCCTTCAAAATGAGCTTTCGATGGGATTTTTCTGATAAACCATGAAGAAGTTATGCCTTGGTCAATTTGAGGTTGACTTTTCAGCTATCCAAAAATAGAAACTTTTGCATCTTGAGACTTTTTGAGCCATGCTTGTGGAATCATGATCAAGACTTGATCAAATGATGATTGTGGCTTCAAAATAAGATGTTTACCAAAAATTTTGACTTTTGACTGTCAAATGACCATTTTACCCCTACAGTTGACTTGTGGAGCAATTAGGGCTTTTGATTGTGCATTTTGATGTTGTGAGTCTTGAAACTTGACATATGGATGCTTGACAATGTATGTAGGCATATGGGACTTGATTGGACCCTTGGAAACCTCAATTTCTTTGCAAGAACCAAAACCCTAATTTTGACTGTGTTAGGAGGCAATTGGACTGTGCAACCCTTGAGGGATTTTGAAGCTTGATCTGGAGATTGATCTTGGCAAATTTTGAAGGATATGGGAGGGAAAATTTTGGGGTGAAACATGGAGTTTCTAACAAGTTTGAGGCCTGCAAAGCAAATATTATGCAACATAGGTTTGAGATTTGAATTTTGTTCATCACAAAATTTGTCGTGTAAAACAACTTGAAACCCCAACTTCTGACCTTCGATTCTCCTTGATCACAAATGATCTCAAGGAGTTCTTGGACATTTTGGAAATATTATAATGTGATATACAATCCCTATTTGAATCACTTTTTAAAAATACAAATGGAATTGGGTGAAACTTGGGTCAGAAGTTAGGTCAAAATCCTGACCAAAAATGTTCAAAATTTCACTAAGTGTTTAGTTTCATGACCATGACTTCATGGATTAATAACTTGAGATCCAAGCATTTTTATAATAAGTTGTGTAAATCAATTTTGTATATCTCTTTGAGATCTAAAACTTTCATGTTGAAAGTTTCTTTTGAATCATCTTGCATCATGGTGAAAAATTGGCTCAAAGTTGTGAAAAAATATGAAGTTTTCAACACTTAGAAACTTTTCTTAGTTTGAAAACTTTGACTTTTCAAAATGAAATTTGACTTTTTTATTTCTTGATGAAAAAGTTTCATATTTTAACATGTTTTGATGAACTGTGATCTTTGACACTTAATTTTGACCAAAAAGTCAAAGTTTGACTTTTCAGTGTACAATTGACTTTTGATCAGTTGACTGAAAATCAACTATCAATCCAATTGATCTTGAGCAAAATTTTGAGTCATGCCATTAGGTAAAAATGATTCAATTGAACTCTTAAGATCATGCCTCAAACCAATTAACCATTTGATAGGCCAAAAAATCAGAAATTGCCCTTTCTCAGTCAAAACCCTAATTTTGACCATTTTGGCCTTTTGATGGTTTGATCAAATTTCTTGAGGAATTGTGGTCCAAACTTGATCAAATGATATATATGATTTTATAATGTTGATATGGATAAAAAATTATGAAGTTTGACTGTAAATTGGCCCTAGTTAACTTTTTCCCCAATACAGATGATTTTTAGGTCAACTACTCAATTGATTGAGCAAAAATGTGATCCAAGGCTTGGAACTTGACATGAGTAATCTTGGGGATCCATAATGATCCATGAAATCCATATGAGGCATTAAAAGTTCAATTATCCTTGTGCAATCTGAAACCCTAATTTTATTCATTAGTGCTTAAGGAGGTGTCTTGAGCTGATCAAACCTTGTGCAATCTTGAACCAAAGGAGATCTTCTGAGAAAATACTGGATAAATGAGAGGGAAAATTTTGGGGTACAACAACTTCCCCTGTTCAATCTTCTTAAACTTTAACAGTGAGATTGGCATGCTTGCCGTTTGTAGCTTGAAAGTGGAAGATGATTGAACACTAGAGTGCCCAGAAATTTGCACTCGAGGATGTGGTGGTTGATGGTGTAGGGAATGGGCTTAAAGATGCCATTTGGAGAGGTTATGGAAAGTTGTTGGAGATGGGATTACAAATTCCATCCTAAAATGATTGTTGGCAGGAATGGAAGAAGTGTCAGAATAAACCTCTGGTTGATTTATACTGAAATAGTGGATGTATTGGGTTGAGTACCAGAATGATATCCATAAATGGACTGTATTTGACTCACATCTGAAAGCTGAAACTGAATGAGTATCAGAATGGAATCTGTATCTGGGGCGTATCTGAACTGTATCTGAAAATTGAATCTGAATGACTATCAGAATGGCGTCTGTATCTGGAGCGTATCTGAACTGTATCTGAAAGCTGAATCTGAATGAGTATCATAATGGCATCCGTATATGGAGTATATCTGAATTGTATCTGAAAATTGAATTTGAATTAGTATTAGAAAGGAGTTCGTATTTGGAGCGTATCTGAACTGTATCTGAAAGTTGAATCTGAATGAGTATCAGAATGGAATCCGTATTTGAACCGTATCTGAAAGCTGAAACTGAATGAGTATTAGAATGGCGTCCGTATCTGGAGCGTATCTGAACTGTATCTGAAAGCTGAATCTGAATGAGTATCAGAATGGCGTCCGTATCTGGAGTGTATCTGAATTATATCTGAAAGCTGAATCTGAATGAGTATCAGAATGGCATCCGTATATGGAGTGTATCTGAATTGTATCTGAAAGCTGAAACTGAATGAGTATCAGAATGGCGTCCGTATCTGGAGTGTATCTGAACTGTATCTGAAAGTTGAATCTGAATGAGTATCAGAATGGCATCCATATCTGGAGTGTATCTGAACTGTTTCTAAAAGATGAATCTGAATGAGTATCATAATGGCGTCCATATCTAGAGCGTATTTGAACTGTATCTAAGAGAGTATATGAGAAGAAGCTCGTGTAGGATTGCTTCAGCTGGTCGTGTAGATGATTGTCCTGGCTTATTTCAAGTATTAATCTCTGATCTTTTGTAAATTGTTGATGATAGCCATTTGCTGACTGATCTTTCCTGAAGAGATGAAAGATTAGTTGTATGCAATGTCATGATGTATGAAATGCAATGTACAATGATATTCTCAAAAATGAATGAGATTATGTTGTATGTATTCATGTTGTCAATGTTATGACGTATGGATGTGATGTATGGGCATGTAAGCTATTCTGTTGTAATACTTTAGGGAAAATAAATCCATGACGGCTACTGGGGATGTGGAGTGTAAGTCTTCATGTTTAGAAGTGTTGATGAGCTTCTATTTGTTAGAAGAAATAAACTCTGTTGTAAGGGAAACGTCGTGTATTGCTTGTGAAATCGTGTTGGGGAATTCTGAGAAATTGGGCGACTTCTACTAGGGAGTGATAACTGGAAGTTTTGTCCCTCCGGGGATGTGAGAGAGCTTCATAGCATTAAGTTGTACATTCTGGGGTATTTTATAGTCTAAAGATATTATCCTATTTCTTAAAGCCATTAGTGATTGTCTTTCTATTTTATATTCATTTTTTTGTTCATTTGTAGACAGTAGTTACGTTCAAATGCATATGTTCAAAAATAAATCATTGGATGTTTTTGTAAACAAAACACAGAAATAAAGAAAAAACAGATAGCTTTGCACTTTCAAAGGGGTATCTTTGTATTAACTTGAATAAGTCTTTTTTGTACAATGAGACGAACATTCTAGTAAGGGAATGTCGTCGTAAAAATTGAAAATTTGATACAAAGAAATATAGCTATATGCAATAATCCCATGGGGTTCCCATTCTGTTATAGCCTCCGTGTCCCTGAGCGTCTTGTCCATTTGCTGCCTTGTCTGAAGTTGATTGGATTGATTAGAACAGTTGAGTTTGTCAGTCGAAGCTTAAAGGTTGTTTGTAAGGTGATCAAATGGACATAGTCATACACTTTAATTCCCTAACTTTTTCCTGGACCGCCCTTTCGGGTTTTCAGTCCACCGGGATACCCTTTTTTGCCCAAGTCGCCCTTTCGGGTTTTCAACTTGCCAGGTGTACATATTTTTTTGTTTTATCCCTAATTTTTGCCCAAACCTTTTTGGTTCTCCGGGATTCCTTTGTTTTACCTAGGTGTGTCAACCTAGTGGGTCTCTTACGCGTAGTATCTTTTGATTAGGTCCGCGTTCACAGGGTGCGGCAGGTTGTCGCCATCCATGGTGGTTAAGATCATTACGCCACCAGAGAATATGCTTTTGATCACAAATGGTCCTTCATATGTAGGATTCCATTTTCCCCTGGGATCACCCTGCGGTAGTATGATGCGCTTGATCACCAGATCCCCGACTTGATACACTTGGCGTTTGACCTTTTTGTTGAAAGCCTCGATCATCCGTTTTTGATACATTTGACCATGACAGACATCAATAAGCCTTTTCTCATCAATCAAGTTCAGTTGATCAAGTCGAGTTTGGATCCAATCATCTTCATTCAACACTGCATCCTTCATGATTCTCAGAGAAGGGATTTGGAATTCAATAGGCAAGACAACTTACATACTGTATACCAGGGAGTAAGGTGTTGCCCCGGTCGGTGTGTGCGTCATGGTACGGTAACCGTGGAGAGCGAATGGTATAATCTCATGCCAGTCTTTGTAGGTTACTGTCATTTTTTGTATGATCTTTTTGATGTTTTTATTTGTGGCTTCGACATCACCATTCATCTTTGGCCAATAAGGGGAAGAATTATAGTGTTGGATCTTGAATTGCGCGCATAGTGCGGTGATCATAGTATTGTTGAGATTCGTACCATTGTCTGTGATGATTCTCTCTAGGATACCGTACCGACATATGATATTCTGTTTGATGAACCGGGCCACGACATTCTTGGTAACGGAAACGAAAGAAGCTTCCTTAACCCACTTCGTGGAATAATCAATGGCCACCAAGATGAAGCGGTGTACATTAGAAGTTGTAGGTTTGATTTCTCCAATCATATTGATGCCCCACATTGCAAATGGCCAGGGAGCAGTCAGGACATTTAGAGGGACTGGAGGTACATGCACTTTGTCATCATAGATCTGACACTTATGACATGTTCGAGAGTGCTGATAGCAATATGCTTCCATGGTAGACCAGTAATAACCTGCCCGTAGGATCTTCTTTGCCATCGTATGCCCACTGGAATGGGTGCCAAAAGTGCCTTCATGTAGATCAACCATGATCTTTTCTACCTCAACCTTGTCTACGCAACGAAGCAATACAGAGTCGTGGTTGCGTTTGTAGAGGATGCCATTACTGATGAAGAACTTAGCAGAGAATCTCCTGAAGAACTTCTTATCATTGACTGAAACTCCTTCTGAATACTCTTGAGCCTCGAGATACCTCTTGATTTCATGGAACCAAGGCTAGTCCACTACTTCTTCAGTATCAATCTTGTGACAATAAGTTGGTTCATCCATCCGTTCAATGGTGATCTAGGGAGCTTCATTATCCCATTTGAGTTTAAACATGGATGACATTGTAGCTAGCGCATCCGCTAGTTGATTTTCTTCTCGCGGGAAATGCTCAAAGGTAATCTTCTCAAAATGTGGGATTAATGTCAACACATGTTCTTTATAGGGGATAAGGTTAGAGTGCTTCGTGTCCCATTCTCCTTTGATCCGACTGATGACTAAGGCTGAATCTCTGAATACACTTAAGGACTTGATCCTCAAATCTATGGCAGGTTTGAGACCAAAAATGCAAGCTTCGTATTCTGCCATGTTATTTGTACAGTTGAAGCAGAGTCTTGCAGTGAAGGGAGTGTGACATCCTTCAGGGGATATGAGTACAACACCTATTCCATTGCCGAGTGCCTTGGATGCCCCATCAAAAACCAGAGTCCATCGGGATCCTTGTTCAGGTCCGTCATATGATCTGAATTCTTCAGAGTTGTTTACCATCATGATGCCTTCATCCAGAAATTCAAACTTTGTGGACTGATAGTGATCCACAGCTTTATGAGCAAGGTGATCGGCTAGCACACTTCTTTTTATTTCTTTCTGGGTAGTGTACTGAATGTCATATTCTGTCAGGATCATCTTCCATCATGCTATTCTCCCAGAGAGGGCAGGTTTCTCGAATAGTTATTTTATTGGATCCATCTTGGATATCAATAAGGTAGTATGGGTCAGCATATACTGTCTTAGTCGGCGAGCAACACATGCCAAAGCGCAGCAAGTTTTCTCGAGCAGTGAGTATCTTGTCTCACAGTCGGTAAACTTTTTGCTAAGGTAGTAAATAGCATGCTCTTTTCGGCCAGACTCGTCATGCTGCCCCAACACACACCCCATTGAATTTTCCAAAATAGTTAGATACATGATCAAGGGTCTTCCCTCGAATGGTGGCATTAAAACAGGAGGCTCTTGCAGGTACTCTTTGATCTTGTCGAAGGCAGTTTGGCATTCATCATTCCATTTTACTACTTGATCTTTCTTCAGTAATTTGAAAATTGGTTCGCAAGTAGTTGTTCAGTGAGAAATGAATTTGGCAATGTAGTTTATCCGTCCTAAGAATCCTCTGACTTCCTTCTCAGTACGAGGAGCAGGCATTTCTTGTATTGCTTTCACCTTGGCAGGGTCTACTACGATACCTTTACCGCTGACGACGAAGCATAAGAGTCTACCAGACCTCACCCCAAATGTGCATTTATTCGGGTTCAACCTCAGCTTGTATTTCTTTAGTCTCTCAAACAGTTTCTGCAAATGGTCAAGATGTTCCTCTTTCGTTTGAGATCTGGCTATCATGTCGTCCACATACACCTCTATTTCGTGATGTATCTTGTCATGAAATAGAGCTACCATGGCACGCTGATAGGTTACCCCAACGTTCTTCAACTCGAATGGCATAACCTTGTAACATAATGTACCCTATTGCGTGACAAAGGTCATTTTCTCCATGTCCTCAGGTGCCATTTTGATCTGGTTGTAGCCTGGGAAACCATCCATAAATGAGAAAACTTTATGTTGTGCGGTATTTTCAACCATAATGTCGATGTGGGGAAGTGGGAAATCATCCTTAGGGCTTTCCATATTCAAATATCTGTATTACATGCACATTCGTACTTTGCCGTCCTTTTTAGGAACTGGAACAACATTGGCGACCCATTGTGGGTACGAGGTGACGGCCAAGAATTCGGCGTTGAATTGTTTCATGACTTCATCCTTAATCTTTTCTAACATGTCTGGTCGCATGCGACGAACTTTCTATTTTATCGGAGGGCAGTCTTATTTTATTGGTAGACGATGTACCACGATATCAGCATCAAGTCCTGGCATGTCTTTGTACGACCAGGAAAAGATCTCAACATAATCATGTAGCAACTGAGTCAGATGCTTCTTGACATTGTGTTCCAGATTGGCACCCACCTTAACTTCTTTCTTATCCTCTTCGGTACCTAGGTTAACTGTTTCCACTAGTTCTTCGTGCGGCTGTATGGTCCTTTTTCTTGTTGTAGTAACGTGGCAAGTTCCCCTGGCACTTCACAATCTTCCTCACCTTCGTCTTCGGCTTGGTAAATTAGATTTTTAGAGTCACAGAAGGCCATAGCAGGATCGTTACCCATGGGATCCCGAATGGATGTAGATCTGCATTTTGAATGTGAGTGTGTGTAAGAGTATAGATATCTTTGAAAGAAATAAAAATGTAGAAAAAGAAAGATAAAGAGCACAAAGTTTATATGCAAAAACGTCCATGATTCATTGATGACATATGAAAATGAGGTAACAACCCTTACAAATGGACCGTTGGGCCTCGAGTAAGACACAAGGTTTTAAAAGTATGAATTGTTTAATTATTACAGGTCCGACAAAAATTTAAAGATAATTACTGTTCGATAAAAGTAATTGGGACAAAATCTTTAGCTTCCCAGTTGCTGAGCCCTCCAATGATGGTTGGGAAAATCCATTCCTCCGGGTCGTAGTTGTCCTCAACATCCTCCACTGTGTTAATTTTGTGGTTGCTGGTCTTTAAGGGTGGTTCCCCGGCACGAGCACGACGTACGGCTTTCTGGGCTCCTGAAGTAAAACCCCGACCAAATTTGTCAGATTTGTATGGGATATCAGGGAGTTGGCCTCAAATAGTGCACCCACCTTCTTCGATCATTGCCTTGGCATCTTTCTGAGAAGACATCTTTAGCGGAGGTCTTGTAATCTTTGGGATTTGGGAAACAGTTTTGGTTACTGTCGTGGTTTGTAGGACTTCCTCGAAATGCTGAAATGGAGTTTCAACAAATTCACCATCCAATTCCATGTATCTGAAGGAGTTCAAGTGACCGACCATATATCCCACTTCTCCATGGACAGTAATGATTTTCCCCTCGGTTGGATATTTCAGCATTTGATGTAATGTAGAGGTAACGGCACCAGCGTTATGAATCCATGGTCGGCCTAATAATAAGGAATAGGAAGGGAGAATCTCCATCACATAAAATGTTGAATCAAAGGTTTGAGTTCCAACCTTAATGGGGATGTCCACCTCCCCATGCACCATTCTCTTTTAACCGTCGAAGACCCTTACCATTATGTTGCTGGGTTTTAAGGTCAAACCTTCACAATCGAGTCTATCAAGAGCCTTCTTAGGTAGCACATTCAAAGACGAACCAGTATCGACCAAGACATGGGCCAAAGTTATGCCCCGGCATTCGACAGAGACATGTAATGCCTCGTTATGTTTCCTCCCTCTAGGTGTCAAGTCAGCATCAGAAAAGCCTAAACCATTGTCAGCGGCCAAACTGGCCACACAGTCTTGGAACTGATCAGCAAAGGTTTCTTGTGGCACATGGGCAGTTTTAAGGAATTTCACCAAGGACTTTGCATGAGCCTCAGAGCATAATAATAAATCCAGCATGGAAATATTTGATGGAGTCTGCCCTAGTTGTTTGACTACGTTGTAGTCGCTTCTCTTTATAATTTTTAGAATTTCTTCCATCTCCTTTTGGGAGGCCTCAGGGATAGATACTAATTGCGCCTTCATCCGGACAGGCTCAACCAAAATGCCTTTTCCCCGAGTCTCGGTCGACTCGGTAGTAGGAGTGTCAGTAGGGGTAACCATAGGGATTGTAGTAGTAGTAGTGTCAACAGGAACATAAACGGGGATGATCACAGGACCGGTAACAGTCTTCGGAGGAGAAATCTCTGGGGAGAATATTATTCCACTTCAGGTTATCTTGTTGGTTCCCACGATGTTGCTGATATCGAGGTCATCCTTATTAAAAATTGAGTCTTCATCTGCTAGCCAATCATGTTTGACATCGTGATAGTAGACATCGCCCCTATAGTTCAATGGGACAGTTTTATCTGATGAGTACGAGATTGGTCAAGGCATAATAATTATCAGCGGAGCCACTTTAGGAACTGATGTAATCCTAATGGGTATTTTGGTGGAGATCCTGGAAGAATTCGAGGAAATGGTTACTATTGAAACAACATTGTAAGAAATGGTTGGAACGAGAGTCTTTTCAAATAAAATCTATTTGTCATCCATTAGGCGTTGGACACCTGCTTTCAATAAATGGCAACCAGTTGGTAGGGATAAACAGAATTGGCAGCCTTCATCATAGCCCGGAAATAAACCGGCCTTCAATAGGTTCTTCTTGACAGTCAGGAGAGGAGTAACTAGTTCATCAAAATCAGTAACAAACATATCATCTTCAACAGTGTTAACATCACGACCATGCTTGGGCATAGGAGTGGTGATAACATTTGGGATTTCAGGAGCATCAAATTTAATTTCTTTTGCTTCAAGAAGGTCTTGCACCTTGTTTTTCAAAGCCCAACAGTTGTTGGTATCATGGTCTGGACTCTCTGAATGGTAAGCACAATGAGCATTAGGATGGTAGTGAGGAGAGGTGGTGTTGGGATTCTTCGGAGCTTCTATCAATGTTACCAGATTAGATCTCAACAAATGTGGCAGGACTTGAGATAGTTCCATATTAATCTGGGTAAATTGTCTTACCGGTCTTTCTGTTCTAGGTTGGTTGCTTCTTTGTTGAGTAGGCACAGGTTTAGGGATCATGACAGCCCCCACCATTGGACGACGTTCAGTTCTATCTTTATTTTTTTGAGGGTATACAGCACCAACTTATTTCTTCCCAATAAATGGTTTTCTTACAGTAGCGGAGGATGCGTCTTTTTGGATCTTCCCACTCTTAATCCCAGCTTCTATTCTTTCCTCAGTCAAGATTAATTCATTGAAGCCTATTGAGGAGCTTCCAAATAAATGATTAAAGAAAGGACAAGACAGGGTACCCAGAAACATTTCTACTAGTTCTCTTTCAGAAAGGGGAGGCTGGACTCTTCCTGCTAAGTCCCTCCATTTCTGAGCGTGGTCTTTGAAACCTTCACTTGAAACCATAGCCATACTCTATAGTTGATTACGGGTGGGAGAAAGGTCTACGTTGTATTGATACTGTTTATAGAAAGAAGTGGCAAGGTCTTCCCAATTATGGATATTGGCCCTTTCCAGTTGATAGAACCAATCTAGCTGAGTCCCGGATAAACTGTCTTGAAAGAAAGGGACCCACAAATCTTTGTCAGCAGTGTGAGGCTTTATCTTCCTCATATAAGATCAAAGATGCATCTTGGGACACGAAACCCTGTCGTATTTAGCGAACACTGGTGCCTTGAATTTTGGTGGAATAACAATCTCAGATACCAAACCCATCTCTTCAAAGTCTAGCTCGGGCACTTTCTGAATTTCCATTGCACTTAGAAGTTCTTCCAGATTCTGGATGGGCAGCCGCTTCCTTTCCTTTCCCTTCTTGATTATCCTTTTCACCATATGACATTGCAAAGTCTAGGGTCTGTCTGGCTTGTCCTTGGAACCTTCTTCCCATATTCAGAACTCCGGTTATTTTCTTTGCTTTCTTCTTCTTTATTCAATCAGCAAAGTTTTCAAATCCTCTTGTCCTTTGGCTAGAGTCAAGAACATCTGTTGAAATTGAGCATTCTGCGCCTGGAGGTCTTTTACTATCTGCTTGAGATCCATCTTACCCAAATAAACAGTAGAAAGATGAGGAGACTTGTTGTAAGAAACTTGCTTATGTTATGATGAATGGTAGATGCATATGCAATGATTTCAAGGAAATTAGAGATTTAAATTTGCTTTAGACCAAAAAGGAACACACGTTATATTAATAAATCAAAGCTTGAGGACATCATTCCTCTTTTGGGCTTACAAAGAAATACAAAAACTCTAAGATGAAAAAGTTGTACGCATCCTCTTTGGTGCAATGTTGCCGTTCAGGCTCCGCTCCTCATGAAGTTGCTTAGTGAGTTCCAAAACCTTCTTCTCGCTGGCGTAGAATTGGGCCTCGAAAGTGTCTCGCTCCCCCTTAAGTTGTATCTAATCCCTTTGTAAGTCTTCAAGAGAGGTGGGCATGTCAGGATGCAGGATAGTGTATGGAACATCTCCTTCCACAGTAGGCTCTATGATCACCGGGAGAATGGAGGGGTAAGGCATCATAAGACTTTGAGCACGAGCTCGTACCCATTTGAGGTAAGGCTCAAGAGGGATGGAATTCTTGTGTCCCAATGTCTTTCTATCTACCTTGTTCAACATCCTCCAAGCTCGGATAAACCTCTAGCGGTGACCTTGATCGTCGTTCTCGTAGTCAAATACCAAACCTTGAATGAGCATCTCATGTGGGCCATCCCTTCGGGCGTAACCAAATTGTCTTAAGGATAAGCATGGGTTATAGGTGATACTTCCTCTAATGCCAAGTAAAGGGACATTAGGGAATTCTCCACAACAGTCGACAATAGTAACATTCTCTATAGATCGGGAACACCAATGAATGTCTGAATGTTTGAGTGTCATCAACCTATGTGACCACCTTGAACCTTGCTCGTTCTTCAATACATATTGGGGAAGATGTGAAATAAACCATCTTTCCAAGAGAGGAGTACAACACATAAGTGAAACAACCGGCTGAGAATCATCAAACAATGAAGTCGCCATCAAACGTCTTTTATCCCACATGTAGGGAAAGGTAAACATCAAGAAAACCTGAGAAGGGTGAAGTCACGGTCTTGCGACCGAGAGATCGGGTAAGGGAGTCTGTTACACGAGGGGAAGGTATTAGCACCCAATACGCCCGTAGTCCTCTATGGTATCCACTCATGTTATCTATCTTATGAGTGTGTTTAATCTAGGCTTACTGTTTACTATACTACTGAAGGGGGAATGCATGCAAAAGAAAAGGGAAAAGAATGTAGGGAAAATAAAATTGTGCTCGCTTGGGCCCTACCCCAATACCTACGTATACTTTTTGAGGAATCAGAGCTACCGTAGTTTGACTCTTATGTTTTTGTTTGTTTGTTTGTGTTTTTTATGGATGAATTTAATCCCTCCTTCTGCCGCAGCTCGACCTTTGGAGACTTATGCGTTGGCACAGAAGTAAATTAATCATGTCCTTAACTGAAAAGGGTTTTAGAGAAAGGTCCTTGAGCGCACAAAATTATTTGAATTGGTTGGTATTTTATTAACTTGAAAAAGGGTTTAAGTGTTGTTAGCATGTTTTATGATTTGCTAAAAAAATGAGTTTTAATGCAAGGATGCAAAGAGGGAAGAAAAGAGTCTAAGGGAGACTAGCCTATTTCTAACCTAATGTTATCATACAATGGTAGTTCTACATCAAGGATGAAAGAGGAAAATCTACCTAATATCAACATGCATGGCTTGCAACCTAAGGTCTAACTTGCGTCTGAACGGAGCAAGCGCATCCTAAGGGAACATGGTATGTACATGGATAAATAAAACAAGCCAGTACACTCAAGAGAGCACACCTAAAGAGACCCTATCTAAGTTAGCATGTCGAAGAAAGTCTAACAAAACTATCCTATAGGGAACATGCAATGAGAGCGAAGTCATGATCTCAATTTCTAAATTGAGTGACTCACTGATCAACAAGAAATAAAGGAAAGCGATAAAATCCTATGGAGAGCATGCACTGAGAGCGAAGTCGTGATCTCAATTTCTAAATTGAGTGACTCATCGATCAATCAACAAAGAAATAAACACAAGCATAACACATATAGCAAATGAAGTGTGGAATGCCTGCTACAGGTCTTTGAACAGCGACTTCGAGCGCACGCTCTTTATTTCCTACTTCTCATGATATCTAGAAAGCAGTAAAGTGCGAAAATGAGGAATAAGAGTGAAATTGCGATGATACCGAACGGAGGAGGTCCGTTGCCTCTTCAAAGCCACGCAAGTGATAAGAAAACTCTACCAAAAGCTGCTCCGCATGAGTGATCATAGAATTAATCTAACAGAGAGGGTTCATTGCCTCTTCAAAACCACACAAGCGAAGAGAAAACTCTACATAAAGCTTCCATGATGAAAATTTCACACTTCGTTCGCTCCGAAATCTTCTCAAACTCAAGTATATTTTTATTCCAAAATCTCACACAAAATTGGCATTAAAATCTACCAAAAACATGTCTAAAATAACAACAAACAAAGTTAGTAAAAGAATTAAAATTCTATTCTAATATTTTTTGAAATCTTATCATGTAAACAACTAAGAAAAAATCATGTAGAAACATCAAACAAAACTATTAAAAAAATAATAGAAAACACTCGGGGTGCATTACATAAGAAGGAAGTATTGGAAGGAATTTATGCTAAGCCCATCAGATTTTATCCATAAGCCCTTTTTGTAACATGCAGTTCTGGATTCCAAAAAAGGATATAGCAACTGGCTGAGAGGGAGTGTGGTTCGATCCAAAACTATTTTTTTGTACTGTTTTCCAAAAAATCTCACCAGGATTTAGTGCATCAAAGCCTAACGAAACATAGCCTCTAACCCATAACTTCTTTCAACATTACCAATTTAGTTTTGTTTAAAAACTAAAAAATAATAATAATAATAATAATAATAATAATAATAATAATAATAATAATAATAATAAAGAAATGGTGGAATGATGTAAAAAGGGATTAGGGTTTGATGTCTCGATTGAGTTTCATCATGAAAGGTGAACTTGCTTCTTCTTCAAAACAAATCGCAGTGTCGACGACTCTTATTATCTCCGAATGACACGGCCAAGCTCCTCACCGTCTTTGTTTTGCAATATTCTTTCCGCCTTTGTGAATTAAAAAACTCTCTCTATTGTCCATTCGGTTTCTCCTCTTTAATTCGCGACGAATGTCGTCATGAAAGTTTCTTCTCCTCTTCAATTCGTGATGAATGCCGTCATGAAAGTTTCTTCTCCTCTTCCTTCACTCAAACTCAGAAGGCGCTACCACCACAAACTTCTTCTCCGTTTTCTTTGTCGAGCTTCAACCTCGAGGTCTGTCGTGACCTCTTCCTTCTCGTCATTACAGATTCTATCAAACAGAAAACCAGAAAGTTACTCAGGTAATCACTCATGTGCTCTCCTTCTTCTATTCTCTTATGTATTCGAATCTTTTTGCGTTGTTCTGAATTTGTATGATGCACTATGATTGTTGTTCTTTGTGGTGAAGAGTTGAAGATTGTGGAAAGCAAACGAGGTTGCATTGATGCTCTAGCGACTTCTATTTTCTTGCAGTGATGTAGAGTAGAAAATGATGATGGAAGAATCAGAGAAGTGCTTGATTATGGAGGTGGATCAGAGAAGTTGATGTTGAAGGATGAAGATGCGATGCCGAAATATTGAAAGTTCCACGAAGATTTGCAGACGATGATGAATATCATTAATGATGAAGGTAATTGAAGAAAAAGAGAGAGCAGAGATTCTGAGGTGAAGATTGCAGAAAGATTGGAGATTTTGGTGAAGCGAATTTCTCAGAGAGAGTGAGGTGGTGATGATTGAGGTTGCAGAAAGTTATTGTGTTTTGATGAAAATGCAGAGAGAATGGCAACAATTGTTGAAGGATGAAGGTGATGGTGATGGAATAGAGAGAGTAGTGAAAGATCTTTTGGTAAGTTTCCTATATCTTGCCCCTCTTTCTGATTGTGATTTTTTTCTGATAAGTTATGGTGGATGAATCTGAATTGTGATCCTCCTTCTCTTTTCTTCTCCCAATTTTCTGTTATGCCTTTGTTAGCTGTTATTTTTATATTATTTTTATATTATAGGTAGTTTGAGCTGTTAGTTTAGGAAAAGTTAGTTACGAACGAATTTGATCTCAGTTGTTGATTTTGGAATCGGTTAGAGAAATTGGATGGTTAGATTTACTGGTTTTGGATTCTGTTAGTAGTTACTGCGGGTTAGTTTTTGCTAAGCTGGGATTCAGTTAGTTTTCTGTTGGTTCTGGTTGGAAAATGGTTAGAGTTGTTAGTTCAATTAGAAAAATAGTTAGAAGGTTTTTGGAAGTTGGTTAGAGTTAGTTTTTGTTTTCTGTTATGATAGTTGGTTAGGAAATTTCTATTTTTGACAGTAATGACTAGTTTTTTTAATGAACTGTTTTTGGGTATTTTTGCAGGGACTTGTCACAGCAGGGTTATAAAGAGATTATCTTACGGTTTCTTGTTACATTGTGTAAGCAGAGCTGAAGGAAATATGCAAGAATGATGGTTTAGATTGAAGCAAGGATTAGCGTGTATTCTTGGCAAGCAAATGGACCAAGTTGTATAAGTTGAAAACTATTTATTGAATGGACTTTGAATTAACCTTTGGACTGTTTTGGAACAAGGCATTAATTTTTCTTAGGATGCCATAGAAAGTTTGAACTTTTTGTAATGTTTCTTTGAAATGCCAGATTTTAGATGTAATGACAATGTTGAATGGTTTTTATGTGAAGAAATTGGAACTTGAATAGAATTTGATCTTGAATTTTTGAAATTTGGATTTGAACCTTGCTTTCTTGAATTATGCCTTGCAACTTGAAAACTACTCTTAGGATGCAATAGAAAGTTTGAACTTTGTATGCCTTGAATGCAATATTAATTTGGCAATTCCAAATATTCAATCTTCTATCCGAACTCAAGTCTTCTTCAAATAGAACTAAGAGCTCCCAATGCTTCTCTTCATTTGCAACTTGAATGAAACACATGATATCGAACCTTTTTTATGGATAATTCACGAGATAAACTCAAAGATGACTAAAGAAAGACTTTTATTTGAAATTCAAAATCTTGGTCATGGATGAACATGGTGTGCTTTCTTCTTCGAAGTGACTTGAATTCCAAGGAATCCACGTGGATGGACTTTCCAAACTTAATACCCTTTGCCTCTTAAAATATTGGTCCAATTTAACAAATTCGAACCACTTGAACTCATGACCCCAAATAATCACTTGAACGAATACTTTCACCGTAATGAATCCAAACTAATTAAATTCACTCAATATCCATCAAACTTATATAACAAGAAATAGGAGAACCAATAATGCCTTAATCTCAGTGAATTCGTAACATCATCCTAGTATCACGTCTTTACTTGATGATCGACAAAATTTTAGTGCTTTGAATCCCTAAGAACGGATGATAAGGCTTGAAGCATAGAATAACTCATGGATATCTAACGATCCTCAACTGAACAAAACTCAAGCGTAAGTATAGGTAATACCTAATTCTCTGGATTTGGATACTCAATGAGGAGAAAGATAGCTTAAGCCAAAATCCTAGTTCAAAATAACCTCAATTACAACCTTGATGAGACACCAAATACCATATGTAAAAAACCCTAATGCACTTTTCTCTGGATGAATTCTTGATGGGGTTGTAGCTTGATGAAGAAAAGATCCACAACATCCATGAACACAGAACCCTAATTCCATAATTTCACTGTCTTGAAGAATAACCAGAAGAATCAAGCTTTGTTGAACATATACACCTCAATCAATTGCCAAAACCCTAATCCCGTCCATAAACATTGATCTTATGCAAAATTTGTTGATGAATAATGCATGAGGAGTTAATTGACCTAATGAAGGTTATGTACATGAGTAAAATGCAAGATGCGTAAGCCAGATAAAAGTAAAAGGGGTTGGAAAAATTTGGGGTATTACAGGATACCTCTTTTCCTCATAGTGCGAGTGTGAAAAGAATGTAGGATGTCTCCTAGCAAAGTATGTAGCAGGTTACGATACATGAATATTTTGATGGTGTTTACATCTATGAGTTGGTCAGAATTTGGAAATAAAATCATCCCATAGATGAGGAGAGCCACAATCTCCTCAAAAGCTTGCAAATCCAAAGAGTTCCAACAGTTTTGGGCTTTCTCAAACAAGAACTTTTATAAGAAACCTTTGACACCACTACTTGTTTCCCAATTAGTTGTGACATCAGATGGTTGCAAGTGTAAGGCTTGAGCAATCTCTTATGGCTTTGGATCTATTTTCGTACCGTTGAAAGGTAGTTGATTGAGAATGGGAATCCTCAAGAGTTAGGAGAATTCTTCCAAAGTTGGCACAATTTAATAATCGGGAAATGTGAAGGAATGGTGTAGAGGATCAAAGAACTGGAAGAGCACCTTCATCATGTCCTCATCAGTGTTGGAGGTGACCAAGTTTAAAAGGTGACCATGTCTTTCGGTAAATGGAGAGTTTTCAGGAACCCTTGATGTTATCTCTTTAAGTTGAGGAGGGATCCTTACAAGGTTGACTTGAATGGGTTTCCTACGAATAGAATCCATGTCCTACAAAACAGAACAAAGATAAATCCCAAGATCCTTGAAATGGTTAGTGAGAATGAGTATGATGTTATGATGTTTATGATGTTATGTACAAGTAAATATATACAAACAAAACAAACAAGTCATTAGGTTTAGGCTTGCATGGAGTCTTATAGGTAAGTACCCTCTTGAAGTTTAGTTGGCTCAAACTTGTCCTAGTAATAGTAACCGGGTTCTAAGGAGCTCAATATCACTGGTTTGTTTCCTTCGGCATTGTTTGAGCGCAAACCTCTTTAATGGCGACCGAAATATCCCAAAAAACCAAACCTCAATGAGTGTAGTATTGAGTATCTACCAACTTTGGACTGCACCAAAGTCGGTCATCTCACTACGTCCTAATGGACAAGTTGATCAAGTAAAGGTTCTAAAAGTTCGTTAGTGCTTCATGACATTACTCAGCGGCCCCGTATTCTCCTTGACTACTCAAGGGCTACCGGTACCCACAAATATGTCACACTAACGTAGCTATTTCTTAGACCATGTCGGTATACCCCACACAGTTTCCATAATGTATTGTTACTTACCTATAAGGTATCCCAAATCCGGGTAGAGGATTCAAACCCAAACAAAGAACCATAATGTAAAGCATACAAGTCAAACAATGAAAGCAAGTAAGTGTGATCTAACCCTAAGGTAACCCCACTTTAAGAATTTTCCCCAGCAGAGTCGCCAGTTCTGTGAGACTGTGGGAGAGCTGACTTGGGTGTTTTGCGTTTGATTGCAAATGTTGCGGTTAGCAAGACTCGCCACCAACTTTTCTTTTATCCAAAAGGAAAGGTGAAAAAGCACAGGAAAGACCTTTGAGATTGTTTCTTGAGTTCGGGGGGTAGATTATGAAAAGGGAAGGTATTATCACCCTTTTCATCCATGGTTTTCAATGGGTTCTTAGTTACTTGCTAGATCACTTGCTTTTATTTGAAAATGTGCTTTGTGTGATTTTTGAAATTATTTTGTAAAGAGGCCATTGTTTATGCAAACTTTGTAATGATTCTCGTTCGTAAGAATGTATACAAAGTGTTTGATCTTTTGAAAATGTTTTCAAGTTTGAAAGGTGTTTTGAAAGTGTAGGTGTTTGTTTTGAAAATAGCAAGGATGTTTTAGTTTTGAAATTGAGCAAGTAACTAGGAACATTCTACCTACTCAAAAGTCTTTCATGTTTATTTCCTTTTTCCTTTAACATTGTTATCTTACCATTAATTCGGTAAGTAACCCTATCTTTGGATGTAAAAGGGACGGGCGTGGGTCATCGTATAACCATGATTAGAAATGTTGCAAGATATATTAGCATTTTTCTTTAGGGACTAAGATCATTTTGAAAGGCAGCATAGATAGCGTCATCGAGGGACTATGATCTTGTATTTTGCTTGTTTTGCTAAGATACCTCACATGCATAATATGGCCATTTTTGTAAGGCAACAAAGTGGGTTTACCCTAGGGGTGTTTGTGTACAAGTGTATTGATTTACATACATTTTTTTTGTCTTGATTAGGGTTTGCTATTTGTTGGTTTTAGTCTTTCCATACAAAACCCTAATTACTAGCATTTAAATTGCGAAAAATAAAAATACTAAGCTATTACTTCTTTTAGGGGAGGGGATATACAAATTACAAATAGGGAATATTGAAATAAATTAAATCTAAATAATTATTACAACCCTATTGAATTTGAATAAATGTACAAAATTGAATAAGTAAAGATGCAAGAATGTCAAATGTAAAAAGAAATATGGTTTTTGTTTGGTTTTTATGAAAAAGGGTTTTTTGACCTAATTAATTAAAATGAAATAATTAACTAAAAAAATAAGAAAATTAATATTAAGTTAGTAAAATAAATTAATTTAAAGAAAATAAGTTTTTTAGGGCTTTGGTGAATTTAATTAAATTAGTAAATAAAAATAATTAAATAAAAATAATAAATTCTAAATTTATTTTAATTTACAAAATAATATAATAATAATTAAATTTTATTATCAAAGTAAAAAAAAGGTAAATTTAATTATTAAAGAAAATGTAAAAGAAATGTTTTTGTTCTTTGCTTTTGTGAAGAAAAATAAAATATAAAATGTGAAAATAATAAATAAATAAAATTGGGTTTTTATTACTAACAAAAACAATTAATATTAATAATAATACTAATAATAATAATAATTAAAAATAAATAAATAAAAATATATAATGGGCTAGGATGTCAAACCATAAATATATATTAGAAATTGCTTTCTGAAAACAACTTCATCTTCAACCTCTAGCCAGACCACCTGCATCTTGTTTACTTCTCATCCATTTGCAAAAATGTAAACATGAAACTTGTGGCAAATTTCACCATGATTCCAGAAATGTAAATAACTTAAACTAAATCTCAAAAATGAGCATGAATTTTGAATGGTATCAAAATCTGACCTAACTTTTCCAGGATGTTCAGATTTAAAATTCTAACTACTTAAGCAATATAAATGAAATCTAAAGACATGGTTAGCTTCATAACAATGATGTCTATATTTTTCATTCACAAATTAAAAATTAATGGTGCTTGTATGAAGAGTTCAAAAGTCAGAAAATTCACCTTGAAAATGGAATTCATGTTTTGAGTTGGAGTTTGTTTCAAGGTGCTGCAAGGATCAGGTTAGCTTCCTTGAGGTCCCAGGAAGCTAATGCAATGATTAGCTTGGTTAGAGAGTGGTTGTAATGGTCTGGAGAAGTCCATATGTGATTCTTTGTTTTTGAACTTGGAAATGGAGGAAGATGGTGTTACATTCGTGCAACAAGGACAGGGATGGCTTGTGTATGATGCTTGGAAGCTTTTGGAAGAAAAAGGCCAAGAAACGCACGAGTAGTTTTTGATTTTGGGATTTCTAGCCAGAATATGCAACAATAGAAGTATGAGATACAATTCTGAGTTCTTGTGAGTTTTAAGGCTTATGCGTGTGTTTTATTGAAAATGACTTGTGTATCTATAAGAAAAAGGTTGGAGAGGTTTTGCACAAAGGATTTCTGAGTTATAGAGTTATGGCTAGGTTGCTTGATTTTGAAGAAAAGTGAAAGTATGGTTCCAAGATGAAGTACAAGCATGGGCTGGGTGATTGTAAGGCTTGAGACAAACTTCTCTTGAGTTATAGGACGTGTATGATTAGAAGAAAACAATTGCAAGGCTCAAGAACAAGTTTTGTGCATAAAGCTACGTTTTCAAAATGGCATTGTGCACTTTCTTCCTAAAATGGACATAAAGCATGGGAATTGCATTGAATGCTTGAGTTGAGGCCTATAACAGTTGTGCAAGCATTTAATTATGGAGTGTCTAACAAGTTTAAGGCCTGCAAAGCAAAGATTATGCGGCATAGGTTTGAGATTTGAATTTTGTTCATCACAAAATTTTCCTTGTAAAATAACTTGAAACCCCAACTTATGACCTTCGATTCTCCTTGATCACAAATGATCTCAAGGAGTTATTGGACATTTTGGAAAGCTTTTAATGTTCTCTACAACCCCAATATGAATCACTTTTGCAAAATCCAAATGGAACTGGGTGAAACTTGTTAGAACATAGTTTGATTCTACAACCCTTGATTAGAGTTTTGATGATAACAAAATATAAAGAATAAATAAATTCAAAGTTATATATATAGAAAAAATATGCTTCTTAAAATTATGTTTTATATATGCAGAAGCTCTGATGGAATCAGCATCAGAAGATCAGTAATACATCAGAAGCATCAGAAGATCAGTAACAAGTGCTACACGCTGAAGCTTGATGACCAGAATATACGCTGAAGCTTGATGACCATAATATGCGCATAACATACACACTCTGACTTTGATTAAAGATCCTTACCAAGTCATCAGCACTCAGAAGCGTTATCATAAGCAAAGAAGACTCTGAAGCGTTACTAAGTAATCAAGACAGAATTAATGCTAACGGCTCTCTTCAGACAAGATCTTCTCAAAAAGGAAAGTGCGTTATTATCATTGAAATGGCTTTATGGACAATGTATCTCTGCCTTGCCTATATAAACATTACTGCCTGAGAAAATGCGCACGCATGCACATACATTATTTGCCAAGCTTTCAAACCACGCTTACTCAAACGCTGTGCAAATTCAGTTTATTCAAAAGCTTAAAAATTGTGTAATTATCACAATTGTGATATACTGTTTTATTAGAAAATGTTAAACACATTCTTGTTCTATTATTTGTAAGAGAATTCCTTGAGATAAACCGGGTTGTGGTTATACTCAAGAAGGCTTTAACAGTTGTTAAAGTAGTTGTGTAATCCTTTGATTATAGTGGATTAAGACCTCATTGGAGTGAGGCGAAATCACCTTGACGGGTGGACTGGAGTAGTTTGAGATCAAACGAACCAGGATAAAAATACAGTGTTGTCTAAGAATTTCGTTTAAGTTTAACAATTCAACCCCCCTTCTTATGTTTTTCACATCTTCAAAACTTGGGTCAGAAGTTAGGTCAAAATCCTAACCAAAAATGTTCAAAATTTCACTAAGTGTTTAGTTTCATGACCATGACTTCATGGATTAATAACTTGAGATCCAAGAATTTTTAGGAGAAGTTGTATAAATCAATGTTGTAGATCTCATGGATATCTACAACTTTCATGTTGAAAGTTTCTTTTGAATCATCTTGCATCATAGTGAAAAATTGGCTCAAAGTTGTGAAAAAATATGAAGTTTTCAACACTTAGAAAATTTTCTAAGTTTGAATACTTTGACTTTTCAAAATGAAATCTTGAATTTTTGATTTCTTGATGAACAAGTTTCATATTTTGACATGTTTTGATGAATTGTGATTTTTGACACTTGATTTTGACCAAAAAGTCAAAGTTTGACTTTTCAGTGTACAATTGACTTTTGATTAGTTAACTGAAAATCAACTATCAATCCAATTGATCTTGAGCAAAATTTTGAGTCATGCCATTAGGTCAAAATGATGCAATTGAACTCTTAAGATCATGCCTCAAACCAATTAACCATTTGCTAGGCCAAAAATCAGAAATTGCCCTTTCTCAGTCAAAACCCTAATTTTGACCATTTTGCCCTTTTGATGGTTTGATCCAATTTATTGAGGAATTATGGTCCAAACTAGATCAAATGATATATATGAGTTTATAATGTTGATGTGTATCAAAAATTATGAAGTTTGACTGTAAATTGGCCCTAGTTGACTTTTTCCCCAATACAGTTGATTTTTAGGTCAACTACTCAATTGACTGAGCAAAAATGTGATCCAAGGCTTAAAACTTTACATGATTAATCTTGGTGGTCCATAATGATCCATGAAATCCATATTAGGCATTGAAAGTTAAATTATCCTTGTGCAATCTCAAACCCTAATTTTAGCCATCAGTGCTTAAGGAGGTGTCTTGAGCTGATCAAACCTTGTGCAGTCTTGAACCAAAGGAGATCTTCTGAGAAAATACTTGATAAATGAGAGGGAAATTTTTGGGGTACAATAGATGCCCTTGTTCAATCTTCTTAAACTTGAAAAGTGAGATTGGCATGCTTGCCGTTTGTAGCTTGAGAGTGGAAGATGATTGAACACTAGAGTGCCCAGAAATTTGCACTCGGGGATGTGGTGGTTGATGGGGTAGGGAATGGGCTTAAAGATGCCATTTGGAGAGGTGATGGAAAGTTGTTGGAGATAGGCTTACAAATGCCATCCAAAAATGATTGTTGGCAGGAATGGAAGAAGTGTCAGAATAAATCGTTGGTTGATTTAAACTGAAATAGTGGATGTGTTGGGTTGAGTACCAGAATGATATCCATAATTGGATTGTATTTGACTCGCATCTGAAAGCTGAAACTGAATGAGTATCAGAATGGCATCCGTATCTAGAGCGTATCTGAACTATATCTGAAAATTGAATCTTAATGAGTATCAGAATGGTGTCCGTATCTCGAGCGTATCTGAACTATATCTGAAAGCTGAATCTGAATGAGCATCAGAATGGCATCCGTATCTGGAGTGTATCTGAACTTTATCTTAAAATTGAATCTGAATGAGTATCAGAATGGCGTCTATATCTGGAGCGTATCTGAATTGTATATGAAAGTTGAATTTGAATGAGTATCAGAATGGCATCAGTATCTGGAGCGTATATGAACCGTATCTGAAAGCTGAAATTGAATGAGTATCAGAATGGCGTCCGTATCTGGAGCGTATCTAAACTGTATCTGAAAAATGAATTTGAATGAGCATCATAATGGCGTCTGTATCTGGAGCGTATCTGAACTGTATCTGAAAGCTGAATCTGAATGAGTATCAGAATGGCATCCGTATCTGGAGCGTATCTGAACCGTATATGAAAGCTGAAACTGAATGAGTATTAGAATGGTGTTCGTATCTGGAGCGTATCTGAATTGTATCTGAAAGTTGAATCTGAATGAGTATCAGAATGGCATCCGTATCTGGAGAGTATCTGAATTGTTTCTGAAAGCTGAATCTAAATGAGTATCAGAATGGTGTCCGTATCTGGAACGTATATGAACTATATCTAAAAGAGTGAATGAGAAAAAGCCCGTGTAGGATTGCTTCAGCTGGTCGTGTAGATGATTGTCCTGGCTTGTTTCAGGTATTAATCTCTGACCTTTTGTAAATTGTTGATGATAGCCATCTGTCGACTGATCTTTCCTGAAGAGATGAAAGATTAGTTTTATGCAATGTCGTGATGTATGTAATGTATTGTACAATGATGTTCTCAAAAATGAATGAGATTATGTTGTATGTATTCGTGTTGTCAATGTTATGACGTATGGATGTGATGTATGGGCATGTAAGCTATTCTGTTGTAATACTTTAGGGAAAATAAATCTCTGACGGTTGCTGGGGATATGGAGTGTAAGTCTTCATGTTTTGAAGTGCTGATGAGTTGATGAGCTTCTATTTGTTAGAATAAATAAACTCTGTTGTAAGGGAAACGCCGTGTATTGCTTGTGAAATCTTGTTGGGGAATCCTGAGAAATTGGGCGACTACTACTAGGGAGTGATAACTAGAAGTTTTGTTCTGTCGGGGATGTGAGAGAGCTTGATATCATTAAGTTGTACATTTTGGGGTATTTTATAGTCTAAAGTTATTATCCTATTTCTTAAAGCCATTAGTGATTGTCTTCCTATTTTCTGTTCCTTTTTTTGTTCATTTGTAGACAGTAGTTACGTTCAAATGCATATGTTCAAAAATAAATCGTTGGACATTTTTGTAAACAAAACATAGAAATAAAGAAAAAATAGATAGCTTTTCACTTTCAAAGGGGTATCTTTATATTAACTTGAATAAGTCTTTTTTGTACAATGAGACGAACATTCTTGTAAGGGAATGTCATTGTAAAAAATAAAAATTTAATACAAAGAAAATATAGCTATGTGCAATAATCCCATGGGGTTCCCATTCTGCTATAGCCTCTGAGTCCCTGGGCGTCTTGTCCATTTGTTGCCGTGTCTGAAGTTGATTGGATTGATTAGAATAGTTGAGTTTGTTAGTCGAAGCTTAAAGGTTGTCTGTAAGGTGATCAATGGGACATAGTCATACGCTTTAATTCCATAACTTTTTCCTGGACCGCCCTTTCGGGTTTTCAGTCCACCGGGATACCCTTTTTGCCCAAGTCACCCTTTCCGGTTTTCAACTTGCCGGGTGTATAGATTTTTTATTTTATCCCTAATTTTTGCCCGAACCTTTTTGGTACGTCGGGATGCCCTTGTTTTACCTAGGTGTGTCAACCTAGCGGGTCTCTTATACACAGTATCTTTTGACTATGTCCGCGTTCACAGGGTCTGGCAGGTCATTGCAATCCATAGTGGTTAAGATGATTGCGCCACCAGAGAATATGCTTTTGATCACAAATGGTCGTTCATATATAGGAGTTCATTTTCTCCTGGGATCACCCTGCGGTAGTATGATACGCTTGATCACCAGATCCCCGACTTGATACACTTGGCGACTGACCTTTTTGTTGAAAGCCTTGATCCTCCGTTTATGATACATTTGACCATGACAGATAGCAGTAAGCCTTTTCTCATCAATCAAGTTCAGTTGATCAAGTCGAGTTTGGATTCAATCATCTTCATTCAACCCCGCATCCTTCATGATTTTCAGAGAAGGGATCTGGACCTCAATAGGCAAGACATCTTCCATATCGTATACCAGAGAGTAAGGTGTTGCCTCGGTCGATGTGCGCGTCGTGGTACGGTAACCGTGGAGAGCGAATGGTAGAATCTCATGCCATTCCTTGTAGGTTACTATCATTTTTCATATGATCTTTTTGATGTTCTTATTTGCGGCTTCGGCAACGCCATTCATCTTTGGCCGGTAAGGGGAATAATTATGGTGTTGGATCTTAAATTGCGCACATAGTGCGGTGATCATAGTATTGTTGAGATTCGTACCATTGTCTGTGATGATTCTCTCTGGGATACCGTACCGACAGATGAGATTCTGTTAGATCAACCGGGCCATGACATTCTTGGTAACGGAAGCGAAAGAAGTTACCTCAACCCACTTCGTTGAATAATCAATGGCCACCAAGATAAAGCGCTTTCCATTATAAGTTGTAGGTTTGATTTCTCCAATCATATTGATGCCCCACATTGCGAATAGCCAGGGAGCAGTCAGGACATTTAGAGGGAATGGAGGTACATGCACTTTGTCATCATAGATCTGACACTTATGACAGGTTCGAGAGTGCTGATAGCAATCTACTTCCATGGTAGACAAGTAATAACCTTCCCGTAGGATCTTCTTTGCCATCGTATGCCCACTGGAATGGGTGCCAAAATTGCCTTCATGTAGATCATCCATGATCTTTTCTGCCTCAACCTTGTCTATGCAACGAAGCAATATAGAGTCGTGGTTGCATTTGTAGAGGATGCCATTACTGATGAATAACTTAGCAGATAATCTCCTTAAGAACTTCCTATTGTTGACTGAAGCTCCTTTCAGATACTCTTGAGCCTCGAGATACCTCTTGATTTCATGGAACCAAGGTTGGTCCACTACTTCTTCAGTATCGATCTCGTGATAATAAGATGGTTCATCCATTCATTCAATGGTGATCTGGGGAGCCTTGTTATCCCACTTGAGTATAAACATGGATGACATTATGGCTAATGCATCCGCTAGTTGATTTTCTTCTCGCGGGAAATGCTCAAAGGTAATCTTCTCAAAATGTGGGATTAATGTCAACACATGTTCTCTGTAGGGTATAAAGTTAGAGTGCTTCGTGTCCCATTCTCCTTTGATCTGGCTGATGACTAAGGCTGAACCTCCAAATACACTTAAGGACTTGATCCCCAAATCTATGGCAACTTTGAGACCAAAAATGCACGCTTCGTATTCTCCCATGTTATTTGTACAATTGAAGCAGAGTCTTGCAGTGAAGGGAGTGTGACATCCTTTAGGGGAT
Source organism: Vicia faba (assembly GCA_948472305.1). Classification (NCBI taxonomy): domain Eukaryota; kingdom Viridiplantae; phylum Streptophyta; class Magnoliopsida; order Fabales; family Fabaceae; genus Vicia; species Vicia faba. The sequence continues at coordinate 247,790 of CATIWC010001178.1, read as the reverse complement.
ATGATTACATCAACTATGCCATTGTCGAGTGCGTTGGACGCCCCATCAAAAAACAGGGTCCATCGGGATCCTTGTTCAGGTCCGTCATATGGTCTGAATTCTTCACAGTTGTTTACCATCATGATGTCTTCATTCGGGAATTCGAACTTCATGGACTGATAGTCATCCACAACTTGATGAACAAGGTGATCGTCTAGCACACTACCCTTTATTACTTTCTGGGTAGTGTATTAAATGTCATATTTCGTCAGGATCATCTGCCATCTTGCTATTCCCCCAGAGAGGGCGTGTTTCTCGAATATGTATTTTATTGGATCCATCTTGGATATCAGTAAGGTAGTATGGGTTAGCATATACTTTCTTAGCAGCGAGCAGCCCATGCCAAAGCGCAATAAGTTTTCTCGAGCAGTGAGTATCTTGTCTCACAGTCGGTAAACTTTTTTCTAAGGTAGTAAATAGCATGCTCTTTTAGGCCAGACTCGTCATGCTGCCCCAGCACACACCCCATTGAATTTTCCAAAATAGTTAGATACATGATCAAGCGTCTTCCCTCGACTGGTGGCATCAAAACAGGAGGCTCTTGCAGTTACTGTTTGATCTTGTCAAAGGCAGCTTGGCATTCATCATTCCATTTGACTACTTGATCTTTCTTCAGTAATTTGAAAATTGGTTCACAAGTAGTTGTTAAGTGAGAAATGAATCTGGAAATGTAGTTTAACGTCCTAAGAATCCTCTGACTTCTTTCTCAGTACGAGGATCAGGAATTTCTTGTATTGCTTTCACCTTGGCAGGGTCTACTTCGATACCTTTATCGCTGACGACGAATCCTAGGAGTTTACCGGACCTCACCCCAAATGTGCATTTATTCGGGTTCAACCTTAGCTTGTATATCTTTAGTCTCTCAAATAGTTTCTGCAAATGGTCATGTTGTCCCTCTTCTGTTTGAGATATGGCTATCATATCGTCCATATAGACCTCTATTTCGTGATGTATCATGTCGTGAAATAGAGCTACCATGGCACGCTGATAGGTTGCCCCAGCATTCTTCAACCCGAATGACATAACCTAGTAACAGAATGTACCCGATTGCGTGACAAATATCGTTTTATCCATGTCCTCATGTGCCATTTTGATCTGGTTGTAGACTGAGAAACTATCCATAAATGAGAACACTTTATGATATGCGGTATTGTCAACCAGAATGTCGATATGGGGAAGTGGTAAATCATCCCTAGGGCTTTCCCTATTCAAATCTATGTAGTCCATGCACATTCGTACTTTGCCGTCCTTTTTAGGCACTAGAACAACATTGGCGACCCATTGTTGATAGGAGGTGACAGCCAAGAATCATGCGTTGAATTGTTTCATGACTTCAGCCTTAATCTTCTCTGATATGTCTGGTCGCATGCGACAGACTTTCTGTTTTACCGGAGACTAGTCTTCTTTTGTTGGTAGATGATGTACCACGATATCAGCATCAAGTCCTGGCATGTCTTCGTACGACCAGGAAAAGATCTCAACATAATCATCTAGCAACTGAGTCAGATGCTTCTTGACATTGTGTTTCAGATTGGCACCCACCTTAACTTCTTTCTTGTCCTCTTCGGTACCTAGGTTAACTGTGTCCACTGGTTCTTCGTGCGGCTGTATGGTCCTTTCTTCTTGTTGTAGTAACCTATCAAGTTCCCCTGGCACTTCACAATCTTCCTCACCTTCGTCTTCGGCTTGGTAGATTAGATTTTCAGAGTCACATAAGGCCATAGCAGGATCGTTACCCATGGAATCCCGAATGGATGTAGATATGCATTTTGAATGTGAGTGTGTGTAAGAGTATAGCTATCTTTGAAAGAAATAAAAATGTAGAAAAAGAAAGACAAAGAGCACAAAGTTTGTATGCAAAAACGTCCATGATTCATTGATAACATATGAAAATGAGGTAACAACCCTTACAAATGGACCGTTGGGCCTCGGGTAAGACACAAGGTTTTAAAAGTCTGAATTGTTTAATTATTACAGGTCCGACAAAAATTTAAAGACAATTATTGTTGGATAAAAGTAATTGGGACAAAATATTTAACTTCCCAGTTGCTGAGCCATCCAATGATGGTTGGGAAAATCCATTCCTCCAGGTCGTAGTTGTCCTCATCATCCTCCACTGTGTTGATTATGTGGTTGCTGATCTTTAAGGGTGGTTCCCCGACACGAGCACGATGTACAGCTTTCTGGGCTTCTGAATTGAAACCCAAACCAAATTTGTCAGATTTGTATGGGATATCAGGGAGTTGGCCCCAAATAGTGCACCCACCTTCTACGATCACTGCCTTGGCATCTTTCAAAGAAGACATCTTTATAGGAGGTCTTGTAATCTTCGGGACTTGGGTAACAGTCTTGGTTACTGTCACGATTTGTGGGACTTCCTCGAAATGCTAAAACGGAGTTTCAATGAATTCACCATCCAATTCCATGTATCTGAAGGAGTTCAAGTGACTGACCATATATTTCTCTTCTCCATGGACAGTAATGATTTTCCCCTCGGTTGGATATTTCAGCATTTGATGTAATGTAGAGGTAATGGCACCAGCGTTGTGAATCCATGGTCGGCCTAATAAGCAGGAATAGGAAGGGCGAATGTCCATCACGTAAAAAGTTGAATCAAAGGTTTGAGTTCCAACCTTAAGGGGGGTGTCCACCTCCTCATGCACCATTCTCTTTGAACCGTCGAAGGCCCTTACCACTATGTTACTAGGTTTTAAGGTCAAACCTTCACAGTTGAGTCTATCAAGAGCCTTCTTAGGCAGCATATTCAAAGACGAAACAGTATCGACCAAGACATGGGCCAAAGTTGTGCCCTGGCATTCGACATAGACATGCAATGCCTCGTTATGTTTCCTCCCTCTAGGTGTCAAGTCAGCATCAGAAAAGCCTAAACCATTGTCAGCGGTCAAACTGGCCACACAGTCTTGGAACTGATCAACAAAGGTTTCTTATGGCACATGGGCAGTTTTAAGGAATTTCACCAAGGCCTTTACATGAGCCTCGGAGAAATATAATAAATCCAGCATGGAAATATTTGACGGAGTCTGCCCTAGCTGTTTGACTACGTTGTAGTCGCTTCTCTTTATAATTTTTAGAATTTCTTCCATCTCCTTTTGGGAGGCTTAGGGATAGATACTGATTGCGCCTTCATTTGGACAGGCTCAACCAGAATGCCTTTGCCCCGAGTCTTGGTCGACTCGGTGGTAGGAGTGTCAGTAGGGGTAACCATATGGATTGTAGTAGTAGTAGTAGTGTCCATAGGAACAGAAATAGGGATGATCATAGGACCGACAACAGTCTTCGAAGGATCAATCTCTAGGGAGAATATTCCTCCACTTCAGGTTATCTTGTTGGTACCCACGATGTTGCTGATGTCAGGGCCATCCTTCTCAAAAATTGAGTCTTCATCTGCCAGCCAGTCCTATTTGGCGTCGTGATAGTAGACATCACCCCTATAGTTCAATGGGACAGTTTTATCTGATGAGTACGGGATTGGTCCAGGCATAGTAATTATCAGCGGAGCCACTTTAGGAACTGATGTAATCCTTACGGGTCTTTTGGTAGAGATCCTGGAAGAATTGGCGGAAATGGTTACTATTGAAACAACATTGTAAGAAATGGTTGGAACGGGAGTATTTTCAAATAAAATCGCTTTGTCATCCATTAGGCGTTGGACACATGCTTTCAATAAATGATAACCAATTGGTAGGGATAAACAGAAGTGGCATCCTTCATCACGGCCCGGAAATAAGCCGGCCTTCAATAGGTTCTTCTTGACAGTCAGGAGAGGAGTAACAAGTTCATCAAAATCAGTAACAAACATATCATCTTCAACAGCATTAACATCACGGCCATGCTTGGGCATATGAGCGGTGATAAAATTTAGGATTTCAGGAGCATCAAATTCAATTTCTTTTGCTTCAAGAAAGTCTTACACCTTGTTTTTCAAAGCCCAACAGTTGTTGGTATCATGGCCTGGACTCTCTGAATGGTAAGCATAACGAGCATTAGGATGGTAGTGAGGAGAGGTGGTGTTGGGATTCTTCGGAGCTTCTTTCAATGTTACCAGATTAGATCTCAACAAATGTGGCAGGACTTGAGATAGGGTCATATTAATCTGGGTAAATTGTTTTACCGGTCTTTCTGTTCTAGGTTGGTTGCTTCTTTGTTGAGTAGGCACATGTTTAGGGATCATGACAGCCCCCACCATTCGACAATGTTCAGTTCTATCTTGATTTCTTTGAGGGTATACAGCACCAACTTCTTTCTTCCCAATAAATGGTTTTCTTATAGCAGAGGAGGATGCGTCTTTTTGGATCTTCCCACTCTTAATCACAAGTTCTATTCTTTCCTCGGTCAAGATTAATTCAGTGAAGCCTGTTAAGGAGCTTCCAATTAAATGTTTAAAGAAAGGACCGGACATGGTACCTAGAAACATGTCTACTAGTTCTCTTTCATAAAGGGGAGTCTGGACTCTTCCTGCTAAGTCCCTCCATTTCTGAGCGTAGTCTTTGAAACCTTCACTTGAAACCATAGCCATACTATGGAGTTGAGTATAGGTGGGAGCAAGGTCTGCGTTGTATTGATACTGTTTATAGAAAGCAGCGGCAAGGTCTTCCCAATTATGGATATTGGCCCTTTCCAATTTATAGAACCAGTCTAGCTGAGTCCCAGATAGAATGTCTTGAAAGAAATGGACCTACAAATCTCTGTCAGTAGTGTGAGGTTGTATATTCCTCACATAAGATCAGAGATGCATCTTGGGACACGAAACCCCGTCGTATTTAGCGAACACTGGTGCCTTGAATTTTTGTGGAATAACAATCCCAGATACCAAACCCAGCTCTTCAAAGTCCAGCCCAAGGAACTTTCTGAATTTCCATTGCACTTAGACGTTCGTCCAGATTCTGGCTGGGAAGCCGCTTCCTTGCCTTTCCCTTCTTGATTATCCTTTTCAACATATGACATTGCAAAGTCTAGGGTCCTTCTGGCTTGTCCTTGGAAACTTCTTCCCATATTCACAACTCCGGTTATTTTCTTTGCTTTCTTCTTCTTTTCTTCAATCAGCAAAGTTTTCAAATCCTCTTGTCCTTTGGCTAGAGTCTAGAACATCTGTTGAAATTGAGTATTCTGCGCCCGAAGGTCTTTTATTGTCTGTTCGAGATCCATCTTACCCAAATAAACAGTAGAAAGATGAGGAGACTTATTGTAAGAAACCTGCTTATGTTATGATGAATGGTAGATGCATATGCAATGATTTCAAGGAAATTAGAGATTTAAATTTGCTTTAGACCAAAAAGGAACACACGTTTAATTAATAAATCAAAGCTTGAGGACACCATGCCTCTTTTGGGCTTACAAAGAAATACAAAAACTCTAAGATAAACAAGTTCTACGCATCCTCTTTGGTGCGATGTTGGCGTTCGGGCTCCGCTCCTCATGAAGTTGCTTAGTAGGTTCCAAAACCTTCTTCTCGCTGGCGTAGAATTGGGCCTCGAAAGTGTCTCTCTCCCCCTTAAGTTGTATCCAATCCCTTTGTAAGTCTTCAAGAGAGGTGGGCATGTCAGGATGCAGGATAGTGTATGGAACATCTCCTTCCACAACAGGCTCTATGATCACTAGGAGAATGGAGGGGTAAGGCATCATAATACTTTGAGCACGAGCTCGTACCCATTTAAGGTAAGGCTCAAGAGGGATGGAATTATTATGTCCCAATGTCTTGCTATATACCTTGTTCAACATCCTCCAAGCTCGGATAAACCTCTGGCGGTGAACTTGATCGTCGTTCTCGTAGTCAAATACCAAACCTTGAATGAGCATCTCATGTGGGCCATCCCTTTGAGCGTAACCATACTGTCTTAAGGCTAAGCAGGGGTTGTAGGTGATACCTCCTCTAATGCCAAGTAAAGGGACATTAGGGAATTCTCCACAACGATCGACAATAGTAACATTCTCTATAGATCGGGAACACCAATGAATGTCTGAATGTTTGAGTGTCATCAACCTATGTGACCACCTTGAACCTTGCTCGTTATTCAATACAGATTGGGGAAGATGCGAAATAAACCATCTTGCCAAGAGAGGAGTACAACACATAAGGATACCTCTTTTCCTCATAGTGCGAGTGTGAAAAGAATGTAGGATGTCTCCTAGCAAAGTAGGTAGCGGGTTACGAGACATAAAGATTTTGACGGTGTTTACATCTATGAGTTGGTCAGGATTTGGAAACAAAATCATCCCATAGATGAGGAGATCCACAATCTCCTTAAAAGCTTGCAAATCCAAAGAGTTCCAACAGTTTTGGGCTTTCTCAAACAAGAACTTTGCTAAGAAACCTTTGACACCACTCCTTGTTTCCCAATTAGTTGTGACATCAGATGGTTGCAAGTGTAAGGCTTGAGCAATCTCTTCTGGCTTTGGATCTATTTCTGTACCGTTGAAAGGTAGTTGATTGAGAATGGGAATCCTCAAGAGTTAGGAGAATTCTTCCAAAGTTGGCACAAGTTGATAATCGGGAAATGTGAAGCAATGGTGTAGAGGATCAAAGAACTGGAAGAGCACCTTCATCATGTCCTCATCAGTGCTGGAGGTGACCATGTCTTTTGGGAAATGGAGAGTTTTCAGGAACCCTTGATTCTATCTCTTTAATTTGAGGAGGGATCCTTACAAGGTTGATTTGAATGGTTTTCCTGAGAATAGAATCCATGTCCTACAAAACAGAACAAAGATAAATCCCAAGATCCTTGAAATTGTTAGTGAGTATGAGTATGATGTTATGATGTTTATGATGTTATGTACAAGTAAATATATACAAAGAAAACAAACAAGTCCTTAGATTTAGGCTTGCATGGAGTCTCATGAGTAAGTACCCTCTTGAAGTTTAGTTGGCTCAAACATGTCCTAGTAATAGTAATTGGGTTCTAAGGAGCTCAATATCACTGGTTTGTTTCCTTGGGCATTGTTTCAATGCAAACCTCTTTAATGGCGACCGAAATATCCCAGAAAACCAAACCTCAATGAGTGTAGTATCGAGTATCTACCAACTTCGGACTGCACCAAAGTCGGTCATCTCACTACGTCCTAATGGCCAAATCGGTCAAGTAAAGGTTCTAATAGTTCGTTAGTGCTTCATGACATCACCTAGCGGCCCCGTATTGTCCTTGACTACTCAAGGGCTACCGGTACCCACGAATATGTCACACTAACATAGCTAAGGATTAGACCATGTCAGTATACCCCACACAGTTTCCACAATGTATTGCTACTTACCTATAAGGTATCCCAAATCCGGGTAGAGTATTCAAACCCAAACAAAGAACCATAATGTAAAGCATACAAGTCAAACAATGAAAGCAAGTAAGTTTGATCTAACCTTAAGGTAACCCCACTTTAAGAATTTTCCCCAGCAGAGTCTCCATTTCTATGAGACGATGCGAGAACTGACTTGGGTGTTTTGGGTTTGATCGCAAATATTGCGGTTAGCAAGAGTCGTCACCGACTTTTCTTTTATCCAAAAGGAAAGGTGAAAAAGCACAGGAAAGACCTTAGAGATTATTTCTTGAGTTCGGGGGATAGATTATGAAAAGGGAAGGTATTAGCACCCTTTTCATCCATGGTTTTCCATGGGTTCTTAGTTACTTGCTAGATCACTTGCTTTTGTTTGAAAATGTGCTTTGTGTGATTTTTGAAATTATTTTGTAAAGAGGCCATTGTTTATGCAAACTTTGTAATGATTCTCGTTCGTAAGAATGTATACAAAGTGTTTGATCTTTTGAAAATGTTTTCAAGTTTGAAAGGTGTTTTGGAAGTATAGGTGTTTGTTTTGAAAATAGCAAGGATGTTTTAGTTTTGAAATTGAGCAAGTAACTAGGAACATTCTACCTACTCAAAAGTCTTTCATGTTTATTTCCTTTTTCCTTTAACATTGCTATCTTACGAATGATTTGGTAAGTAACCCTATCTTTGGATGTAAAAGGGACGGGCGTAGGTCATCGTATAACCATGATTAGAAATGTTGTAAGATATCTTAGCATTTTTCCTTAGGGACTAAGATCATTTTGAAAGGCAGCATAGATAGCGTCATCGAGGGACTAGGATCTTGTATTTTGCTTGTTTTTCTAAGATACCTCACATGCATAATATGGTCATTTTTGTAAGGCAACAAAGTGGATTTACCCTAGGGGTGTTTGTGTGCAAGTGTATTGATTTACATACATTGTTTTTGTCTTGATTAGGGTTTGCTATTTGTTGGTTTTAGTCTTTCCATACAAAACCCTAATTACTAGCATTTGTATATAAAGTATTTAAATTGCGAAAAATAAAAATACTAAACTATTACATCTTTTAGGGGAGGGGATATACAAATTACAAAGGGAATATTGCAAGAAATTAAATCTAAATAATTATTACAACCCTATTGAATTTGAAAAAATGTACAAAATTGAATAAGTAAAGATGCAAGAATGTAAAATGTAAAAAGAAATATGGTTTTTGTTTGGTTTTTATGAAAAAGGGTTTTTTGACCTAATTAATTAAAATGAAATAATTAACTAAAAAAAATAAGAAAATTAATATTAAGTTAGTAAAATAAATTAATTTAAAGAAAACAAGTTTTCTAGGGTTTTGGTGAATTTAATTAAATTAGTAATTAAAAATAATTAAATAAAAATCATAAATTCTAAATTGATTTTAATTTACAAAATAATATAATAATAATTAAAATTTATTATCAAAGTAAAAAAAAAGGTAAATTTAATTATTAAAGAAAGTGTAAAAGAAATGTTTTTGTTCTTTTGCTTTTGTGAAGAAAAATAAAATATAAAATGTGAAAATAATAAATAAAAAAAATTGGGTTTTTATTACTAACAAAAACAATTAATATTAATAATAATAATAATAAAAATAAAAAAATAAAAAAATAAAAAATGGGCCAGGATGTCAAACCATAAATATATATATTAGAAATTGCTCCCTGAAAACAACTTCATCTTCAACCTCTAGCCAGACCACCTGCATCTTGTTTACTTCTCATCCATTTGCAAAAATGTAAAATGAAACTTGTGGCAAATTTCACCATGATTCCAGAAATGTAAATAACTTAAGCTAAATCTCAAAAATGAGCATGAATTTTGAATGGTACCAAATTCTAACCTAACTTTTCCAGGATGTTCAGATTTAAAATTCTAACTACTTAAGCAATATAAATGAAATCTAAAGACATGGTTAGCTTCATAACAATGATGTCTATATTTTTCATTCACAAATTAAAAATTAATGGTGCTTGTATGAAGAGTTCAAAAGTCAGAAAATTCACCTTGAAAATGGAATTCATGTTTTGAGTTGGAGTTTGTTTCAAGGTGTTGCAAGGATCAGGTTAGCTTCCTTGAGGTCCCAGGAAGCTAATGCAATGATTAGATTGGTTGGAGAGTGGTTGTAATGGTCTGGAGAAGTCCATATGTGATGCTTTGTTTTTGAACTTGGAAATGGAGGAAGATGGTGTTACAATCGTGCAACAGGGACAGGGATGACTTGTGTATGATGCTTGGAAGCTTTTGGAAAAAAAGGCCAAGAAACGCACGAGTAGTTTTTTATTTTGGGATTTCTGGCCAGAATATGCAACAATGGAAGTATGAGATGCAATTCTGAGTTCTTGTGAGTTTTAAGGCTTGTGTATGCATGTGCTTTCTTGCAAATGACTTGTGTGTCTATAAGCAAAAGGTTGGAGAGGTTTTGCACAAAGGATTTGAGTTATAGAGTTATGGCTAGGTTGCTTAATTTTGAAGAAAAGTGAAAGTATGGTTCCAAGATAAAGTACAAGCATGGGTTGAGTGATTGTAAGGTTTTAGAAAAATTCTCTTGAGTTATAGGACGTGTATGATCAGAAGAAAACAATTGCAAGGCTCAAGAACAAGTTTTGTGCATAAAACTACTTTTTCAAAATGGCATTGTGCACTTTCTTCCTAAAATGGACATAAAGCATGGGCATTGCATTGAATGCTTGAGTTGAGGCCTCTAACAGCTGTGCAATCATTTAATTATGGAGTGTCTAACAATTTTGAGGCCTGCAAACAAATATTATGCAGCATAGGTTTGAGATTTGAATATTGTTCATCACAAAATTTGCCTTATAAAACAACTTGAAACCCCAACTTCTGACCTTCGATTATCCTTGTTCACAAATGATCTCAAGGAGTTATTGAACATTCTGGAAAGCTTGTAATATGATCTACAACCCCTCTTTGAATCACTTTTGAAAAATCCAAATGGGACTGGGTGAAACTTGGGTCAGAAGTTAGGTCAAAATCCTGACCAAAAATGTTCAAAATTTCACTAAGTGTTTAGTTTCATGACCATGACTTCATGGATTAATAACTTGAGATCAAAGCATTTTTAGGAGAAGTTGTGTGAATAAATTTTTTATATCTCATGGATATCTACAACTTTCATGTTGAAAGTTTCTTTTGAATCATCTTGCATCATGGTGAAAAATTAGCTCAAAGTTGTGAAAAATATGAAGTTTTCAACATAGAAAATTTTCTAAGTTTGAAAACTTTGACTTTTCAAAATGAAATCTTGACTTTTTTATTTCTTGATGAACAAGTTTCATATTTTGACATGTTTTGATGAATTTTGATTTTTGACACTTGATTTTGACCAAAAAGTCAAAGTTTGACTTTTCAGTGTACAATTGACTTTTGATCAGTTGACTGAAAATCAACTATCAATCCAATTGATCTTGAGCAAAATTTTGAGTCATTCCATTAGGTAAAAATGATGCAATTGAACTCTTAAGATCATGCCTCAAACCAATTAACCATTTGCTAGGCCAAAAATCAGAAATTGCCCTTTCTCAGTCAAAACCCTAATTTTGACCATATTTCCCTTTTGATGGTTTGATCAAATTTCTTGAGGAATTATGGTCCAAAATTGATCAAATTATATATATGAGTTTATAATGTTGATGTGGATCAAAAATTATGAAGTTTGACTGTAAATTGGCCCTAGTTGACTTTTTCCCCAATATAGTTGATTTTTAGGCCAACTGCTCAATTGATTGAGCAAAAATGTGATCCAAGGCTTGAAACTTGACATGAGTAATCTTGGGGGTCCATAATGATCCATGAAAGCCATATGAGGCATTGAAAGTTCAATTATCCTTGTGCAATCTCAAACCCTAATTTTAGTCATCAGTGGTTAAGGAGGTGTCTTTAGCTGATCAAACCTTATGCAGTATTGAACCAAAGGAGATCTTATGAGAAAATACTTGATAAAGGAGATCTTAGAGAAGGAATGTGATGATTAGTTATAGGGTTTCTGCTTTGTGGTTGTTGCGGTTTTGTGTGATATCTTGTGAACAATCCTTCTTTTATTTCTGATGAGAACTTTTTAAAGGTTTTTGTCTTTGCTTGCTGCGCAATTTCTGGCTTTTATGAACTGTTTTGTATATTTTTGAAGGAAATTTGAGAAAGGTAGAAATTAGGGCTTTTGTTGTGGATTTTTTTTTATGAACAGTTGTTCTCTGTCTGCTTTATAGCAAATGAGAAAGAAGTTTTTTGGGGAAAGTTGATGATTTTTGAACACTTTGTTATTCTGTTTTTATAGCTTTTAGAGTGCATGTTTTTGTTATGCCAAATTTGTGTAATTCTTGGCCTGGTTTGGACTGATATGATGCAGGGGTAGTAGCATGCAGGTTTTGTGTACATATTGTAGTAGAGCAGAATTTTTGGACTGGTGCAGCATGAGTTTGTATTGGTTTTACAATAAAGAAGACTGTTTGTAATAGGGCTGAGTTTTTGACAATACCCTTTTTTGTTGACTTTGTTATTGCATTAACTTGTCTCTTAAGTTTCCCTATTATGAACCAAATTAGTTTTTGTGATTTTCAATAGAAACACCTTTGGGACAATGATAGAATCTGATTTTTATTTGCAAGATAATGAGGCCCTTGTTGCGCTTTGGCACATGATTTAAAATATAATTCCCTAATCACAAACTGATTCCTTCAAGCAAACCCTAATGATGAAATTGAAAAACTTCTTCGAAAATTCTTATTATTCCTCATGCTGATAATTGTTCTAACTATTTTCTTTCTCTTTTTTGTTTGCTAACCATTTCTCCTATTTCTTTCATGTATGGTTGATGAGAGAAAGATGAAGAAGGCAAAGATGAAGAAGAAAACTGAGGCGATATATAGAAGATATTAAAAGGAACACACAAGATGAAGAATAGAATATTTGGCAAATATAATCTCATGGATAGCTTAGGGTTTAGACTTTTTGGTTAGGTTCTTGTAAAAGAAAAGCTTGTAATTGTTAAGAATTTTAGGAGTTTGAATCTTGAAGAAAGATGAATGAAAGCATCTTTTACCACTTGAACTTTGGAATTCTCAAACTCTTTTGTTTTAGGCCTTGTAATGAAACAAACTTAGAAACAAATATAATTCTCTTTGTAAACCTCGTGTGAAAACATTTGTAGAATTTTCCATTGAAATTTATAATGATATGGATCTTAGCACAAATTCTTTAAATTCTTCCTCACCTCTAAACTTAACAAAATGTCAAAATATTATAAGTAAGAAAAAAATGGACGAGCTAATTTTCTCCAATATCCTTATTTTAAATTCAACCTCTTTATGATTTTCTTTAACCAAGGATAACTTCTAACTAAAGCCAACATGATGCGCTCTTAAAAGCCCAAACATTTTCAAAAGTTCTTTCATATCATACTTTAATATCTTTTCCTTAATATGAATGGCCCAACAAGTAGCCCAAAAGAAAATTTCTTGACCATTAGAGACCTAATGGAATTATCTTAATAAAACCCTCAATTAATATTTCTTTAATCAATGAGCCCAATAATGGTATCTTAGCCTTGAATAATATTTGAAAAAGATGAGAATGGAATAAAAAAGAAAACCTCAGTAATGATCCTCAGTTGATGATCGAAAGTGTACTGAAATAATCCTCGTGATAATAATGATTCAAGAATTCAGTCATGAGAGAAGTCACACACTTCAATAATCAACACCCTAGCACAAGAACTAATAGATAGGAGAAATGTGATTCACTTTGTAACATTTGCAACCCTGAACCCTTGATGACACAAAAAATCAGTTGTCGTGTCCTGAATCCTGAGAAGCCTTGGTATCCTTGAGTAGTTGAAAACCCTAAGAGAATGTCTTGAAAAAAAGGGGAGGGAAAATTTTGGGGTACAACAACTTCCATCGAAGAATTCTAACAACCCAAACTTAGATCTCTGGATTTTGATGGAGGAACACCAGTACATGGATTTACATCCTCGACGAGCTGAGGATAACGATCCTGACTTCCCGACATGCTCTTCAAAATAAAAAGTTATTTAGCCTGTGCATGGACTTAACCTAATCAGTCCCGAAGTGGAGGAATGCCCCTGCATAACGCCTTGCTCCAGTCTATAGGGCTTTAAAAAAACTTGCCTCAAGAGGATTTTCTGAGATCTGTACCATCAAGATAAACAACAAAAATTTTGTGAACTTTGGAACACAGCTCCTGGATAACCAAAGTTAGAGATGGTTTCAACCATGTTTATGCGAGTGCCCCTGATTACAGAGAACTTTGAGAGATTCTTTGAATCTTGACGTAATTGCCCCAGTTTGATTGTACTTTGAGGGATCAAGTCCCGACTTGAATGCCTCAGATTGGCTGAACACTTACTCAATAGAGTATTCAACATGATTGCCCCTGATCAATAGAGTCTTGACAAACCTTTTCTTTATCTCATGCTCACGGAGAAATGAGAAGCTTGTGAAGTTATGAAGACAACACAACCTTATGGCTGGCTTACATCTCGAAAGTAGGTTAGTACATGATTGTGCTTCTCAACTTGAACTGCCTCATGTTTAAGAAAATACTTGAAGCAATTCGTCCCTCGGAACAAACTAAAAGTAATGCATCACTACTCGACAAAGACTTTAGGCATTCAACTTTTGCAATCTGCTTCAGGTCATTTCTTAAACTGGTATTCTTTTACTCAACAGAGTCAATAGAAGGTATGCCCCAGATTAAGATTGTCTTCAAAAAATGATTTACACTTCAACACATCCCTGAAGAAATTTGTCCCTTGGTATAATTAAATTTTCATCTGATGCTCATTATGCAAGCTTACTTGATGTTTAAGCACTTATTCATATGCAAAGAATGTTTATTCTAAGAATGATAATTCTAATGCAAAGCTCATGTTTATCTTGAAATTTAAAAACTTTTATTGAAAAGATTAAACATCAAAAAAATTTATGCGAAAGGAAGTAAAATAGATGGGGTGATACCAACTCAAAAGTTTTAGCAAGTCTCCTAGGAGTTAGATTACCGTATTTTCGTTACAATGCGCTTTCGAATTAACCCATGCTTCAGTTGGGGCTTTTAAGGGTTGTAACGTGGTCTTGTTCATGGTTTTAGAAAAAATGATTTAAGGCTCAAAATATTTTGTGCCCACCCATTCTTCATGATGTTCTCTAGTCCTAAGTTCAGTTGACTCGATACGAGCACCCATCTCTCAAGAGAAGTTTGGAATGGTTGAGAAGTCAAACGAGGTTTTTTTTAACATGAAGGTCACTCACCTATTTCGTTCTTGGTTTTTGATCACACGACTTGGTTCCTTGTTGAGAATTTTTATTTAGTAATCCATTTTTGCTTTTCGCGTTTTTTTCTTTCCCTAAATTTAGCCTGGACAAATTCTTTTTAAATTTGACTTTGAAGTCCAGCGGGATGCCCTGACTTTTGCCTAAGCGACTTGTTTTTCAAGTTTCGACTTAGCGGGGCTTTTTGTCTCTTTCTTTTTTTCAATCATTCTTTTTTCCTTTTGAACACGTCGTGTGACTTCGAGTCATTTTCGACTTTGTTGGAAGGATTATGACTGCCTGAGTCATTGGTAGATGAGGGATAACCATTATGGTATCGTTATTTGTTGACCTCCTGACGTGCGAGAGATAGCTATTGGGATATCGTTCTCTTTGATGCACACTACTGATAGATGAGAGTTAACCATTATGGTTTTGACTTTCTTCAACCTTTTAATAGATAATCATTGTTGTATCCTTAGATGCGCACTCTTGATTAGTTTTGGACACTCAATCGGATTAACTGAAATCTACCATGCCCCGAGTTAAATGTGAGGGTTTTTTCTGACAAGAAAGGAAACTCCTACTTCAAGGCTCAAAGGGGTTAACGAGGGTTTCACTCCCTTATATCTCTGGTGCTTAAGAATTTGAAACAATTCCTGTACATCGTCAGCAGGGTTTTTATTCAAAAGCACACCATTTGAAATTTTTGGTATATTACTCATCATCCTCTCTCCAAAGGTTTTTTGCTTTATTTAACAAGAGTTAAGTATCAAAAAGCAAAGAAAAACATTTATGAGTGAATACGAATGGATTAATTCAAGAAAAACATATTCAATGCATTATGATTAATATTCAAAAATAAGAAAGTTTTGCATACAAGTAAGTACAGAACCAAAACAAGAAAGATTACAAATAGGAATGCAAATGTAATTTGAAATTTACATGTTGAGGAGACTATTCTCCGTATGGACTTGTTGCTTCAGACGATGATTTGGGAGTGTTATACCCCAAAAATTATCCTCTTTATTTCGACTTTTTGTCTTACATTTCATTATTACATACATGCATATCATTGGTTTTATGGTTATGTAATCAAGGTATATTTAGAAAGCTTCGCCAGGTTACAAGTGACATTTATTTCGCCAATGGATGTTCTCAGAGTATTGTTTGTGTTGAAGATCGGTTCGTCGTTTCGCAACGATTCTGGGTTCAAAGATTCACAAGTCCAACCTGGCGCGTCATATTCAGGTGTTCTTTGGCCAAGATATCCCTGATAACATATCCTCAAATTTAGGTTCGGCTCGAGAGCCAATTCTTTAAAGAAGGTCTCCGAATGTGCGATTTTTCTCGAAGAAATGTGGTGAAAAAGTATGCTGAACGTGCAGATTTTACACACTAAAAAATTCATAACTTGAATATCGTGGCACGTTTTGAACCTGTTGCAGTAACAAAAAATCCGTCTTGACATCATCTACATTTTCATCTCTCACGGCTGGAAGCCAATTTTGATCAGAAGGTCTTCAAAAATGTGGATTTATCAAGAAATTTTGTACAGAAAATTTGTGATAGAAGTTTATTTGTGTCATGTTCATAAAATCATAACTTGGGTGATTTTCATCGTATCGAGCTGGTTCCAGCGCCAAAATTTCATAATTTAAGTTGGATACATTTTCACAGGAGGTATCGAGTTTGAACGGTATCCAAAAGGCCTTCATTTTTTGCCCAGAGTGTGCATGACGCGATGAAAATCCTGAATGTTGAGTATTATTTCATCTTGGTCGAAACTTGGAAAATTCATAACTCGGTTAATTTTTATCGGATCGGGCCCATCTTTTCACACAAGGTTATTGACTCAGATATCTACAACTTTGCTTCTAAGGTCGAGATTGGGTTCTGCACGATCAATACCAGTACTTTATTGAAGAACGTATCACAGTTGACACTAGAGCCCAAAATAAGTTTGTCTGAGCCAAAACTTCAAAAGTTCATAACTAATTCACCGTTTATCCTATTGAGCCCATTTTCAGACAGGAGTTAGTTTTTGATGTCGGATACATTTTGTTTTCACATTTCAACTTCAAAAGTTGCAATTAAGTCCCTGCAATTTAGTCTGAAACGTGTCAAACTCAAGTGAATAAAAATCTGCACTATTGCTTGTGGTTATTGGAGGCCCATTTGCACATTCAAAATCCATATCTTTGCTCTAATTTCCATTATATAATCTCATTTTTTTACACAAACAGGACACGAAAAAAACCTTTGCTATAACCCTGTCAAAATATCAAATTCTTTCAAGAATCCTAAAAATCTTGAAATCCTTGTTACAAACCCCCATCTCACTACAAACAAGTCACCCTTGTTACAAACCCCCATCTCACTACTTCTCCACTAAAGGTAAGGCTGGTTTGATCTCCATGATCAAAAGGGTGTAGAAGCATTCATACATGCCATATCGGTTTTAACATTACAAAATTTCATATATTTGCATTCTTTGTATTTCATGATATAGTAATTTATTTAATGTGTTCATGAGATTCAACGTTGCAGATTTAGACATGGTCCCATGCAGGGTTATTACAAAACACAGAGGACGAATCATAACAACAACCAATGCATGACAAGGAAGACATCCTGAGAAGGTTAAGGACGTCGGTTCAACACCCACCCCTATTGGTTTGGGTTTTCTTCCTTTCGATTTATCCTTTTACCTATTTTCATTCTTTCTGTTTAAAATATTTCTCATAAAACCTAATAATTTTCACAAACCTTTGATTTTTCATAATAAACTCAAATAATTAATTTTAGGTTTTTTTAATTTAATTTTAGGTTTTAAATTAATTTTTGGTTCAACACCCACTCCTGGCATTTGTACCCCTGACATTTGCATTATTTGTATTTTCTAGTCCTATTTTCCATTAATGCTTCTTCTCTATCTATTTTTTGGCAAACTTAATCCTTTTTTGTTAATCATTAAACATAAGCTTTTTTTTTAACCTTTTTTTAATTATAATTAATTAGGTTTTAGGTTTTTTTTTATTAACCTTTTTTTCAAAGTTAACATTTTTATTATTAATTAAAATTAATTAGGTTTTAGGTATTTTAATTAACTTTTTTTCAAAATTAACATTTTTTATTAATTAAAATTAATTAGGTTTATTTAATTAATTATCATAAATGATTTTTTTCATAAAAAAATCACCAAAAAATTTTCTTTGCTATTTTCATCTTATTTTTATTTTCCTAGATAAAGTGTATAGGGCGCGTTCAATTGTAATAACGTAGCTTTATTTTTCCCGTTTTTTTATCATTATCATGTAATTGCTTCCGAGATGTAATAGTTTTAGGATTTCTTTTCCGCACTCTTCACTATTATGTAATTGTCCCAAAGCTCTGTAATAGCTTAAGTTTACATTTCCGTCGTTACCTTCTGCTAGTATATTTTATGCAATGCTTAGAATAATAGGATTGTATGGAAAGATAAAAATGAACGATAGAAAATCCTAATTGCAAGATAAATAACCGAACTGAGTCATTTGCACACTTGCACCTCTAGGATAACCTCACTTGTTGCCTTCGGAAAAACAATGGTCATGTCCCTCGAACGTAAGGATACCCTTAGCAAAGACTCTCATTTAAAGTCATCATAAAGATTAAAGTCCCTCAATGTCCCTCGAGTTGCCTATGAGAAATGATCATATCCCTCGAGTTGCCTACCAGAAATGATCTTGTCCCTCGATGTTGCCTACGAATATATGATGACAGTCCCTTCGAATTGATAAGGTGTCTCTATAAGTTGCCTTCGATGACCATAAGCGTCCCTTTCGATAGTCCCTCAACATCCAACGATAGGGCTACCTACTCACTAATAGTAGGGTTACACTATCTAAAGGAAAGGAGGAAAATAACACCCTTTTTTCGAGTAGGTAGATAACTCTTAAGTACTTGCTCAAATCTTCTTTTACACTTACACACTTTCAAAAAAATACTTTCAAAAATACTTTATCACACTCTTGAGGACTAATATAAGAGTTACCATAAAGCAAACAAAAGCTTCCAAAACACACAAACACAAACAGTTTTCAAAATGAGCAAATACCTAAGAGCCCATGGAAAACTACGGATGGAAAGGGTGCTAACACTTTCCCTTTCAATAATCTACCCCCCTTACTCAGAAAATCTCGAAAAAAAAGGTATTTTTTTGTTCTTTTCACCCTTTCCTTTGTTGGATAAAAGAAAAGTCGGTGGCGACTCTTGCTTACCGCACCATTTGCAAACAAAAAATAAAAACCAGTATAATAGTTGGTTCTGCCATCACAGAATTGGCGAATCTGCTGGGGAGGATTATAAAAAGTGGGGCTTACCTTAGGGTTTAGTTCATTTCTGTTTGTTTTGATTGCTTTACTTTTAAGGGTACTGTTTGGGTTACTATAGATCCTACACCCGGATCTGGAGAAACCTTTTAGGTAAGTAGCAATAGATCGTGAAAATTGGGCGGGATATACCGACACAGTTGAAGCGATGGCTACGTTGATGCGACACTTTGGTTGGTACTGGTAGGCCTTGAGTTAATTAAGGAGAATATAGGGCCGCGGCATGGTGTGACGAAGCGTCAACTGACCTTAGAACCTTAATTGAACAACTTGGATATTAGGACATAGTGAGATACTCGTCTTTTGTGTATTCCCAAAGTCGGTTGATACTCGATACTACATTCATTAAGATTAGACTCCCGAGTTTTGTTTGGTTGCAAGTCAATTGTCTATCGGAATGAAACTTGTGGGAAAGATCAGTGATATTGAGATCCCTTAGAACCCGGTTGCTATTTATAGGACAGGTTGAACCAATCCAAACTTCAATAGGGTATTACCTTAAAACCCATGCAAGCTTTAAACCTAAGGTCTTTCTATAATTTTCTTGTGCTTGCTATATATGTGGTTTCTTAGCATAATCATGACATCATAACATGGCATATCATACTAACCATTTCAAGGATTTTCTAGGGCTTATCTTTGTCTTGTTTTATAGGACATGACATCCGCTTGCAGGAACAATATCCAAGTCAACCTTGTGAAAGTACCTCCTTAACTCAAGGAGTTAGAATCAAGGATTCCTGAAAGATCTCCCTTTATTGAAAAACATGGCCGACTTCTCGGCTTGGTCACTTCAAACCCTGATGAAGAAATGTTAAAGGTGCTCTTTCAGTTCTTTGACCCGTTACACCACTACTTCTCTTTTCCTGATTACCAGTTAGTACCTACTATGGAGGAGTTTTCTCAGTTATTGGGGGTACCTATCCTTAATCAGATATCATTCAACAGTATGGAAAGATACCCAAAGCCTGAAGAGGTTGCTCAAGCTCTGTCTTTACAACGGTCTGATATAGTGGCAAATTAGGAAACCAGAAGAAGTGTCCAAGGATTTCCAGCTAAGTTCCTATTTGAGAAAGATCACTATTTTTGGGATTCCATGGATTTACAAGCTTTTGAGGAAGTGTTGGCCCTTCTCATCTATGGGATGGTACTATTCCCTAACACAGACCAACTCATAGATGTGAATGCGGTTAAGGATTTTTTGTCTCGTAATCGGGTGCCTACTTTACTTGGGGATATTCTACACTCCTTGTATACTCGCACTCTAAAGAGTAGAGAGACCCTTATATGTTGCACTCCTCCATTGGCTAGGTGGTTTATTTCGCACCTACCTCGGTCTGTTTTAATAAATGAGCAGGGTATGAGATGGTCTCATAGGTTGATGTCCCTCACACATTCATATACTCATTGGTGTTCCCGGTCCTTGGAGAGTATCACTATCATTGATCGCTGTGGGGAATTCCCTAATGTCCCTCTCTTAGGCATTAGGGGAGGAATCACTTATAATCCTTGTTTGGCATTGCGATAGTTTGGTTATGCTAGAAGGGATGGTCCTCACGACACACTCGTCCAAGGGATCACATTTGACTATGATAATGATGTTCAGGGTTATCGTAAGAGGTTCATTTGAGCTTGGGGCATGATAAATAGAGTTGATAGCAAGACACTGGGGCACAAGAATTCCATCCCTCTTGAGCCTTACCTCAAATGGATGCGAGCTCGTTCTCAATGTCTTATGATACATTACCCCGCCATCTTACCTATGATTATGGAGCCAATAGCTGAGGGAGACACTCCTTACATTATGATTCATCCTGACATGCCAACTGATTTTGAGGAGCTACGGAAATCCTGGATCCAACTCAAAGAAGAACGGGATACCTTTGAAACCCAATTCTACGCCAGCGAGAAGAAGGTTTTAGATCTCACCAAGTTACTTCACAAAGAGAAGAGTATAAACGCTTACATTGCACCAAAGAGGATGCGCCTGTGGGAAGCTTAAGTTTTTCTTTGCTTGGAGAGTTTATTTTTTGCTTTGTTACCTCCTGTGTAAGCCCAAGAGGCATTACGGTGACCGATAAAACTTCTTAATGGAACTAACGTTTATTCCCTTTATGTTTAAACAAATTTGAGTATTAGAAATCCTTGAAAATATTGCATACATATATCATACATATCATTGCATAAGCAGGTTTCAAAGCATGTCTCTCATGTCCTCGCTGTTTATTTTAGCAATGGCTCTCAAACAAGACAACATAAATCTCCAAACTCAAGAGGCTCAGTTCATGGAAATGTTCCTAA
This sequence comes from Vicia faba, assembly GCA_948472305.1. Classification (NCBI taxonomy): domain Eukaryota; kingdom Viridiplantae; phylum Streptophyta; class Magnoliopsida; order Fabales; family Fabaceae; genus Vicia; species Vicia faba. The sequence continues at coordinate 226,487 of CATIWC010001178.1, read as the reverse complement.
ACCTATCCAAGGGGCGTGAAGATTTGAAAGCATTCCTTGCTGGGAACCTGGCCAAGAAAAATCATGAAGACAATAGGGAAGAACGGTTGGAACAACTGCAAGCTGAGGTTGAAACAATAAGAACTTGGATGCTGGGGCAGATGGATCTTATCCAAGGCCTAGCCCGGGGATAAGAAGAGCTGAGATCCATTATCAACAAACTTCATCAAGACAGATGCAACCATGTGAAGCAAACAGTCGGGGTTGGGGACCAAGTCATTGAGCAACCTCCGAGAAGAAAAGAGGTTGGTTTGGTGAAGAGTGGACCTTTCCAAATTGCTACTACATCACGGGTCTAACAGCAACCTCGCCAAAAACAACGGGTTAATCAGAGTAATCTGGATACACCCAAGAGGCACTTTACCAAACTCAACATGCCGCTGTCTCAAGCTTTACAACACATGTTGAGGATGAATCTAGTTACGTTGATAGGGCCTCATCCGAATCCCAAGACTTCTTCCCCTAACTACAATCCTGATGCAAGTTGTGCATATCACTCCAACAGTCTGGGGCATGATACTGATGATTGTTGGATGTTGAAATATAAAATTAAAAACTTGATTGATGAAGGAGTACTGGAGTTTACACAAGAAGGTCAGGCTAAGTTCTTCTTCTATCCCTCCAAGGCACTCCATCTAAAGTGACCAGTTCAGACAAAGAGGCTTTTTGTTCATTTGAATTCTTAAATTGTAATTTTATTTTGATTGTTCGAACATTTATTCATGTCAAACTTTGTTACTTTATCAATGCATTGCATATGTCTGTTTTGATTCAATTCATTCGTATCCACTATATTTAAATTGATTTCCTTTTTGTGATATTCAACTCTTGATTAAAATATCTAAGCCTTTAGAGGGAGGATGACGAAAATGATACCACAATCTCTACAGTATGCTTTTGAACAGACTTCGCTAACGATGTACAAGCGTTATTTCAAATCCCAAACAGTGGAGTTATAAGGAAGATAATCCCTAGTCAACCCCTTTGAGCCTAAGATGTAGGAGTTTTTCTTTTCACACAAATTAAAACCCTTAATCATAACCTGAGGCAGGGTAATTTTCTCAATTAATTCAGAGGCGCATTCAGGCGCAATCTTCTGCTGCATAAAAAATGAATGGCATCAAAGACATCCTTCAAAATCATAAGATGGTGAGGTTTTCGCATAATTATTAAAGTTGACGGTCATTATCTCTAAAAATAAAAGCCCGCTAAGTCAAAACCTATGAAGGAGACTTAAGAAAAGTTGGGGCATCCCGCTGACTGTAATCACAAAAGAACCAGTTCAGGCAAAATCAAGGATAATAAAAAAATGAGGTCGCTACAAATCCTCAACAAAAAGAAGATTACAAAAATTACTGCCTCTTCAAAATAAACTTTCAGTATCTGAACCATCACCAGAACATCAAGGACAAGATGCCAGACTCCATTGGGATCTGAACGCACAATTAACTGAGCATAGGATCGAAAAATATCTCGAAGAACGGGTGGGTACAAATAAAATTTGAGCTTTTACCCTTTGTTTCTTAAACCATGAACCAGGCCACGTTATAACCCTTAAAAGTCCTAGCTGGAGCATGGGTTAGTTCGAAAGCATACTGTTACAAAAGGTATCCTGACTCCTGTAGGGTTTCCTATAAATCCTGAGCTAGCGTCACACTTTTACAAAATTGGTTTGTTTTACTAAAAAATGAATTTTCAAACTTCAAGACAGACATAAGCTTTGCATTCTTAAAATACCATTATTTGCATATGATTATTTGTTCAACAGTAGAGAAATTCGCGCGACGGATATTCGATGAACATAAATCCTCTCAGTGGATATAATCACCTCAGATGAAAATACATTCCAGTGATAGGCCATTCATAATCAAGGGGCATAGCATGGTGTCCAGCTGATCTGGGGCAGTAAAGTCAAGGTTCAAGGAATCTCTCAAAAATGCCAAATAGCCAGGGGCAGAACTCCATCTGAATCACATGGGGCATTGGACATGAATTCCAGCAACGAATCCTGTACAATCAAACAAACACCTTCTGGAAGTGTGACAACACTTACTACTAAGGAAAGTGGAAATTCTCCACACCCGGTGAACATGGACATAGTAAGAAAAGACTACGTATGAAAAAGACCCGCTAGGTTGACAGGCCTAGGCAAAAATAAGGGCATTCCGGCGAACCAAAAGAGTTCGGGCAAAAATTAGGGATATATACAAAAATTATGCACCCGACAAGTTGAAAACCTAAAAAGGTGGCTTGAGCAAAAAAAGGGGTATCCCGGTGGATTAAAAACCCGAAAGGGTGGTCCAGGAAAAAGTTAGAGATTAAAAATGTACGACTATGTCCCGTCATCTTGTCACTTGCATATCAGTAGAAGACTTATCATCCTGATCAACATTTTCCAACCTCCCCATGAGTTCGGATGACACTCAAACCATCCACAAAGCCTCCGCAGATACTTTCTCCAGCAGGTACAGGGGCAGAAACGTCCCGAGGTGAAGTCACCGCTACGTCCTCAACATACAACCCCGTGACATCTATGTTCCCCACAGAGTAGAAACAACCAGAGTTTTAACCTCTCCTTCCCCGAGTAGGAAGTACTTCCTCCAGTCAAGGGTTGAAATATGTATTCCCCAGCCGATCTTTATAATCTTAAACAATTTATAAAACCTCCTCCCCTGTAGAGCTTATTTCTCTAACTACAGAAGTTTATTCCCCAACAGAGTTTATTTCTCTACATCGGAAAAACCTTCCAACAAAGCATTATCTCTCTCCACAGAGTTAATCCCCGACAAAATATCCTCAAACGGAAAGAGGAAATCCCCAGCGAATCATCTCCATTCATCATCCCCAGCGGAAATGAAGGATTCAGCTTCCTGAAACAACGCAGTCGGAACCTGTCATCTGGATGTAATCAAACATCAATGAAGTCGCCACCGAACGTCTTTTATCCCGCCGAAAGGGAAAGGTAAACATCGAGAAAACCTGATAACGGAGAAATCACGGTCTTTCGACCGAGAGATCAGGTAAGGGAGTCTGTTACGCGAGGGGAAGGTATTAGCACCCCACACGCCCGTAGTACTCTACGGTATCCACTCTTGTTGTCTTATCTAATGGGTGTGGTCAAATCCTATGTCTATGGCTTAAAGCTAAAAAGGGAATGCATGAAAAAGAGAAAGAAAACAATGTAGGGAAAATAAAAAGTTATGCTCGATCGGGCCCTACCCCAATGCCTACGTATCCCTTTTAAGGAATCAGAGCAGCCGTAGTTCGGCTTATATATTTTGGTTGGTTTGTGTTTTTTAGTTAAGACAACAAAAACAGTCAAGATGGTAAAACATCAAATAAAACAATAAACAAATGAGATGGTAAAACATCGGCTAAATAACAACAAAGTAACATGCCAAAGATGGCGAAACATCAATAAAACGGATGAAAAAACATCACACCTAACAATGATATTTAGGATCAAAGTAGGATGCCAAACATGTGCGATGGAGAAACATCGGCTTCAAACAAATGTGTGATGGCGAAACATCAGCTAAAAAGATAACAAGGTATCATGGCGAAGATGGCGAAACATCAATAAATCGGATGACAAAACATCACACCTAACAATGATATTGAGAATCAAAGTAGGATAACAAACATGTGCGATAGAGAAACATCGGCTTCAAACAATTGTGCGATGGTGAAACATCGGCTAAAAGATAACAAGGTATCATGGCAAAGATGGTGAAACACCAATAAATCGGATGACAAAACATCACACCTAACAATGATATTGAGAATCAAAGTAAGATAACAAACATGTGCGATGGCAAATCATCAGCTTCAAACAAATGTGAGATGGTGAAACATCGACTAAACCAGGTTTAAAAGCAAAGCCAAGAGGCACATAAACAAATAGGATTGGTTTGTATTTTTTACCTTGAAGAAGGGTTTGAGTTCATTAGAGGTGTTCTATGATTTGCCAAAAAAACAATTTTTGTTTTAAGATGCAGAATGCATAGAAAGGAAAAATAACTAAGGGAAACTAGCCTAGTATTATCTCTAGTGTTATCATACAATGGTCGACCCTAAGGTTGAGGATAAAGGGAAATTCCTATCCTATGTTAGCATACATAGATTCCTATCTTAATCTACATGTCAAAGGAAGCTTAACAAAGCTATCCTATAGGGAACAGGCAATAAAAGCGAAGTCGTGATCTCAATTTCTAAATTGAGTGACTCATCGATCAACAATTAAATAAAGAAAGCAATAAACATCCTATAGGGAACATGCACTGAGAGCGAAGTCGTGATCTCAATTTCTAAATTGAGTGACTCATTGATCAACAATTAAAGAAGAAAACAATAAACATCCTATAGGGAACATGAACTGAGAGCGAAGTCGTGATCTCAATTTCTAAATTGAGTGACTCATCGATCAAAAGCAAACACAACACATGTATCAGATAAAAACCAGAGGGCTTCCTAACATATATCAGCAACAGAGGTCCCATCATACAATCATAGAACTATGCAAAATGAACATGGAAGAAAGGAAATAGTGCAATACCAAACAGATAACTATCTGTAGCAACTGAGCAAGAATAAAAGAAACCCAGAGAACTTCAAGCAAGCTGGCATCAGTAGACAAATCAAATCAGGAATTACGCCATCAAGATATAAGTATTGAGATTTTCAAATATGAACAGATCTCGTGGGCAATGTATATCATTCATAATCACATGTGTATATCCTGCATAGACTATCAAACATGCCAAACACAAGAGCAATGCCAATATAATAAATTGTGTCCCACAAATAAAGTGAAACACAATAGCCTCAAGTCAAGACTAGAAAACCTTTCTCAAAGTACCTCGCACATTCAACAACCAAGTTAGTATTCCCATAAGTGGAATGATGATTCACATAAGGGATGGATGATGTCACAAAAATGAAATGAGAAAACATGATAACAACTAAAAAATATTAGTCATGATAGACAGAAAGAAACAAGTATGTGCACAAATTGGTCAAAAGAATCAGAGGAATGTTGCTCCTTTCTGTCACCATATTGAATTGACAATTGAATACCAATAAAGGATCATGGTAGCTTGAGAAGAATACAATCAAAGACTATGAAGGTCAGGAGCAAACACATTTCAATCATACTCAATTAATTCAACCACAGCTCACAAGCACAATAGAAGATGAAGCTCACATAATACATCAAAAAGTGTTCAATCATTCAAACATGAGACAATAAGTGAAATGACTTAAGTTTATTGTGGATAATCAGAATGAACATGATCATTAGGTGCCCAATTATAGGCCTCACTCAAGTTCATTGGCCATCAAACAAATTGCAACAAGACATGCAACATTAATTGGGTACCTTCACTTCAAAAATACATCAAAAATAGAAACAAGGATCAATAAATCAAACCAAAAAATTCTTAGCATATTTGAAGTGTGTATAAGTCAGAAAGAAAGCCTTAAGTTCATGAATGATTGAGGAGGGGATCAAATGAGGCCCAAAGTTCAAAACTAGTTGGCAAAACTACCAAACTAGACAAGTTTTCAAAATAATTTGTGGAAAAATGTCAAACCAAGTCAAATAATTCAAGAAAAATGGTTTTCAAATCCTCAACACATTCATGAACCCTAATAAAGACTTGAATTCTATTGAAAATCCAGGGCATAATGGTTTTGAAAAAGAAACTTGCACAATAAGCAACAAAACCCTAATTTTTGACTTTTAATCTTAAATATTGATTAGATAAGATCAAAATTCAAACAAATCAAACCAAAATCATGCAAATCACAAGGAAACCCTAAATGTCAAAATACATATTTTTTCACATTTTTTTGAATTAAAGAAAAGTCAAAAATAAAAATCAAATGCAAACAAATAATTAATTAAGCAAAAATTCACATCTCAAAATAAAACTTTAATCAAAAAGTCAGAAAAAATTCCAACCAAAATTATATTCAAATATTAGAATTAAAAACACACATCCTTGATTTTTTTTGGAATTTTTGAATTAAAGGAAATATTAAAATAAAAATTAAACAAACAATTAACAATTAAACTATTATTTAAGGGCAAAAATGCAAACCCTAGCCAAAATTCACAAAAAGGTCAAAATAAAAATATATTCATATTCTATGATTAAAAACAAGCTTGCATGATTTTTTTGAGAATTTTTGTATTAAGGGAGGTATTAAAATAAAAATTATGAAGCAAAAATTCAAAATAAACTTCTCAAATTAAATTTCTATTCAAAAATAGAAAAAATATTAAACCAAAGTTAGAATCAATTTCTACATTATTTTGTGAGCTCAAAATATTTTTTTGTGGAATTTTTTAGGTCAAAGAAATATTAAAACAAAAATAATCCCTAAACAAACAATTATTTAAATTCATTAATTTTTAAACCAATCAAAACATTTTTAAAAAAATTCCAATAAAATTACAAAAGATGGTAGAAACTATTTTGAACTTGTGATAATTTTTTTAGAATTTTCTAAATTGTTTTGATCAAGAAATAAAAATCAGAAAATCAATTAAAACAAAAATGTGAAAAATGCATGATAATTTGAAACAGGTCAATCACAGCGCGCCACCTCACTTCATCTTCAACCTCCAGCATAGGTTAAAACGCGTGCAATACCACAGTTCATGAGCCTATGTTCAGATCCATCAATCATGCTCGTTTCTTAACCAAAATCCATGAAATCAAGTGCAAATTAAAGCTGGCATATCATACTACATGATGCAATTTGAATCAAACTCAAAGATCAAGCATAGATCAAGAAATAAAGTCTCAAAAACTGGAAAAAAATCACTGTAAACATCAAAGTCATGAACACGATTTCAACAATTCTGCTTGAATCAAAGCTCAAATATACATCAATCCCAATGATTGGCCAGCTAGCAACTCAATGAACATGATTTGCATCCTCAATTCAAGCTGAAACACATAAATCAAAGTTCAAGAAACTTACATGGATGTGAAATCTGGAAACACGATTCCTTCACTCTAGAAGCAATCCAATGGTGCAGGCTTGATCTCCTTACTTCACTGAAGCTGAATCACCAAGAATTTTGAAGAATGATTCAATGAGAAGAGAGATTATAAGCAATTTGTAGAGATGCTTCCAAGATGTTCAGATTTGCAATGTAGCGGTTATGAGCCTCCTCCTTCACAAATGATCCTTGATTCTTGTTATATAGCACGAGGGTAAGAGGATAGAAGTGGTATTTGGCACTCAAAACGGATGGAGGGTAAGTTTGGAAGTTTTGGCCAAAAATGAGGATGCACATGGAATCTGCGTTCACTCGTGCATTTGATTGACTTTTGTGCTTTTTGTGAGCCAAATGAAGTAAGAATTACATGCCTAAAGTGCCAGCTCATGATTGTTTGAAATGAAGAAGTGTTGGTGATTTTGCAAAATTCAGCATGTTTTATATTTTCTTATCCAAGCAAGTTCATAAGGCATATGGGCGCGAAATGATGAGTGTAATGGGCCTAATCATGTCACAAATTACTCATGGGCTTGATTATAAGCAAAAGGAATGGCTAAAACTTGAGTTTGCAAGAAATGGCCATTTTGCATATTTGTCAAAATTCAATAAAATGCCTCAAAATTCCAAAGTCCATAACTTGCTCATATTTTTGAATTTGGACACAAATGAGTACAATATGTAAAGGTATTGAAAAGATATACAATCCCTTAGTTTTGAGTTTTTGCAATTGAATCAATTAAGTTTCTCAAAATTGAGCTTGAAATTCACTAAATTTGGAAAATGACCTATAATTTTATGACTTCCAAAGACCATAATTCTTGATTTCTTGCTAATTTGGACATGAGGCCAAAAGGAGATGAAATATCATCCTCTTATCTTTCCAAGCATGATTCATTTGCATTTTTTTGATCAAAGGTGAATAAAATGTGAATTTTTGAAGTTAAGTCCTTATTTTTTCAAAAATTAGAAACTTTTAGGGTTTCTTCATAAACAAGTTTCAACCCAAACCTCAATCTCTTTGATCCAATGATCAAAATGGACTTGAAATATGAAAAGTACACACTTGAATTGATGGTTGACCAAAATATCCCTTGGCCAACCTTGACTTTGACTGATTTTGACCAAAATGACCATTTTGCCCCTTTGAATCAATTGATCTACTTCCCTTTAAAATTGATGATCAAAACTTCAAACATATGATCTTATAAACATATATGGGCCATGTGCAAAGTTTCACTTCAAAAATCTCAAGAAATCTTGATGAAATTCCAAACCCTAGTTTTGTTCAACACATTAGGAGACTGATGAGTCATCTCCAAAACTTCAAATCCTCTGGGCATCTTGACCAATTTCTTGTACAAAGACCTTTTAAATGCCAATGAGATGTTGTAGCTTTCAAATCAAGACTTTCACATTGATCAATAGCCTTGATCAAGCAAAACCCTAATTTGACTGGTGAATCAAAGGAGTGATTCCTTCTTATAATCAAACACAAACTTCAATCCTCTGATGATCCAAAGAGATGGATAGAATACCTTGAGATATGCAATAACTTTGAGCTTGAGAGATCCAGAGGTTTAGATGATAAGGATTCTACTTGAGCAACTTTCCAATGCAATCAACCTTCAAAGCTTGAGGAAGACTTGATAACCAAAGTACTTTGATCCCAACACAATGTATGAATGCAATGCAATATGATATTCATGATGAAACATAAGCCAAAATCAAGAGGGTAAATTTTGGGGTGCAACACTTTCCAATACTCTTCAGCAGCAGTCAGGGATTCACTTTCCTAGACTAGGAAATATCACAACAGCATCCCATATTCATACATCGTGGCATGCACATACACAACGTATATAGCATAATCTCATTTATTTTGAGACCATCATCACAATGCATTTCATACATCATGACATTGCATATGACTAACTCTTTACCGTTTTCAGAAAAGATCAAATCAACAAACACCATTGACTACTTACGTGACCCAGTAGTCTTCTCAAAAGCTACATCTGATGAAGGGCTATTTCATCATTTTCCTCAGAAAGATGTTCTCAAAACCTTCTATGGTTCAGTTAGATCGATATTAAGATCTTTCTGATTTCTATTCTAGTTGAAGATATTCCAGGACTTTTGTCTGGTTCAGTTAAATCGATACTAAGATTCTTCTGATTTCCATTCCAGTCAAACTTAATTCAAGACCTTCTCTGGTTCAGTTAGATCGATACTAAGATCTCTCTTATTTCTATTCCAGTTGAAGATATTCCAAGACTTTTGTCTAGTTCACTTAAATTGATACTAAGATTCTTCAGATTTCCATTCTAGTCAAAGTTAATTCAAGACCTTCTCTAGTTCAGTTAGATTGATGCTAAGATCTCTCTGATTTTTATTCCAGTTGAAGATATTCTAATACTTTTGTTTGGTTCAGTTGAATCGATACTAAGATTCTTCTGATTTCGATTCCAATCAAATTTAACTCAAGACCTTCTCTGGTTCAGTTGGATCGATACTAAGATCTCTCTAATTTCTATTCCAGTTGAAGATATTCCAAGACTTTTGTCTGGTTCAGTTAAATCGATACTAAGATCTTTCTAATTTCCATTCCAGTCAAATTTAATTCAAGACCTTCTCTGGTTCAGTTAGATTGATACTAAGATCTCTCTGATTTCTGTACCAGTTGAAGATATTCCAAGACTTTTGTCTGGTTCAGTTAAATTGATACTAAGATTTTTCTGATTTCCATTCCAGTCAAAGTTAATTCAAGATCTTTCTCTGGTTCAGTTAAATTGATACTAAGATTTTTCTAATTTCTATTCCAGTTGAAGAAACTGCAAAGCCTGGAGTCCGACCAGATAGCAGTTAATTTCACATTTCCCCAGTAAATTGCTACGAACCTAGAATCCGACCAGAGAGTAGTTCACTTCTTCAATTACTGTGAAGCCTGAATTTCGACCAGATAACAGTTTAGGTTGATGTGAAGCCTGGAATCTAACCAGATAGCAGTTCACCACACTGTGAAGCCTGGACACAACCAGATAACAGTTCAAGTCACTGAAGCCTGGATTTTGACCAGATCACAGTTTGAGTTATTGTGAAGCCTGGAGTAGGGCCAGATAACAATTTAATTTCATATTCCCCAATAGATCGCTATGAAGCCTGGGATACAACCAGATATCAGTCAACCTTATTATCCTTAGCAAGCCACTATGAAGCCTGGATCTTTACCAGATAGCAGTTCACTTTCGTCTCTTCCCAGTAGAGTAATGGACAATTGAAACTCCTAAACTCTAATTCCCGAACAAAGACCAACATTCTTCAATGGAGTCCTCCTCAACAACAGGAATAAGAACCCTCACAAATTAATATCTCATGAAATCAACAGTGCTCCAGATGGAATCTTTAAGCCCATCTCCGACGATCTTCCATTATCTTTTCCAGATGGCATCTGTAAGCCCATTCCTGGTGTTATCTATACAGTCGAGTATCATTTCAGACGAGTGAAAATTTCTGGGTACTCTAGTGTTTAATCATCTTCCATCTTCAGATCATGAAAGGCAGATCAGCCAATCTACATCCTCAGGTTTAAGAAGATTGAACAAGGACAGCTGTTGTACCCCAAAATTTACCCTCTTTATTTCGATATATTTGGCTTACATTTCATTAATACATACATGCATATCATTGGTTTTATGGTTATTTAATCAAGGTATATTTAGCAAGCTTCGTCAGGTTACAAGTGACGTTTATTTTGCCAATGGATATTCTCAGAGTATTTTCCGTGCAGAAGATCAGTTCGCCGTTTCACAATGATTATGGGTTCAAAGATTCACAAGTCCAAATTGACATGTCATATTCAGGTGTTCTTTCTCCAAGATATCCTTGATAACATATTCTTAAATTCAGGTTCGGCTCGAGAGCCAATTCTTTAAAGAAGGTCTCCGAATGTACAATTTTTCTCGAAGAAATATGGTGAAAAAGTGTGCTGAAAGTGCGGTTTTTACACACTAAAAAATTCATAACTTGAATATCGTGGCTCGTTTTGAACCCATTCCAGTGGCAAAATTTTCGTCTTGATATCATCTACGTTTTCATCTCTCATGGCTGGAAGCCAATTTCGATCAGAAGGTCTTCAAAAAGGCGGATTTATCAAGTATTTTTATACAGAAAATTTGTGACAGATGTTTATTTGTGTCATGTTCAGAAAATCATAACTTGGGCGATTTTCATCGTATCGAGCTGGTTCTAGCGCGAAAATTTCACAAATTGAGTTGGATACGTTTTCACAGGAGGTATCGAGTTCGAACGGTAAACAAAAGGCCTTCATTTTTTACCCAGAGTGCGCGTGGCGCACCAAAAATCCAGAATGCTGAATATTATTTCATCTGGGTCGAAACTTCGAAAATTCATAACTCGGTCAATTTTTATCAGATCGGACCCATATTTTTACACAAGGTCACTGACTCTGAGATCAACAACTTTGCTTCTAAGTTCGAGACCGAGTTCTGCTCCGATCAATACCATTTTTTTTATTGAAGAACATGTCAGAGTTAACACTGGAGCTCAAAATAAGTTTGTCTGAGCCAAAACTTCAAAAATTCATAACTAATTCACCATTTATCCGATTGAGCCCATTTCCGAAAAGGAGTTATTTCTCCATGTAGGCTACATTTTGTTTTCACATTTCAACTTCAAATATTGCACTTAAGTCTCTCTGATTTAGCCTGAAATGTGTCAGACTCAAGTGAATAAAAATATGCACTATTGCTTGTGGTTATTGGAGGCCCAATTGCACATTCAAAACCCATATCTTTGTTCTAATTTCCATTATATAATCTCATTCTTTCCACACAAATAGGACATGAAAAAAAACCTTTGCCACAACCCTGTCAAAATATAAAATTCTTTCAAGAACCCTAAAAATCTTGAAATCCGTGTTACAAACCCCATCTCACTACAAACAAGCCATCCTTGTTACAAACTCACATCTCACTACTTCTCCAGTAAGGGTAAGGCTGGTTTGATCTCCATGATCAAAAGAGTGTAGAAGCATTCATACATGCCATATCGATTTTAACATTACAAAATTTCATATATTTATTTTCTTTGTATTTCATGATATAGTAATTTATTTAATGTGTTCATGATATTCAGCGCTTCAGATTTAGACATGGTCCCATGCAGGGTTATTAGAAAACACTGAGGCCGAATCATAACAACAACCAATGCATGGAAAGGAAGACATCTTGAGGAGGTTAAGGGTGTGGGTTCAACACCCACCCCTATTGGTTTTGGTTTTCTTCCTTTCTATTTATCCTTTTACCTATTTTCATTCTTTCTGTTTAAAACCTTTCTCATAAAACCTAACATTTTTCACAAACCTTTGATTTTTCATAATAAACTCGAATAATTAATTTTAAGTTTTTTTTAATTTAATTTTAGGTTTTAAATTAATTTTTGGTTCAACATCCACCCCTGATATTTGCACCCCTGACATTTGCATTATTTGTATTTTCTAATCCTATTTTGCATTGATGCTTCTTCCTCTATCTATTTTTTGGAAAAATTAATCTTTTTTTGTTAATCATTAAACATAAACCTTTTTTTTAAACCTTTTTTTAATTAAAATTAATTAGGTTTTAGATTTTTTTAATTAACTTTTTTTTAAAGTTAACCTTTTTTTATTATTAATTAAAATTAATTATATTTTAGGTATTTTAATTAACTTTTTTCAAAATTATCATTTTTATTAATTAAAATTAATTAGGTTTTTTAGGTTTATTTAATTAATTATCTTAAATCATTTTTTCATAAAAAAATCACCAAAACATTTTTCTTTGCTATTTTCATCTTGTTTTTATTTTCTTAGATAAAGTGTATAGGGTGCATTCAAATGTAATAGCGTAGCTTTATTTTTCCCGCTTTTTTTCATCATTATCATGTAATTGCTTCCGGGATATAATAGTTTTAGGATTTCTTTTCCGCACTCTTCACTATTATGTAACTGCCCCAAAGCTTTATAATAGCTTAGGTTTACATTTCCGCATTTACCTTCTGCTACTATATTTTATGCAATGTTTAGAATAATAGGATTGTATGAAAAGATAAAAATGAACGATAGAAAACTCTTATTGTAAGATATATAACCAAACTGAATCATTTGCACACTCGCACCTCTAGGGTAACCTCACTTGTTGCCTTCGGAATAATAATGGTCATGTCCCTCGAACGTAGGGATACCCTTAGCAAAGACCCTCGGTTAAAGTCATCATAAATATCATAGTCCCTCAATGTCCCTCGAGTTGCCGACGAGAAATGATCATGTCCCTCGAGTTGCCTACAAAAAATGATCTTGTCCCTCTATGTTGCCTACGAATATATGATGACAGTCCTTTCGAATTGCTAAGGTATCTCTGCATGTTGTCTTTGATGACCATAAGTGTCCCTTTTGATAGTCCCTCAATATCCAACGATAGGGCTACCTACTCACTAATAGTAGGGTAGTACTATCTAAAGGAAAGGAGGAAAAGAACTCCCTTTTTTCGAGTAGGTAGATAACTCTTAAGTACTTGCTCAAATCTTATTTTACACATACAGACTTTCAAAAACATTTTATCACACTCTTGAGGACTGATACAAGAGTTACCATAAAACAAACAAAAGCTTTCAAAACACACAAACACAAACAGTTTTTAAAATAAGCAAATACCTAAGAGCCCGTGGAAAACCACTGATGGAAAGGGTGCTAACACCTTCCCTTTCCATAATCTACCCCCCTTACTCAGAAAATCTCGAAAGAAAGGTCTTTTTCTGTTTTTTTCACCCTTTCCTTTGTTGGATAAAAGAAAAGTCGATGGCGACTCTTGCTTACCACGACATTTGCAAACAAAAAATGCAAACCAGTATAATAGTCGATTCTGCCACCGTATCACATGGAGTATTGACATTAATTGATTCAAAGGAGACTTCAAATCTGACTAGCTGGCCCGAAATTGATATCCTTTGTGTCAAGCAGGTCTTACACCTTTTCTTTGAAGGCCCTGCAGTCTTCAATGGAATGGCCTAGTGCCCCAGTGTGGTAATCACATTGCTCATTAGGATCAAAATCCACAGAATAAGGAGGAATGACAGGCTTCAATGGCTTGTGTTGTACCCCAAAATTTATCCTCTCATTTATCAAATATTTTCTCACAAGATCTCATTTGGTTCAAGACTGCACAAGGTTTAATTAGCTCAAGACACCTCCTTAAGCATTGATGACTGAAATTAGGGTTTGAGATTGCACAAGTATAATTGAACTTTCAATTCATCATATTAATTTCATGGATCACTATGGACCCCCAAGATTACTCATGTCAAGTTTCAACTCTTGGATCACATTTTTGCTCAGTCATTTGAGCAGTTGACCTAAAAATCAGTTGTATTGGGGATAAAAAGTCAATTATGGCCAGTTTACAATAAACTTCATACTTTTTATCCACATAAACATTATAAACTCATATGTATCATTTGATCAAGTTTGGGCCATAATTCTTCAAGAAATTTGATTAAATTATCAAAAGGGGCAAAATGGTCAAAATTAGAATTTTGTCTGAGAAAGGGCAATTTATTATTTTTTTTACCTAGCAGATGATTATTTGGTTTGAGGCATGATCTTAATAGTTCAGTTGCACCATTTTGACCTAATGGCATGACTCAAAAATTTTCTCAAGATCAATTGAATTGATAGTTGATTTTCAGTCAACTGATCAAAAGTCAACTGTATACTGAAAAGTCAAACTCTGACTTTTTTTGTCAGAATCAAGTGCCAAAGATCATAATTCATCAAAACATGTCAAAATATGAAACTTGTTCATCAAGAAATCAAAAAGTCAAGATTTCATTTTGAAAAGTCAAAGTTTCCAAACTTAGAAATTTTTCTAAGTGTTGGAAACTTCATATTTTTTCACAACTTTGAGCCATTTTTTCACCATGATGCAAGATGATTCAAGGGAAACTTCCAACATGATAGTTGTAGATCTCAATGAGATCTAAAACGTTTCTTTTCACAACTCTTCCTAGAAATGATTGTATTTTAAGTTATAAATTCATGAAGTCATGGCATTTTTAAATAAAATACTTAGAGAAATTTTCATCAGTTTTGGTCAGGTTTTTATCCCAACTTCTTGACCAATTTTCATCAAGTTCCAGTTTGATTTAACAAAAATGGTCAACATAAAAGTTGTAGAGGGTGTTTTAAGATTTCCAAAACATCCAAGAGCATGAATTCATCATATTTGAGCTAGGAGATTCAAGGGCATGAAGTTGAGCATCCATTATTGAATTGCAAGTCATTTTAGTGAAGAATACATAACAAAACCCTTATGATTTTCTGCATAATATTATGTTCCAGGCTTCCTTGCTTGCAAATCTCATCATAATTTAATGCTTACACCCACTCTTGAGCTATTACCCAAGTGTTTAAACCATTGTCCAAAAGATCTTTCCATTTATGGCATAAAGGCACCATTGCTATTCTTGAGAAGCAAGCTTTTTGTACAAAGTTTGTCTTGAGCCCATACCTTACTGGTTGTTGATTATACTCCACCATAAATCATGGGAAGTATCTTCTCTATACCAGCAACTTTGGTACTTCATCTTGGGACTATGGAGTACTTGACATAGTTTGATCTTTGTAATCCAACCAAACCATAACATGCTGTTTTACAAACCTAATCAGCTCATATGCACAAACCCCTTGCCTATAAATAGAAGAAGCATTTTCAGGAGAAGGAGGTTAGAAAAAATAGAGAGAAAATCCAGAAGTTTTGTTGTAAACTAGCCATCAAAATCCCATACTCTCAAAAAAGCCATAACTGTCCAAAAAAGGCTTCCACTCTTGAGTTTTAAAGTCCAAATCTTTGGAACTCTCACACCTTGCAAGCTCTGCGCAAACATCTAAGCACCTCACATACATCACCTAGAATTTGTTCAAACTCAAGAATAAGCTTCTATAACACCTCTGTTTTTTTTCCAAGTTCAAGAACAGTCAAGACAACAACTCAAGCTCAGAGTATAAAATCCAGCTCCAAGGTAAGTTCCTTGACTTTATTTCTTCATTTCAAGCATCATTAGTGATTCATTTTTTAAGACAAAATGTAGTAACCATTTCCCTTGAAGCTAAACTTTTGTTTGTTTTCCATTCTTTTCACTTATGTGTTGAGAACTAACCCATGTATGCAGCAAAATAATGTTGAAGTAAAAAATGACAGTATGAGTTGACACATAGCCTTATGAGTCGACACATACTGATGTACATGCTCAAAACATAAGGAAAAAATAGTGTATAAGTCGATGCAAAGCACGTATGAGTCGATACATGCAGTGTATGAGTAGACACATAACATTATGTATCGACTCATACTGAGTAGATTTGGCAATACAGGGGCAAAGAAAGTTATATGTCGATGCATGAGAGCTTGTGTCGGCACATAATAGTTTAAAAATGCAATTTTTCCTTCTTTTTACACTGTTTTTACATTTCTTTCATTGTTATTCGATATGGTTGTAATATTTAAGTTCCTATTTCATCCCCATTTATAAATTGTACCCCCATCCCCTAAATAATGTAATAGCGTAGGACTTTATTTTTCGCAATTTAACGCTTTCAAAATACAAATGTTAGTAACTAGGGTGTGTAAGGCAAGATAAAAATCAATCAGACAATCCTAATCAAAGACAAATCAAGCATGAAAGTCAATCCACTTGCACGCAAACACCCCTAGGATAAATCCACTTGGTTGCCTTACAAAAATGGTCATGTTATGCATGTGAGGTATCTTAGCAAAAACAAGCAAAATACAAGATCATAGTCCCTCGATGACGCTATCTATGTTTCCTTTCAAAATGATATTAGACCCTAAAGAAAATGCTAAGATATCTTGCAACATTGCTAATCATGGTTATACGGTGCCCCTTGACCATCCCTTTTACATCCAAAGATAGGGTTACTTACCAAATCAATGGTAAGATAACAATGTCAAAGAAAAAAGGAAATGAACATGAAAGAATTTTAAGTAGGTAGAATGTTCCTAGTTACTTGCTCAATTTCAAAACCAAAACATCCTTGCTATTTTTAAAACAAACACCTACACTTTCAAAACACCTTTCAAACTTGAAAACATTTTCAAAAGATCAACACCTTTGTATACATTCTTACGAACAAGAATCATTACAAAGTTTTCCTAAACAATGGCCTCTTTACAAAATACTTTCAAAAACCACACAAAGCATATTTTCAAGCAAAAGCAAGTGATCTAGCAAGTAACTAAGAGCCCATGGAGAACCATGGATGAAAAGGGTGCTAATACCTTCCCTTTTCAAAATCTACCCCGCGAACTCAAGAAAACATCTCAAAGGTCTTTCCTGTGCTTTTTCACCTTTCCTTTCGGATAAAAGAAAAGTCGGTGGCGACTTTTGCTACTACAACATTTGCAATCAAACGCAAAACACCCAAATCAGTTTTCCTACCGTATTACAGAACTGGCAACTCTGCTGGGGAAAGTTTTAAAAGTGGGTTTACCTTAGGGCTAGATCACATTTAGTTGCTTCCCTTGTTTGACTTGCATGCTTTACATTATGGTTCCTTGTTTGGGTTTTCTTTAATCCTACACCCGGATTTGGGGCACCCTTATTAGGTAAGTAGCAATAAACTATGAGGAAACTGTGTGGGTTATACCGACACGGTTGAAACTATAGCTAAGTTGATGTGATACTTTGGTGTGTATCGGTAGCCCTTGCGTAATCAAGGAGAATACGGGGCCTGCGTGGTGTCATAAAGCGTCAACTGACTTTAGTGTGATCGGTGGATCTGGAACTGACTGTTTAACGCTGGTTCGCGAAATTTCGCGGAAGCAAGAGTCACCACCGTCTTTTATTTTCTCCAAATGGAAAGGACAAAAGCACAGAAAAATTCCTTAAAGAGATTGCTCTCGGTTCGGGAGGTAGGTTATAGAAAGGGAAGGTGTTAGCACCCTTTCTATCCATGGTTATCCATGGGCTCTTAGATACTTGCTCATTTGTGTTTTCAAAAATGGTTTGTTTGCTTTTCAACTGTGGGTTTTAAAAAAGTTTCTTTGAAAATTCCAGTTCGACTCTTGTATCGGTCCTCAAGAGTGTTTGAAAAAATGCTTTCGAAAGCTTTTTGAAAAGGTGTCGGTGTGAAAAGTATTTTTGAATTTGTTTTGAAATTAGAGCAAGTATCTACGAGAACCTACCTACCCTAAGGAATTCGTCTGTGTAAATGTCCTTTAAAGTAATGCCATCCCACCATTGAGAGGTAGGTAGCACCACCGTTGGAGGTGTTCGGGTCAATTCGAAGTTCGGGACATGGTGATCACCAGAGCAATGGGAAGACACCTTAGAAGCTACCCTCATGCCAGGTTCCCGGATCATGAGGACTTACTAAGACATCCTCTACTCGACGATCACCTTTCGAGGCAAGGCAACAGTGAGGCGTACCCTAGGGGTGGTGTGTGCGATTTGTGTGTCTTTTTCATTTGCATTTATCTTGTCATGTTATTGGCGTTCTACGCTTTTTTTTATTTTGTCCATACATTCTTTCATGCTTTTGATTAACAATTAAAAAGTTGCGGGAAAGTAAAGATCTAAAGCTATTACAAAAGGCGCGGGTCCACATCGCCAAAATTAACCAGGACCCGATTTGACGGAAAATAAAGAAATTAAAAGTGCGAGAAGTAATTACAAGGCTTCGGGAGAGATACATTAATATTTACAAGAAATAAAATAAGTGCGCGAATTGGAAATTTATCGAAACGAGGGCGTTGGACCCTTTTGCAAAATTAAATTACATGATGAAATTAATTAATTAATTAAAGTTAAAAGAAAGAAAGGACTTGTTTTTGGTGTTTTTTAGTATTTTAGGATTTAATAGAAAAAATTAATTGCAATTAAACGCTAACCCTAATTCTATTTTATTTTAATTTATTAAGAAAACATTAGAATTTAACCTAAATTAACCCTAATTTTTATATACAAATTTAATTATGAAAATAAATAAAATAAATAATATTATTATAAAAAAGAAAAATTAAAAAGGAATAAAAACATTAATTAAACCTAATTCTATGTTTTTTTTAGATTTTATTATGAAAAGAATTAAAATTACAACCTAATTTAAAACTAAATTTAATTACATGCAAAGAAATAAAAATATTTATTATTTTAATTCTTTTCTGATTTTTTTATGGGTTTTTTATGTGTTTTTTTATATTTTGTGAAAATAATAAAATTAATTACTAAAACAATAATTAAAAGAAGAAAAATAGAAAATAAAAATAATAAAGAAAATAGGAAGAATTGCAAACCAAAGGGGGTTCAGATCCCAAATTAGGAGGCATTCTATAGCAATCCAGGCCCACTCAAATTGATGGCCTCTTTGACTTTTCAGGACGCGTGTACACGCGTTGACCAGGGTGTATGGTGTTCTCCAATCCAGGGCCTTTGATCTGATGCTCCAAGACGCGTGTACGCTGGATTCTGATGGTGTATCATGGACTTTGAGATTGAACCTGCACGTGAATGTTAATGGCAAAATAATATTGAAAACATGCAGACCTGGGGCTCGAACCCAGGTCATGAGGATTAACACCACTACGCCTTGCCAGCTGAGCCAGTTCACATATGTTAACATATAATAACTAACAAATATAATAAATGAAAACAAGCGTTAGTGGGGCTTCTGCGCGCGAAATTTAAACTGACCAACCAACATGTGCCACGATCTCGTCTTCCTTGCTGGTTTTATTTTTTTCTGAAACAAGAACACATTGGCCACGGTTTTCAAGTGTTCTCCTAGGTCGGCTATTGAAAAATAACGATTAGCTCAGGAACACTCATAAATTGAGCGCGAGCATGGATTTTTCTTCGTCCAGTCACACTGATTCCAATGGTGGTGGTCAGGGGTTCCAATTTTTCCTCATTCAAAAACCCCTAATTTCAAATCCTGCAAACCCTAGAAAACGAACATGGTATCTTGGCATATAACGTGTAAAACTTCAATAAAACATACAATTAGCTTGCAAACTTTGTTATAAGCACAAATATAACAAGAAAACACGTTAACAATGCATGAATGTCAGAAACCGATTCAAGAATTTTCTTCACCAACTTCCATGGTGATCTTACGTTTTCTTGAGTATGGGGCTTGGAGAATGATTGGAATATGTTCAGTAATATTCAAGGAAGCTAATGGAATGGAAATCGTGCCTTGAATCAACCTGCAAAAGGGTTTTCAGAATTGAGTTTTTTCACAAAAATTTCAAGTTTGATTGTTAGGTTTTTGAGAAGCTGCGTGTGTGTGAGCATCAGGGTTGTCTTTTGGCTTTTGTATTGAGTCCATTAGGTCAAGAAAAATAGAACAAATCCATTGCATTCATTGATTTTGAAAATTTGATTTTCAATATCTTTTTTCAATCTTTTCCATGTGTTTTTTGTTCTCAATCATACCAATCAATCCAAATCTTTCCATGTTGGGATATGCACGAATTATTGATGATATAATGTGCACAAAAAGATTGAAAAAATTAGGTTAGACATTTTTCATATATTTAATTTGATTTAAATGAATTATTATAAATAAAAATTCAAATAAATAAATAAAAAATGAATAAAGACTTCCCTTTGGGCCAAGTAGTCGTGCATATGCTATGGATGATGATTTGTGGAAGAAAAATGGGCCCATTAGCAATTTTAGGTCATTTGAATCAATGTTGACTTTTCAAAATATCCAAAAATTTCCCAACTTCTACAAGGCACAACTTGCTCAATATTTAAGCTTTTCTCATGTTCTTGGACATTTTGGAAAGGTCTTTGAGTCCTCTAACCAATGCCTTTGGTCCCATGGCATTTTGATTTACCAATATCAAGTTATGGCCTTTGACTTAAAGTACCTTTTTGTTGACTTTTGAAAATGACCTATAATGTTGAAATTGATAACTTTTTGTGAGAGCATTTCTTGGACTTGGAATATGAAGATGAGTTGTAGGAAATGTCTTTCTCTTAAAAATGAGCTTTGGATGGAATTTTTCTGATAATCCATGTGAAAGTTATGCCCTGGTCAATTTACAGTTGACTTTTTCAACTGTCCAAATAAGGAAACTTTTGCATCTTGATGATTTTTGAGCCAAACTTTGAGAATCATGATCAAGCATTGATCAAATGATGTTTGTGGCTTCAAAATGATATGTTGACCAAAAATTTGAACTTTTGACTGCCAAATGACCATTTTGCCCCTACAGTTGACTGTAGTGCAATTTAGGGTTTTGACTGTGCAATTTTGTGCTGAAAGCCTTGAAACTTGATATGAGGATGCTTGACCATATTTGTAGGCATGTGAGACTTGATTGGACCTTTGGAAACTTCATTTTCTTGATCAGAACACAAACCCTAATCTTGACTGTTTAGGAGGCTCTTGCACTGTGCAACCCTTGGGGAACTTTGAAGCATGTCTTGGCAAATCTTTGAAGAATATGGGAGGGAAAATTTTGGGGTACAACAGTTGCCCCTGTTCAATCTTCTTAGACCTGAGGATGCAGATTGGCTGACGTGCCTTTCATAATCCGAGGGTAGAAGATGATTGAACACTAGAGTGCCCAGAAATTTGCGCTAACATAGTAGCGGTGATGGTGGAATGGGCTTATAGATGCCATTTAGAGGTTGCTGGATAGGATGATGGGCTTATAGATGCCATATGGATGTTGATCGCGTAAGAGATTCCTTAGCGAGAACCTGCATACCTGCAAAAGAAACATGAGTACCTGACACGTTGCAGGAGTTGATTTCAGATGCTTGGCATAGATATGTCCTGACTGGTTACAGGAGCTGGGTCTGGAGCTTCAAATGGTGATGAATGAACCAGGGATGGTTTCTACCTTAGCATGAATGGTAAGAGAACCTTGGGTGACTTTAACTTCAACAACGCTCGTTGAGAAAATCTTGGTGAGAATTACCATCTTCGCAGTATCGGGAAGAGAACCAATAGGAAACTATAATCTCAAAGAAAAACCTAAAAATGGAAATCTCATGCACCGTCGGAGAGAGAACCAATAGGACATTATAATCTCAAAGGAAAACCTAAAATGGAAATCTCATGCACCGTCGGAGAGAGAACCAATAGGAAAATATAATCTCAAAGAAAGACCTAAAATGGAAATCTCATGCACCGTCGGAGAGAGAACCAATAGGACATTATAATCTCAAAGAAAGACCTAAAATGGAAATCTCATGCACCGTCGGAGAGAGAACCAATAGGAAATTATAATCTCAAAGAAAAACCTAAAATGGAAATCTCATGCACCGTCGGAGAGAGAACCAATAGGACATTATAATCTCAAAGGAAAACCTAAAATGGAAATCTCATGCACCGTCGGAGAGAGAACCAATAGGACATTATAATCTCAAAGGAAAACCTAAAATGGAAATCTCATGCACCGTCGGAGAGAGAACCAATAGGACATTATAATCTCAAAGGAAAACCTAAAATGGAAATCTCATGCACCGTCGGAGAGAGAACCAATAGGACATTATAATCTCAAAGGAAAACCTAAAATGGAAATCTCATGCACCGTCGGAGAGAGAACCAATAGGACATTATAATCTCAAAGGAAAACCTAAAATGGAAATCTCATGCACCGTCGGAGAGAGAACCAATAGGAAATTATAATCTGAAAAGGAATTATCACCTCACTCACCATCGGAGAGGGAACCATAGGAAATCATAATCGTCGGATAACTTCTACTGAGTCTTTATCAGAAAAATCTGTTGGGAATCGATTTGGCTGGACTAGAGAAGGCCTGGGACTGGATAAGAAATCTTTGGAGTCGATTAACTGAACCGGTCTAGGTCTTGAAATATGATTGAGAATTTCAACTGCATCTTTCCTGAAAGGTAAAGGTCAGTCATATGCAATGCATGATATGGATCAAGCAATGATGTTCTCAACATAAATGAGATTTGTATGATATAATGCGTCTATGCATGCTATAATGATGTATGTGATGTTTTATGAATGTATGTTTTCGTCTAGGAAATTAAATCCTTGACGGGTGCCGGGAAGTCATATCCTGGGCTGATGTTGAAGAATAGATTTTGCTTCCGCTGGGGATGATAACTGCAAGAATACCGGTAGGAGAAGATGACTCCGTTGCGGAATAAACTTGGCAAATGGAAGATTATGCGGGGAGAAAAGATACTCTAGCGACCATGCTGGGGAGTGATACTCTGTGGGGAGAGATACTTCTGCTGAAGCGTTGATAATAGCTTGCTGAGGATATCTTTGTTGTATTGTTAGTAGTAACTTGCTGGGGATAAGAAGACTGTATTGACGACGACCTTTCCGTGGCTTTTGGCTGAGGATAACCCAGTTATATCCTGTTAAGGAAATAACTCTTTGAATAGAGCCGGACGACGCGTTCGTGCTTTGCGAGGATAGGCTTCCAGAATTTACTGGGGATAAGCTTACTGCTTGGGGGGGATGAATTCCATTTTTCCTGGGGAAACTGGATTGGACTCTTCTGGGAAGTTTTGAACTATGTCGGGGAAGCGATTCCTTTGAATGTTGGTCTGCCGCCGGGGAACAATCTTTAGACCAAGACTGCCGGGGATGCTTGTTAAAAATACATATGTTGCTGGGGCGATGTTGAGATCTGCTGGAGGATACTCAACTTCCTTAAGACTTGATAACTCTGCCTGGAGAAGAATGCACTATTTTGCTGAATCACTCTCTGGGGAATTAATATGTACCGGTCATATTCTTTAGCTGAACCTACCTTGGTACCTGGGAGGATAGAACAATTGGATTGTTTAGACAACTCTTTTATTGCCCCTGTTTCTAGTGTCACCTGCAATTAATTCCTTTGTTTCGTATGCAGATATTTATAAGTTAGCAAATTATTGTCAATGCATATATCACAAATTGAACCTTGGACGTTCTTCGCAAAACAAAACAGAAAAAGAAAAACACTTGGCACGTTTAACTGAAAATATATTTGTATTGATTTTGAATGGCCTGTGAATAGGCGTTTTGTGTACAAGAGGCTGACGTCCTAGTAAGAGGAACGCCGCCGAACAAGAGAGTTTATACAAATTTTGTACAAAAGAAAATAAAACAGCTGTGTGAAATGAATGATCCCACTGGGTTTCGACTCTGCTATTGCCTTTATAACTCCGAGCGTCTCATCACTTGATGACCTTGGTTGAAGGTGAAGCTGACTGATCGATGCCGTCTAAACTTGATGTAGATACCGGATTCTGGATGCAAAGTGATCCAATGAGACATAGTATTACGCTTTTATCCCTAATTTTTGCCTGGACCGCCCTTTCGGGTTTTCAGTCCACCGGGATACCCATTTTTGGCCAAGCCGCCTTTTCAGGTTTTCGACTTGCCGGGTGTACAGAGTTTTTCCTTTTCATCCCTTCATTTTGCCCGAACCCTTTTGGTTCGCCGGGAAGCCCTAATTTTTGCCTAGGCATGTCAGCCTAGCGGGTCTTTTTATCATGCGTAGTATCTTTTTACTATGTCTTCATTGGCGGGGTGAGGAAGGTCGTCACCATCCATATTGGTTAGAATCATTGCTCCTCCTGAGAACACATGCTTAACCACAAATGGCCCTTCGTACGTAGGGGTCCATTTGCCCATTGGATCACTCTGAGGAAGGATGATTCGCTTGATTACCAGATCCCCAACTTGATATTCCTGTGGTCTGACCTTTTTGTTAAATGCCCTGATCATCCGTTTCTAATACGTCTGACCATGACAGATAGCAGCAAGTCTCTTTTCATCAATGAGGTTGAGCTGATCAAGTCGTGTCTGGATCCAATCATCCTCGTTCAGGTTTGCATCCTTCATTATCCAGAGAGAGGGTATTTGTACTTCGATCGGTAAGACCGCCTCCATACCATAAACCAGAGAGAAAGGAGTTGCCCCGGTTGACGTCCTAGCTGAGGTACGGTACCCATGTAGAGCGAACGGTAACATCTCGTGCCAATCTTTATAAGTCACTGTCATCTTCTGCACGATTTTCTTGATGTTCTTATTAGCTGCTTCTACAGCCCCATTCATCTTCGGCCTGTAAGGAGAAGAATTGTGGTGCTGTATCTTGAACTGTTCGCAGAGCTCAGCGATCATCTTGTTGTTCAGATTGGTACCGTTGTCTGTAATAATCCGCTCAGGGACACCGTACCGACAGATCAGGTTGTGCCGAATGAACCGTGCCACAACAGTCTTGGTTACCGTAGCATAGGAAGCTGCTTCGACCCACTTCGTAAAATAGTCAATCGCCACTAGGATGAAGCGATGCCCATTAGATGCCGTAGGTTTGATCTCACCGATCATGTCTATGCCCCACATTGCAAACGGCCAAGGCGCCGTCAGAACATTCAGAGGAACCGGAGGAACATGCACCTTGTCCGCATAGATCTGGCACTTATGGCATGTCCTAGAGTGTTGGTAGCAGTCAGCTTCCATTGTGGACCAGTAATATCCTGCCCGGAGGATCTTTTTAGCCATAGTATGTCCACTGGAATGTGTACCAAAGGTCCCTTCATGTAGTTCTTCCATGATCCTTTCTGCTTCAGTCTTATCCACACAACGCAGTAAGGTTGAATCATGGTTTCGCTTGTACAAGATGTCGTTGCTAAGGAAGAACTTGGCTGCGAACCTTCTCAGGAATTTCTTATCATTGATAGAGGCACCTTCAGGGTATTCCTGAGCTTCCAGATATCTCTTTACTTCATGGTACCAAGGCTTCTCAGTCACCAATTCAGTCTCGAGATCGCAACAATATGCCGGTTCGTCCAGTTTCCAGATGATGATCCGGGGAGCCTCATTATCCCATTTAACTTTGAACATAGAAGACATAGCAGCTAACGCGTCCGCCAACTGATTCTCTTCTCTTGGAAAGTGTTCAAAGGTTATCTCTGTGAAGTGGGGGATCAGGGTCAACACACATTCTCTGTAAGGAATTAGGTTTGGATGTTTCGTATCCCACTCTCCTTTGATCTGATTGATCACAAGAGCGGAATCTCCGAAGACACTTAGAAACTTGATCCTTAAGTCGATCGCTACTTGAAGACCCATGATGCACGCCTCATACTCCGCCATGTTGTTGGTACAGTTGAAACATAGCCGGGCAGTGAGTGGAGTATGAGTACCTTGAGGTGATATGATTATAGCGCCGATACCATTTCCCAAGGCGTTGGAGGCTCCGTCAAAGTGCATAGACCATCGGGATCCTGGTTCAAGTCCTTCATCCGGTCCAGGTACTTCACAATCAGTTACTATCATAATGCTTTCGTCTGGAAACTCGAAGTTCATTGATTGATAATCATCGACAGCTTAATGTGCCAAGTGGTCTGCCAATACACTTCCCTTGATGGCTTTCTGGGTCGTGTACTGAATGTCGTATTCCGTCAAGATCATCTGCCATCTTGCAATTCTCCCAGACAGAGCAGGCTTTTCGAATATGTACTTTATGGGATCCATCTTTGAGATCAACAAGGTACTGTGAGTCAGCATATACTGTCTCAGCCGGCGAGCAGCCCATACCAAAGCGCAGCAAGTTTTCTCAAGCAGTGAGTATCGGGTCTCACAGTCGGTAAACTTTTTGCTAAGGTAATAAATTGCATGCTCTTTTCGGCCAGACTCGTCATGCTGCCCCAGCACACACCCCATTGAGTTGTCAAGCACTGTCAGGTATAGTATCAGAGGTCTCCCTTCAACCGGTGGCATAAGGATAGGTGGTTCTTGGAGATACTCCTTGATTCTGTCGAAGGCAGCCTGACATTCATCATTCCAATGTACTACCTGATATTTCTTCAGCAGCTTGAAGATTGGCTCACAAGTAGCAGTCAGATGTGAGATGAACCGAGCAATGTAATTCAGGCGTCCTAAAAAGCCTCTAACTTCCTTTTCTGTCTTAGGAACTGGCATCTCTTGAATAGCTTTGACCTTGGCAGGGTCCACTTGAATTCCCTTGTCACTGACCACGAAGCCTAGCAATTTTCCCGATCTTACCCCGAAGGTGCACTTGTTCGGGTTCAATCTCAGCTTGTACAGTTTCAACCGGTCGAACAACTTTTGCAGATGATCTAAGTGCTCTTCCTCAGTCTGGGACCTTGCGATCATGTCGTCCACATACACTTTTATCTCATGATGGATCATGTCATGAAATAAGGCAACCATGGCACGTTGGTAGGTTGCCCCAGCGTTCTTCAACCCGAATGGCATGACCTTGTAGCAGAAGGTGCCCCACTGAGTAACAAATGTAGTCTTTTCCATGTCTTCAGGTGCCATCTTGATCTGATTGTAACCTGAAAAGCCATCCATGAAAGAGAATACCTTGTGCTGAGCTGTATTATCAACAAGGACATCAATGTGAGGTAGAGGGAAGTCATCTTTGGGGCTGGCCCTGTTCAGATCCCTGTAGTCGACACACATTCTGACCTTACCGTCCTTCTTAGGTACCGGCACCACATTAGTAACCCACTGAGGGTAAGAAGTCACTGCAAGGAACCCAGCATCAAACTGCTTCATCACCTCGGCTTTAATCTTTTCGGACATCTCTGGACGCATCCGACGGACCTTTTGCTTAACTGGAGGGCAGTCTTCCTTAGTTGGCAAGTGATGGACCACAATGTCGGTATCCAACCCGGGCATGTCTTCGTAGGACCAAGCAAAGATCTCCATATAGTCGTGTAACATCTTGGTTAACCATTGCTTCACGCTGAGCTCTAGGTTGGCACCAATCTTTACCTCTTTCCTGTCTGTCTCTGTACCCAGGTTTACGGTTTCCACTGGCTCTTCATGGGGTTGAATTGCCCTCTCTTCCTGAAGTAACAGGCTTGCAAGCTCGCCAGGCACTTCGCAATCATCTTCACCTTCGTCTTCGGCGAAGTTGATCGGATTTTCAAAGTCATAATTGGCAGTAGCAGAGTTGTTATCAGTGAGATCCAGAGTGGATTGAAGCCTGTATGAGTGAGTGTGTGTGTAAATACAGCTGTTTTGAAATATATGTAAAGGAAAGAAAGACAGAAAAGGAGCACAAGATTTGTAATGCGAGAAAACGTCCAAGATTTTCATTTATGATATATGAAATGACAATTTATATGCCCTCACAAATGAAACCACAGTGCCTCGGGTAAGACACCGGGCCATAGAGTTTATTTATTGTTTATTACAAAATAGCAAAACAAAGAAATTTATTACTGCGTCACAAAGGTAACAGGGGTATGGTCCTTAGCAATCCAATTGTTCAATCTGCCTTCGGTCGTTGGATAGATCCAGCTATTGAATTCCGCTTCATCCACTTCGTCCTCGTCTCCGATAGCATTCACTCCATGAGCAGGCAGGGGAGCTGTCACTACATTAGGCTTCTCAGATGCCTCAAACTGTACCTCCTTAGCGTCGATGAGGTCCTGCAGCTTACTCCTTAGTGCCCAACAGTCATCAGTAGAGTGCCCCGGGCTATCTGAATGGTAAGCACAACGAGCATTCGGGTTGTACTTGGGAGATGCAGTATTGGGGAACTTCGGAGCCTCCCTGACAGTCACTAAGTTAGTGGATAGCAACTGTGGCAGGATCTGTGATAAGGTCATGCTTAAGAGGGTGAACTCTCTCTGGGGTCTTTCAACTTTTTGAGGATTAGTTGGCCGAGGAGCGGCAGCAGGCTTAGCAATCATTACCGCACTGACAGATGGGCGGCGCTCAGGTCTCTCTGATCTCTTGGAACCATATACGGCACTAGCCTCCTTCTTGAAGGGTTTCTTCTCAGAACTAGATGATGCCCCCTTCGGAATCTTTCCAGACTTCAGCCCAGCCTCAATTCTCTCTCCAGTCAGAACCAAATCAGTGAACCCAGCAGAAGAATTCCCAATGAGATGGTTGAAAAATGGCCCAGATAGGGTCCCCAAGAACATGTCTACCAACTCTCGATCAGTCAACGGAGGCTGCACCCTGCCAGCCAGGTCTCTCCACTTCTGAGCGTACTCCTTAAAACCTTCGCTTGCACCTAACGACATACCCTGGAGTTGGGTACGTGTGGGGGCAAGGTCGGCATTATATTGATACTGCTTGTAGAAAGCAGTAGCCAACTCCTCCCAGTTACGAACCTTGGTCCCATCCAGCTGATAGAACCATTCGAGATGAGTCCCTGAAAGACTCTCCTGGAAAAAGTGGATCCATAAATTCTTATCCGCAGAGTACGGTTGAATCTTTCGAACATAGGACCTTAGATGCAGCTTGGGACAAGACGCCCCGTCATACTTAGAAAAGGATGGTGCTTTGAACTTATGAGGGATAATCACACCAGTTGACAAACCCAGATCTCCGAAATCCAGCCCAGGTACCTGTTGAATTTCCATAGCTTTCAACCTATCCTCCAGTTGCTTGTATCTGTCTTCTGCAGGAGGGTACTGCTCTTCATCAAAATCAGTCTCGTTGTCGGAGACTACCGGACTAGGAACCCTTGCTTCTGCCTGAGGACTACTCTTGCCAACAGAAGAACCAGCCTCTTCCTGCTGCAGAGCATTGCCAAACCTTCGGCCCGAGTTGAACAGAACAGTTCTTCTCTTCTTGTTCTTCTCCTTCTTCAGGAGCATAGCCTTCAATTCTTCTTGGCCTTGAGCCAGACCCTTGATTAATTCCTGAAACTGCGCATTCTGCGCCTGAAGAGCCTTGATGGAAGTCTCAGTTGATGAAGAGTCGGGATTCATGATGCTGAAATAAACAGCGAAGAACTGTAAGCAACCTGAAAAGAGGAAAAACCTGTTATGCACATGATGTATGAAATGCGTATGAATTATGTTTTCAAAGACAATCGGGAATCAACTTTGTAAACAAAAGGAACACACTTCGTTAGATTCAACTTTTGAAACTGAAATTATTCAACAGGTTGCCCTTAGGCGTTACATGAAAAGAAATACTGAAAAGGAAAATAAAACTGTAAAAGCACATCTGGGGCTCCTTATTGATCCCATGGCCTCCTCTTCTCAGTACGGATGTAGGCATTCAGAGCTCTCTCATT
This sequence comes from Vicia faba, assembly GCA_948472305.1. Classification (NCBI taxonomy): domain Eukaryota; kingdom Viridiplantae; phylum Streptophyta; class Magnoliopsida; order Fabales; family Fabaceae; genus Vicia; species Vicia faba. Next base: position 196,357 of record CATIWC010001178.1, on the reverse strand, counting down.
CTCCAACTGTTTTGTCAGCTTTTGGATCTTTGATTCCTGCTCGTTGAACTTTTCCCGGTAAGAATCCCGCTCTTCTCGCAGTTGCGACCAAGATCTCTTCAATGTCTCATAATCAGTAGGTATCTGAGGAGGGAGGACAGTTGGAGGAACACCATCTTTGTCAGGACACTCAAGAACGACGGGTCTGACAGCTTCGTACGGCATACCTAACTTCTGAGCACGGATGCGAACCCATTTGTAGTAGGCTTCCATAGGTAAAGAAGTCTTTGGCCCTAACTCCTGCGGGTCAGCTTTATGAACCTTGTCCCAAGCCTTGATGAACCTACGACGTAGCTTGTCACTATCCGCCTGAAATTCAAAACTGATGTGAGGCACCAACATCTCATGGGGGCCTGCTCTTCTTGCTCTTCCAAACTGACGGAGTGCTAGACATGGATTGTAAGAGATCCCTCCTTGGGTACCAATCAGAGGAACATTAGGGTATTCCCCGCATCGATCAATAATAGCTATCTCATCCAAACCTCTGCAAGTCCAAATGATGTCTTTGTCGGTGAGAGACATTAACCTATGAGCCCAACCTCTTCCTTCTTGATTCTTCAGTACGAACTTAGGGAGGTGTGAAATAAACCACCTCACCAACAAAGGGATACAACACCATAGGGTTCCTCGTCTTCGGGTAGTACGGGCATGAAGCTGTTGCAAGATGTCACCCAAGAGAGTGGGCACAGGATTCTGAGACATAAAGATCCTTATGGCGGTGACATTGATGAAGTTGTCAGGATTAGGAAACAGGACTAACCCATAGATTAGGAGAGCCAAGATGTCTTCATATGCCCTAAAGTCCAGGTCATTCCAGAAACTGTTAGCTTTACCAATTAGAAACTTGGCCAAGAAACCCTTAACTCCGCTTCTAGTTACCCAGTTGTCTGTTACCTCTTGATGGGTCAAAGGAAGAGCTGCAGCAACATCCTCAAGCCTGAGGGTCTTTTCCCAACCAGTAAAGGGAGTCTGATCCAAGATAGGGATACCAAGCAAATCAGAGAACTCTTCCAGGGTAGGGACCAGCTGGAAGTCTTGAAAGGTGAAGCACTGGTACAGAGGGTCATAGAACTGGGTCAGAACACTCATCAACTGTTGATCCCTCTTTGCAGTGACTAAACTAAGAAGGGAACCATACCTCTGAATGAAGGAAGTGATATTTGGAATTCTGCTAACCAACTCATCAAGCAACTCAGGTGAGCGAACAAAGTTGAACCGGATAGTATTCCTTCGCACAGGCATCATGATGTCCTACAAAATAGAGCAAAGATGAAACCCTCTTGTCTTTGAAATGGTCAGTCCTTATGCAGGATGCATGCAATGCTCATGATGTTATGATGTTATGATAAAGCACACCACATATAGATATAAAGGCAAACATGGTAAGGCACACAAGTCACACAAGGCAAGCCCCTAAAGTTTAGGCCAGCATGAGGTCTAGGTACTACCCTCTTTTCAGTTTGTTGGTTCATACCTGTCCTAATCAAAAGTAACTGGGTTCTTAGAGGATCCCAATATCATTGACTACCCTCAATCGGTCATAACTCCAGCATCGCAATCTTTTCTTGCGGCCAGAACCATCACGAGAGTTTAGCCTCAATGGGCGTAGCATACTGCTACAATTCTAAAGGCCAAGTTGTGTCAATTAAGGTTCTAAGGTTGTTGGTGCTTAATGACTCCTTAGAAGACCCATATTCTCCTCGTTGCGACACAAGGGATATCGGTACAGACCAAGGTGCCACACCAACGTAGCCACTGTTTCACCCGTGTCGGTCTACGCCGGACAGGTCCCTCACAGCTTATGCTACCTAAACAGGGTATCCCCATATCCGGGTTAGGATCTATGTAACTCCCAAACAACCCACAATAATAAAGCAAGCAAGGAAAGCAATTGAAAACACAGTGATCTTAGTCCTAAGGTACACCTAACTTTATAAAGAGTCCCCAGCAGAGTCGCCAGTTCTGTGATCGGTGGATCTGGAACTGACTGTTTAACGCTGGTTCGCGAAATGTCGCGGAAGCAAGAGTCGCCACCGTCTTTTATTTTCTCCAAATGGAAAGGACAAAAGCACAGAAAAATTCCTTAAAGAGATTGCTCTCGGTTCGGGAGGTAGGTTATAGAAAGGGAAGGTGTTAGCACCCTTTCTATCCATGGTTATCCATGGGCTCTTAGATACTTGCTCATTTGTGTTTTCAAAAATGGTTTGTTTGCTTTTCAACTGTGGGTTTTAAAAAAGTTTCTTTGAAAATTCCAGTTCGACTCTTGTATCGGTCCTCAAGAGTGTTTGAAAAAATGCTTTCGAAAGCTTTTTGAAAAGGTGTCGGTGTGAAAAGTATTTTTGAATTTGTTTTGAAATTAGAGCAAGTATCTACGAGAACCTACCTACCCTAAGGAATTTGTCTGTGTAAATGTCCTTTAAAGTAATGCCATCCCACCATTGAGAGGTAGGTAGCACCACCGTTGGAGGTGTTCGAGTCAATTCGAAGTTCGGGACATGGTGATCACCAGAGCAATGGGAAGACACCTTAGAAGCTACCCTCATGCCAGGTTCCCGGATCATGAGGACTTACTAAGACATCCTCTACTCGACGATCACCTTTCGAGGCAAGGCAACAGTGAGGCATACCCTAGGGGTGGTGTGTGCGATTTGTGTGTCGTTTTCATTTGCATTTATCTTGTCATGTTATTGGCGTTCTACGCTTGTTTTTATTTTGTCCATACATTCTTTCATGCTTTTGATTAACAATTAAAAAGTTGCGGGAAAGTAAAGATCTAAAGCTATTACAAAAGGCGCGGGTCCACATCGCCAAAATTAACCAGGACCCGATTTGACGGAAAATAAAGAAATTAAAAGTGCGAGAAGTAATTACAAGGCTTCGGGAGAGATACATTAATATTTACAAGAAATAAAATAAGTGCGCGAATTGGAAATTTATCGAAACGAGGGCGTTGGACCCTTTTGCAAAATTAAATTACATGATGAAATTAATTAATTAATTAAAGTTAAAAGAAAGAAAGGACTTGTTTTTGGTGTTTTTTAGTATTTTAGGATTTAATAGAAAAAATTAATTGCAATTAAACGCTAACCCTAATTCTATTTTATTTTAATTTATTAAGAAAACATTAGAATTTAACCTAAATTAACCCTAATTTTTATATACAAATTTAATTATGAAAATAAATAAAATAAATAATATTATTATAAAAAAGAAAAATTAAAAAGGAATAAAAACATTAATTAAACCTAATTCTATGTTTTTTTAGATTTTATTATGAAAAGAATTAAAATTACAACCTAATTTAAAACTAAATTTAATTACATGCAAAGAAATAAAAATATTTATTATTTTAATTCTTTTCTGATTTTTTTATGGGTTTTTTATGTGTTTTTTTATATTTTGTGAAAATAATAAAATTAATTACTAAAACAATAATTAAAAGAAGAAAAATAGAAAATAAAAATAATAAAGAAAATAGGAAGAATTGCAAACCAAAGGGGGTTCAGATCCCAAATTAGGAGGCATTCTATAGCAATCCAGGCCCACTCAAATTGATGGCCTCTTTGACTTTTCAGGACGCGTGTACACGCGTTGACCAGGGTGTATGGTGTTCTCCAATCCAGGGCCTTTGATCTGATGCTCCAAGATGCGTGTACGCTGGATTCTGATGGTGTATCATGGACTTTGAGATTGAACCTGCACGTGAATGTTAATGGCAAACTAATATTGAAAACATGCAGACCTGGGGCTCGAACCCAGGTCATGAGGATTAACACCACTACGCCTTGCCAGCTGAGCCAGTTCACATATGTTAACATATAATAACTAACAAATATAATAAATGAAAACAAGCGTTAGTGGGGCTTCTGCGCGCAAAATTTAAACTGACCAACCAACATGTGCCACGATCTCGTCTTCCTCGCTGGTTTTATTTTTTTCTGAAACAAGAACACATTGGCCACGGTTTTCAAGTGTTCTCCTAGGCCGGCTATTGAAAAATAACGATTAGCTCAGGAACACTCATAAATTGAGCGCGAGCATGGATTTTTCTTCGTCCAGTCACACTGATTCCAATGGTGGTGGTCAGGGGTTCCAATTTTTCCTCATTCAAAAACCCCTAATTTCAAATCCTGCAAACCCTAGAAAACGAACATGGTATCTTGGCATATAACGTGTAAAACTTTAATTAAAACATACAATTAGCTTGCAAACTTTGTTATAAGCACAAATATAACAAGAAAACACGTTAACAATGCATGAATGTTAGAAACCGATTCAAGAATTTTCTTCACCAACTTCCATGGTGATCTTACGTTTTCTTGAGTATGGGGCTTGGAGAATGATTGGAATATGTTCAGTAATCTTCAAGGAAGCTAATGGAATGGAAATCGTGCCTTGAATCAACCTGCAAAAGGGTTTTCAGAATTGAGTTTTTTCACAAAAATTTCAAGTTTGATTGTTAGGTTTTTGAGCATCTGCGTGTGTGTGAGCATTAGGGTTGTCTTTTGGCTTTTGTATTGAGTCCATTAGGTCAAGAAAAATAGAACAAATCCATTGCATTCATTGATTTTGAAAATTTGATTTTCAATATCTTTTTTCAATCTTTTCCATGTGTTTTTTGTTCTCAATCATACCAATCAATCCAAATCTTTCCATGTTGGGATATGCACGAATTATTGATGATATAATGTGCACAAAAACATTGAAAAAATTAGGTTAGACATTTTTCATATATTTAATTTGATTTAAATGAATTATTATAAATAAAAATTCAAATAAATAAATAAAAAATGAATAAAGACTTCCCTTTGGGACAAGTAGTCGTGCATATGCTATGGATGATGATTTGCGGAAGAAAAATGGGCCCATTAGCAATTTTAGGTCATTTGAATCAATGTTGACTTTTCAAAATATCCAAAACTTTCCCAACTTCTACAAGGCACAACTTGCTCAATTTTTAAGCTTTTCTCATGTTCTTGGACATTTTGGAAAGGTCTTTGAGTCCTCTAACCAATGCCTTTGGTCCCATGTCATTTTGATTTACCAATCTTAAGTTATGGCCTTTGACTTAAAGTCCCTTTTTGTTGACTTTTGAAAATGACCTATAATGTTGAAATTGATAACTTTTTGTGAGAGCATTTCTTGGACTTGGAATATGTAGATGAGTTGTAGGAAATGTCTTTCTCTTCAAAATGAGCTTTGGATGGAATTTTTCTGATAATCCATGTGAAAGTTATGCCCTGGTCAATTTACAGTTGACTTTTTCAGCTGTCCAAATAAGGAAACTTTTGCATCTTGATGATTTTTGAGCCAAACTTTGAGAATCATGATCAAGCATTGATCAAATGATGTTTGTGGCTTCAAAATGATATGTTGACCAAAAATTTGAACTTTTGACTGCCAAATGACCATTTTGCCCCTACAGTTGACTGTAGTGCAATTTAGGGTTTTGACTGTGCAATTTTGTGCTGAAAGCCTTGAAACTTGATATGAGGATGCTTGACCATATTTGTAGGCATGTGAGACTTGATTGGACCTTTGGAAACTTCATTTTCTTGATCAGAACACAAACCCTAAGCTTGACTGTTTAGGAGGCTCTTGCACTGTGCAACCCTTGGGGAACTTTGAAGCATGTCTTGGCAAATCTTTGAAGAATATGGGAGGGCAAATTTTGGGGTACAACATTTAGCACCTGAGTTGACCAAATTGGCTTTTAGGGCGTAGTGAGATAGCCGTCTTTGGTGTAAACCCAAAGTCGGTTGATACTCGATACTACACTCATTGAGGTTGGACCCTTGAATTTTGTTTGGTGGCAAGTCAATTATCTATCGGAACGAGAGTTGGGGAAAGACCGGTGATATTGAGATCCCTTAGAACCTGATTACTATGTTTAGGACAGGTTGAATCGATCCAACTTCAAGAGGGTATCACCTTAAAATCCATGCAAGAATTAAACCTAAGGTCTCTGTGTGATTTGCTTGTGCTTGCTATATCTGTTATATCTGAGCATAATCATTACATCATAACATAGCATGTCATACTAACCATTTCAAGGATTCTTAGGGTTTATTTTTGTCTTGTTTTATAGGACATGGCTCTCGCCCGTAGATTCACTATCCAAGTCAGGATGGTAAAAGTACCTCCTCAGCTTAAGGATTTGGCATCAAGGGTTCCCGAAATCTCTCCATTAACAGAAAGACATGGTAGGCTTCTCAGCTTAGTCACTTCAAACCCTGATGAAGAAATGTTAAAAGTGCTCTTTCAGTTCTTTGACCCTCTACATCACTGCTTCACTTTTCTGGATTACTAGTTAGTGCCTACTATAGAGGAGTTTTCTTTGTTGTTGGGGGTGCCTATCCTTAATGAGGTAACTTTCAATGGTATGGAAAGAGATCCTAAACCTGAACATATTTCTAAAGCTCTGTCCTTACAACGGTCTGACGTAGTAGCAAATTGGGAAACCAAGAGAGGTGTCAAGGGTTTTTTGGCTGAGTTCTTATTCGAGAAAGCTCATCATTTTTGGGATACCCTAGACTTAAAAGCTTTTGAAGAGGTGTTAGACCTTCTCATCTATGGGTTGGTACTGTTTCCTAATCCGGACCAGCTCATAGACGTGAATGCGGTTAAGATTTTCCTGTCACGCAATCTAGTACCTACTTTGCTTAGAGATATCCTACATTCGTTGCATACTCTAACTATAAAGAGGAGAGGAACCCTTCTATGTTGCACACCTCTTTTGGCTAGGTGTTTTATTTCGCACCTACCCCGATCCGTCTTGAAGAATGAATAAGGTTTGAGATGGTCTCATAGGCTAATGACTCTTACACATTCAGGCATTCATTGGTGTCCAATATTCTCGGAGAATGTTACCATCATTGATCGATGTGGAGAATTCCCTAATGTACCTATCTTAGGCATTAGGGGAGGAATGACTTAAAATCCTTGTTTGGCACTATGACAGTTTGGATATGCAATAAGGGATGGTCTTCATGATGCACTTATTCAAGGAATCATCTTCGACTATGAGAATGATGCTCAGGATTATTGCAAAAGGTTCATGCGAGCTTGGGGCATGGTACATAGAGTTGATAGCAAAACACTGGGGCACGAGAATTCCATCCCTCTTGAGCCTTACCTCAAATGGGTACAAACTCGTTCTCAAAGTCTTATGATGCCTTACCCCTTTATTCTCCCAGTTATCATAGAGCCTGTTATGGAAGGAGATGTCTGATACAGTGTCCTTCATCCTAACATGCCCACTTATCTCGAAGACTTGCAAAGGGATTGGATACAACTTAAAGGGGAGCGAGACACGTTCGAGGCCCAATTTTACGCCAGCTAGAAGAAGGTTCTGGAACTCACCAGGAAGCTTCATGAGGAACGGAGTCTGAACGCCTACATCGCACCAAAGAGGATCGCTCAACTTTCTTGTCTTAGATTTTATATTTTCATTTCTTTCATTGTAAGCCCAAAGAGGCATGATGTACTCAAGCTTTGATTTATTAATATAATGTGTGTTCCTTTTTGGTCTAAAGCAAATTTAAATCTCTAATTTCCTTGAAATCATTGCATATTCATCTCCATTCATCATAACATAAGCAGGTTTCTTACAACAAGTCTCCTCATATTTCTACTGTTTATTTCAGTAAGATGGATCTTGAGCAGACAGTAAAAGACCTCTAGGCGCAGAATGCTCAGCTTCAACAGATGTTCTTGACTCTAGCCAAAGGACAAGAGGATTTGAAAACTTTGCTAATTGAAGAAAAGAAGAAGAAAGCAAAGAAAGCAACTGGTGTTTTGAATCTAGGAAGAAGGTTCCCAGGGAAAGCCAGAAAGATCTTAGACTTCGCAACATCATCTGGTGAAAAGGATAATCAAGAAGAGTAAGGTAAGGAAGCGGTTGCCCAGCCAGACTCTGAAGAGTAAGAAGAAGAGGATTACTCTGAAGAGCAGTATCCCCCGCCGATGATAAATATAAACATCTGGAAGAACGTCTAAGTGCAATGGAAATTCAGAAAGTGCCCGGGCTGAACTTTGAAGACCTGGGTTTGGTGTCTGGGATTGTTATTCCACCAAAATTCAAGGCACCAGTGTTCGCTAAGTACGACAGGGTTTCGTGTCCCAAGATGCACCTCATATCTTATGTGAGGAAGATACAGCCTCATACTGCTGACAGAGACTTGTGGGTCCACTTCTTTCAAGACAGTCTATCCGGGACTCAGCTAGATTAGTTATATCAACTAGAAAGGGATAATATCCATAATTGGGAAGACCTTGCCGCTGTTTTCTGTAAACAATACCAGTACAATACATATCTTGCTACCACCCGTACTTAACTCCAGAGTATGGCTATGGTTTCAAGTGAAGGTTTCAAAGACTATGCTCAGAAAAGGAGAGACTTAGCAGGAAGAGTCCAGCCTCCCCTGTCCGAAAGAGAGTTAGTAGACATGTTTCTGGGTACCCTGTCTGGTCCTTTCTTTAATCATTTAATTGGAAGCTCTTCAGCAGGCTTCACTGAATTAATCATGACCGAAGAAAGAGTGGAAGTTGGGATTAAGAGTGGGAAAATTCAAAAAGATGCATCCTGTGTTGCTGTAAGAAAACCATTTATCGGGAAGAAAGAAGTTGGTGCCGTGTATCCTCAAAGGAATCAAGAAAGAACTGAACATTGCCCAATGGTGCGGGCTGTCATGATCCCAAAGCCTGCACCTACTCAACAAAGGAGCAACCAGCCAAGAACAGAAAGACCAGTAAGACAATTTACCTGGATTAATATGACACTATATCAAGTACTGCCACATTTGTTGAGATCTAATCTGGTAACTTTGAAGGAAGCTCCGAAGAATCATAACACCACCTCTCCTCATTACCATCCTAATGCTCGTTGTGCTTACCATTTAGAAAGTCCAGGCCATGATACCAACAATTGTTGGGCTTTGAAAAATAAGGTGCAAGACCTTCTTGAAGCAAAAGAAATTGAATTCGATGCTCCTGAGATCCCAAATGTTATCACTGCTCCTATGCCCAAGCATGGTCGTGATGTTAACGTTGTTGAAGATGATATGTTTTTTATTATTGTTGATGAACTTGTTACTCCTCTCCTAACTATCAAGAGGAACCTATTGAGGGACGGTTTATTTTCGGGTTGTGACGAAAGCTGCCACCTCTGTTTATCCCTACCAATCAGTTGTCATTTATTAAAATCAGGTGTCCAACGCCTAATGGATGACAGAGAGATTTTGCTTGAAAAGGCTCTCGTTCCAACCATTTCTTACAATGATGTTTCAATAGTAACCATTTCCGCCAATCCTTTCAGGGTCTCCACCAAAAGACCCGTTAGGATTACATCAGTTCCTAAAGTGGCTCTATTGATAATTACTATGCCAGGACCCATCCCGTACTCATCAGATAAAAATGTCCCATGGAACTATGGGGGCGATGTCTACTATCACGGGCGTCAAGCAAGATTGGCTGACTGGTGAAGACTCAATTTTTGAGAAGGCTGACCCCAACATTGGCAATATTGCGGGAACCAGCAAGATAACCCGAAGTGGCAGAGTATTCTCTCCCGAGATTTCTCCTCCGAAGACTATTACCAGTACTGTGATCATGCATGTTTCTATTCCTGTTGACACTACTACTACAATCCCTATGGTTACCCCTATTGACACCCTTACCACCGAGTCAACCTAGACTCAAGGAAAAGGAATTTTGGTTGAGCTTGTCCGTATGAAGGCGAAATCAGTATCTATCCCAGATGCCTCCCAAAAGGAGATGGAAGAAATTATGAAAATTATAAAGAGAAGCGACTACAACATAGTCGAACATCTAGGACAGACTCCGTCAAAGATTTCCATGCTGGCTTTGTTGTTATGGTATGAGGCTCATGCGAATGCCTTGGTGAAATTTCTTAAAACTGCCCATGTGCCACAAGAAACCTCTGTTGATCAGTTCCAAGACTGTGTGGCAAGTTTAACCGCTGGCAATGGTTTAGGCTTTTCTGATGCTGACTTGACACCTAGGGGGAGGAAACATAACGAGGCATTGCATGTCTTTGTCGAATGCAGGGGCACAACTTTGGCCCATGTTTTGGTTGATATCGGTTCGTCTTTGAATGTGCTGCCTAAGAAAGCTTTGGATAGACTCGACTGTGAAGGTTTGACCTTAAAACCCAACAACATAGTGGTAAAGGCCTTCAACGGTTCAAAGAGAATGTTGCATGGGGAGGTGGACATCCCCATAAAAGTTGGAACTCAAACCTTTGATTCATCTTTTTACGTGATGGACATTCGTCATTCCTATTCCTGCTTATTGGGCCGACCATGGATTCACAATGATGGTGTCGTCACTTCTACATTACATCAAATGCTGAAATACTCGACCAAGGGGAAAATCATTATTGTCCATGGAGAAGAGGAATATATGGTCAGTCACTTAAACTCCTTCAGATACATGGAATTGGATGGTGAATTCATTGAAACTTCGTTTCAGCACTTCGAGGAAGTCCCCCAAACCGTGGCAGTAACTAAGACTGTTTCCCAAGTCCCAAAGATTACAAGACCTCCGCTAAAGATGTCGTCTTTGAAAGATTCCAGGGCAATGATCGAAGAAGGTAGGTGTACTATTTGGGGCCAGCTCCCGGGATATCCCATACAAATCTGACAAATTTGGTGTGGGTTTCACTTTAGGAGCCCAGAAAGTTGTACGTCGTGCTCGTGCCGGGGGACCACCCTTGAAGATCAGCAACCACATAGTCAATGCACTGGAGGATGATATGAGGACAGTTGTGACCTAGAGGATTGGATTTTCCCAACTGTCAATGGAGGACTCTGAAGGGGTGAAAAACACAAGAAGGGGGGGGTTGAATTGTAAAACTGGAATCTTAAAGCAATTGACAAGATATTTTTATCCTGGTTCGTTTGATCTCAAACTACTCCAGTCCACCCGTCAAGGTGATTTCGCCTCTCTCCAACGAGGTCTTAATTCACTATATTCAACTGAATACAAATCTGCTTTAACAACTGCTAAAGCCTTCTTGATTCAAACCACAATCCGGTTTGTCAAGGCAACACTTTCTTACAAAGGGATAAAACAAATGTGTGTGAATGTTTTCTACAAAACTATATCACAACTGTGATGTATACACAAATGAAGCTTAGAAACTTAGATTGCTAAACACTAATGGAGTATCAGAGTTTGTTGGTTTAGCAAAACTGGTAGATGAAGATTATTGTTCAGCTTTGTGCGTGTAGAGAGTTTGGAAGCATTAGCCATTATAATCTTCGAAGCCTTGTTTATATAGCACTTGAGAAGATGAACGTTGAATGCAATATTCTTGATTCAATGCTAATAACAAGCTTTCCTTTTTGAGCAGATCTTGTCTAGAATGATGCCGTTGGAATTAATTAGCGTTCAATGCACAGTACCGTTGCTTCTTCAATGCACGTTCTGGCTTGGCTCATTCTGATTCTGCTTCGCTGCTGATGAACTATTGTTTCTGTATCAGAGTGTTTTACGCGCAGTTCTGTTCATCAAGCTACAGCAAGTACGTGAGTTGATCATCTGATCTTCACGTTCTGATTCAGCAACTTCTGATGCTGGTGTATCAAATCAAATTCTGATGCTGAAGAAGTGATCTTGCTTATTTTAATTAGCGTATCTGCAAGTCAGAGCATAGTAATTTTAGGCAGCATATAGTTCAAACATGAAACATATAAATACTATATCTTTTCACTTTGTTATCATCAAAACTTAAATATAGGGTACTAGATTCAAACATTGTTCTAACAATCTCCCCCTTTTTGATGATGACAAAAACTAGATATTTTAAATGAAAAATAACGTGAAAAGGTATCTGGGAAATATTTCAGAGTTAAGAAGTAAAGAGAAATCAGAGTTTAAGAGATACTCCCCCTGAGTTTGTTACTTCCCTTTGATATGCGTGTTCTTCAGGATCAGATCTTTTTCTATCTTTGAGCATCAGATTATAGGTCTTTGACTTATCAGAGAGCAGAGCTTCAGAGCTTTTCCTGTCAGAGCTTTGCTTCGGATCAGAGTGTTAGGTCGATCAGAACTTCATATTTGATCAGAGCAACATGAGCTTCTACATTTTGGTCAGAGCTTCTAGCTTCTAGTCTTCATAGTGTTCAGAAGCTTCCTTGTGCCTGTAGACTTAAAAACAAAACAGAAAAACATTTCAAGTAATAGAGTTAGAATGTTTGAGAATTTCTGTCTAGTTAGCCGTTATTGATTTTAAATATCATTCTTGTTCTCCCCCTTTTTGTCAGCAATCAAAAAGTGTTGGTGATGTGCTAAAACAATTTATATATCAGAAAAACAAGTTATATTAAAATAGTTCAGAATCAGAGCAAAATAGCATTACAAAAACATAGTCAAAACAATACATCAGAAAATGAAGAAAACATAGAGAATGTCATGCATAAAAAAAATTTTAAGGTTGTGGGGGCATGCGTGAGAACAGGCTTTCCAGCATTGCTTGAATCTTTTCAGAAGTTTCATTCTGCTTCTGAACCATGTTGACAACAGTGTCAATCTTGCTGTCCTGTACATCCATTCTTGCTTTCATCTTCTGATCATTCTCTTCCATCCGCTGCTGTAGACGCAAGTCATTCAGCCTTAATTCTTCCAGAGCCTGCCTGTCCAAGGTAGCTTGAGAACTTTCAGAAGGAGGAAGCTTCTCAGAACTTTCAGCTACATCTTCTGCTGGATTTTCTTCAGCCTGAATGGTCTTGTCCTCTTCTGATGGTTGCACCTGTGCAGCTTGCTCTTTCTCAGACCATGATTCACTGTCCAGAGGGAGCACAACTTCTTGAGGCAGCTGACTCTCAACTTCCTTCAGCAGCTTGCTAAAGTTCTGTTGAGCCTGCTCATAGTTGACGTCCTGCAGCTTGAGGGCTTCAGCACGTACCCATATTCTGAACTGTGACCAGAGCTGATCAGAAGCAGCTGGGTCGATCATCCCCGGACAGACTTGCTTCAAAGAAGCAATCCATTGCAGCATACCTGTTTCAAAATTCAAAATACCAGAGCCAACATCTGGTTGCTTTGGTTTGGGTATGGCAATTTTGTGTCTTAGATCAGCAAGACGTTCAAGACTTGTTAAGTCAATGAAAGTTCTGCTGGGGTTTTCAGCGGATTGGTTTTCAGAGGTTGTTTGTTTTGGAGGAGGGTTATCAGAATCAGAGGATATTTCTATTGGAGTGGTTGGAGTTTTTTGGAGGTGTTGATTCCTCTGAAGATGGCAACTGGGGCCTGACAATAGTGGTTCCACATGGCAACTGGATTGCCAGCGGTGAAGGTTGAGGTGAGTGGGGATCAGAATGATGTGGAGAAGGGGTTTCATAGCGGTGAAACTCTGTTTGTGGTGAAGGAGGATTATTTTCTGGTTGAGGAGGTGGAATCTCTGATTGCTCAGGGATCAGAGGTTCTTCTGTGAGTGGTTGTTGTTATTGTTCTGATTCTGGTTCTGGTTGTATTTCTGGTTCAGGTTGTGGTTCTGGTTGTGGAGGAGGAATATTTGGTAGTTCAGAATTTGGTTGAGCAGAAACATGTTCACGCTCAATATCAGCTAGCACTCTATCAAGTGCTGGTGTTGTTGAAACAGTTGGTTGTTTGGGAATTTTAATTCTGGTTCTTCTGAGTAGTAAGGCCTCAGAAGGGTCTTCTGGTATGGTTTCATCAATAGTAGGGATTGGGATTGATATTCTGTGAGAGGTTTTAGGAGGGGCAGCAGATGTTGGAATAGTAGATGAAATTGAAATAGGGGCAGCAGATGAATTACCTCGTTTCTTTGGAGTCTGATGAGATGATCCTTCTGCTTTCCTCTTCTTAGTCTTCTTCTGAGTCACTTCTGGTTGGGGTTGACTCAGATCTTTGATCTTCAGCTTTGAACCTGTATCTTCTTCCTTGTATGAATCTGGATACTTGAGAAACATATCCGGTTGGGATTCCATTTCAGAAAATTTTGGGAAATCATTCAGAGGCACTCTTCTGCTGGAGATGTCAGCAGTTGAAGTAGCTCTGGGTTCCTTCCTAATATTTTCTATCAGCTTCATCTTTTTCAGGTTCTTAGCGTTCAGCGGTTTTCCAACGGTTGGTTCCATAGTGCCTAGCACTTGAGCTTCGCTCAGATAATCTATCAGCTTATTCTCTGTCAGAATATCTGATATGAGCCTTCCAAACGGTATCCAGTCCCTTTTGGTCCTTTCTTCTTCTCTTGTTTCTTTGACACTGGTCTTGAGATGGTTGAACAGGAAGTGTGCCAGATTGATCTTCACCCTCTGATCAATAAAGTAGATCAGAAATTGCTGATCCACGTTTATATAATCAGGAGAGCTTGTTGGCTTCCTGTGATTGAAACAGCCCAGAACAATCTTGGCCCATACTCTGCAGTGATCCTTCAGATCCTTAATTTTGCTGCTGGGAAAACCAAGAGTGAAAATGCAGTTGGCTACCACACCTATATCAGGGCATCTATCAGCCATGTCCACACAACGGACTCCACCACCACTTTGACCAATTAACCTAGCAATGAGGTCTTCAGAAATTACTATCTTCTTTCCCATGACAGAAGAGATGACTAGATGCTTATGAATCTTGGCGTGAATCCAAAATTCCTTGACAAGCTCTGGGAAAGTTGGTCCAACCAACCTATCGAAATACCTCTCCCACTTTTGAGCCCTAATCTCTTCAGTTAGGTCAAATCCATTTTCCTTCAAACTTTCGAAGTCGATGATTAACTCAGAGAGAACCTCAAGATTCTTTACCGGTGTGAGAAGAGTTCTGATAGGCACCTGATATTGTTCAGAGGTTTCTTTCTTCTGATTTCCTGCAGAAATGCTGGAGGATGCCATTGTTCTCACTAAAAAAGCTTGAGAATGATTTGAGAGAAAAAGGTTTGAAGGAGACAAACTCAGAAATATGCAGAAAAAGTTTCAGAGATTATGAGAAAGCGTAAAGAATAAAAGTGAAGGATTAATGTGTTTAAATAGAATTTTCAAAAGTTATTTTGAAAAATTAAACGTTTTTAAGAGAGAGAAAAAAAATAATGATTGCCATTTAACAAGCGTGATTACTCTGCATTAAATGCTTGCTGATTTTGGGGGATTTGAGAAAGATACTTAAAAACGGTTACCAGACATGTGTCTCAATGCACCCAATCAGCGCTTTCCTTTCTCAGAAGCGTGCACGCGTTCTGCTTCAGGGATTTGCTGATGATTGGATGACACTTGTTTGATGTAGTGATCAGCACGTCTGTATTTGAGATTAGACTCTCAGATCTTTAGACTTGCATCTGATACAATCTGCATGTTCTATCTTTTCTCAAAAATCTGGAAGTCTTCAAGCTGACTTTTCATCCAGAGCATTTGTGTGCTACATCCTGCTGCTGCTATGTACTCAGCTTCTGCTGTTGACAGAGCAATTGTTGATTGCCTTTTGCTGGACCACGAGATCAGATTTTCTCCCAGAAACTGGCAGCTTCCAGAAGTACTTTTACGTTCCACTCTGTCTCCAGCAAAATCAGCATCGCAGTAGCCTACTAAGCTGTAATCACTAGATTTTCTATAAAACAAACCCAGATTAGTAGTACCTTTCAGATACTTGAAAATTCGCTTAACTGCTGTTAAGTGAGATTCTCTAGGATCTGATTGGAATCTAGCACAAATACATACGCTGAATAAGATATCAGGTCTTGAAGCTGTCAGATAAAGGAGAGACCCAATCATACCTCTGTAGACTTTCTGTTCTACGCTTTTGCTTACCTCTTCTCTTTCCAGAATGCACGTGGGATGCATTGGAATCTTTGATGGCTTACATTCTGAGAGGTCAAATTTCTTCAGAAGATCTCTGATATATTTGCTCTGATGAATGTAAGTTCCCTCTGGAGTTTGATTAATCTGAATTCCTAGAAAGAATTTCAGTTCCCCCATGAGGCTCATCTCAAATTCTGCCTGCATACACTTAGCAAATTTTCTTCCAAGAGAAGGATTAGTAGAGCCAAAAATAATATCGTCAACATAAATTTGACAGACTAAAATGTCACTCTTAACTGTTTTACAGAATAGAGTAGTGTCCACTTTCCCTCTGGTGAATTCATTTTCAAGCAGAAAGTTACTTAGCCTTTCATACCAAGCTCTGGGAGCTTGTTTCAGACCATACAGTGACTTTTTCAGTTTGAAAACATGTTCTGGATGTTTTGTATTTTCAAAACCTGGGGGTTGGTGAACATAAACTTCTTCTTCTATATAACCATTTAAGAATGCACTTTTGACATCCATCTGATACAGAGTGATGCCTCTATTAACAGCAAATGAAATTAAAAGTCTGATAGATTCTAACCTGGCGACTGGGGCAAAGGTTTCTGTATAGTCTATCCCCTCTTGCTGACTATAACCTTGTGCAACCAGTCGTGCCTTGTTTCTGACGACTTCACCTTGTTCATTAAGCTTGTTTCTGAACACCCATCTTGTTCCAATGACGTTGAATCCTTTTGGTCTGGGAACGAGATCCCATACGTCGTTTCTGGTGAATTGATTCAGCTCTTCTTGCATTGCCAGAATCCAGTCGTTGTCCAGAAGTGCTTCATCAATAGAAGAAGGTTCAATCAGAGACACAAGTCCCATAAGAGTTTCTTCAGAGTTTCTGAAGCTTGCTCTTGTTCTGATTGGATCTTCCTTTCTTCCTAGAATAGTTTCTTCTGGGTGATCCAAACTGCTTCTGGGCAATCTCTTCTGAGGTTGATCAGCAGCTGTTGTAGGATTTCTAGCATTGCTCCTATCAGACGTTGAAGGAATGTCTGTGTTGAGAGCTTCTGATGACTTGTCTTCAGAACCTGCAAATTCAATTTCTATACCTGCAAGATTTTCATTCTGCTTTGACTTTTCAGAGTCAAGCTTGTCATCAAAACGAACACTGATTGATTCTTCCACAATCTGTGTTTCTGTATTGTATACTCTGTACCCTCTTGAGCGTTCAGAGTATCCTAACATAATACACTTCTGTGCCTTAGAATCAAACTTGTTCAAATAATTCTTTGTATTTAACATATAGCAAGTACATCCAAATGGATGAAAATACGAAATGTTGGGCTTTCTGTTCTTCCACAATTCATATGGAGTCTTTTCCAGAATAGGTCTTATTGAGATTCTATTCTGAATGTAGCACGCTGTGTTTATTGCCTCTGCCCAGAAAGTCTTAGCAACGTTTGTCTCATTGATCATGGTTCTGGCCATTTCTTGCAATGTTCTGTTCTTTCGTTCTACAACTCCATTTTGTTGGGGAGTTCTAGGACAAGAGAAATCATGCAGAATGCCTTTGTCATTAAAGAATGACTCAAAATATTTATTTTCAAATTCTCCACCATGATCACTTCTGACTTTAACGATTCTAAGATCTTTTTCATTCTGAACTTGGTTACAGAAGGTAACAAACACAGAGTGTGACTCGTCCTTGTGTCTTAAGAACTTTACCCATGTCCATCTGCTATAGTCATCTACGATTACTAACCCATACTTCTTGCCACTGACTGAAGCAGTTTTAACTGGTCCAAATAAGTCAATGTGCAGAAGTTCTAATGGCTTAGAGGTAGAAACAACATTTTTGGATTTAAAAGAAGGTTTTGCAAATTTGCCTTTCTGACATGCTTCACACAGAGCATCTGAATTGAACTTCAAATTTGGAAGTCCTCTGACCAGATTGAGTTTGTTAATCTGAGATATTCTTCTCATACTAACATGCCCCAATCTTCTGTGCCAGATCCACTGCTCGTTGTTAACAGACAGAAGACATTTTACGTTCTGACTCTTTAGTTCAGAAAGTTTGATTTTGTAAATGTTGTTTTTCCTCTTTCCATTAAACAGGATAGTCCCATCTTTCTGACTAACAGCTTTACATGATTTTTGATTAAAGATTATATCATAACCGTTATCACTTAATTGACTTATGGATAACAGATTATGCATCAATCCATCTACTAGCAGAACATTATTAATAGAGGGAAGATTTCCGTTACCTACAGTTCCAGAGCCAATTATCTTTCCCCTCTGATTGCCTCCAAAGCCAACGTGGCCTCCAGGCTTAAGTTCCAGGCTTTGGAACATATGCCTTCTTCCCGTCATGTGTCGTGAGCAGCCAGAGTCCAGGTACCATGACTGGTGTTTCTGACTTGCTGCTAAAGATATCTGCAACATGTATTATTTTATCCTTAGGTACCCAGATTTTCTTGGGTCCTGACTTGTTAGTTTTACCAAAACTCTGGTTGAATTTTGGTTTCACAGAGTGCTTACTGCTAGTGTATTTGATGTCGTGTGTGTGACCATACACAAAGTGTGAATTTAGAGGAGTGTGTTTAATAATTAAATCCATGACATTCTTAGGTGTAGGAACCTTACCTTGGTATCCTATTCCTTTCCTGCCGTTTCTGCTAACTCCATAGATCATTGAAGCCATTCTGCTTCTATCTATGCTTTTAGCAAGGAACTTCTGGAAACTGTGATCATACTCCTTGATGATCTCATCAGCGTTGCTGGGAGTTTCAGAAATTGGTTCATTCTGAGAGTTTTGTAAAGAGTTTTCTAATTTTGAAATTTTATCTCTCAGCTCAGAGTTTTCCAATTTGAGACTCTCAGACTTATTAGAGTCAGATTCAAGAGTCCTTTTCAGGTCTCTGAATTTAGCTCTAATCTGCTGATAACGTTCCAGAATTTCATTGAGGCTTTCAGCAAGTTCAGCCTTTGTAAAATTAACAGCGAAGTTAGGGAATACCTCTTCTGTGTCTGATTCTGAGTCTGATTCAGAAGCTTCACTGTCATCTGGAATGTTAGCCATGAGCGCTATGTTTGCCCTTTCATCATCTGATTCTGAGTCAGCTTCAGACGAGTCAGAGTCATCCCATGTGGCCATGAGACTTTTCTTCTTTTCTCTTCCAAACTTCTTTTTGGGCTTTTCCCTCTGAAGCTTTGGGCAGTCACTCTTGTAGTGTCCTTGCTCATTGCACTCGTAGCAGATGATGTCTTTTGTGTTTGGCTTCTTGCTACCGGAGGAGCCTTCAGATCTTCTGTATCCAGAGGAAGAATCTGTCCTTCTGTATCTGGAAGAAGACTCGTTCTGATCAGATCTTCTGGGATTCCTGAACTTCCTTTGTCTTTGCTTCCACAGTTGATTTACTCTTCTGGAGAGAAGGGAAAGTTCGTCTTCTTCTGATGAGGATCCATCAGATGTTTCTTCAACTGCCTGCAAAACTTTAGATTCAGATTTTCTGTTAGATTTTAAAGCTAAAGGCTTACCTTGCTTCTGAGGCTCATCAGCTTCTAGCTCTATCTCATGACTTCTGAGGGAGCTTATAAGTTCCTCCAGAGTGATTTTGTTGAGATCCTTCGCTAGCTTCAGAGCAGTAACCATAGGCCTCCACTGCTTGGGTAAACTTCTGATTATCTTCTTGACATGGTCAGCAGTAGAGTATCCTTTGTCCAGAACTTTGAGACCAGCTACCAGAATCTGGAATCTAGAGAACATAGTTTCAATGGATTCAGATTCTTCCATTTTAAACGCCTCATACTTCTGAATGAGCGCCAGAGCTTTTGTTTCTTTGACTTGAACGTTGCCCTCATGCGTCATTCTGAGAGAATCAAAGATGTTCTTAGCTGTGTCTCTGTTGGAGATCTTCTCATACTCAGTATAGGAGATGGCACTGAGGAGGATGGTTCTGGCCTTATGGTGATTCTTGAATTCACGCTTTTGTTGATCAGTCATTGATTTTCTTTCAATCTTCTGACCAGTTGCATTCACAGGGTGCGTGTATCCATCTGTCACCATATCCCACAGATCAGCATCATGTGCTAGAAAGAAGCTTTCAATTCTGTCTTTCCAGTAATCAAAGTTTTCTCCATCAAAGACTGGAGGTTTGCCGCTGAATCTGTCTCTGTCCTCATTGGTGTCATTGCTGAAATGAGAGTTGTTTCCTGCCATTGTGTTTTTCTGACGCTGGATCTTGTACTGACACGGTTAAGTGTTTTAGCTCAGAACCAGGCGCTCTGATGCCAATTGAAGGGGTGAAAAACACAAGAAGGGGGGGGTTGAATTGTAAAACTGGAATCTTAAAGCAATTGACAAGATATTTTTATCCTGGTTCGTTTGATCTCAAACTACTCCAGTCCACCCGTCAAGGTGATTTCGCCTCTCTCCAACGAGGTCTTAATTCACTATATTCAACTGAATACAAATCTGCTTTAACAACTGCTAAAGCCTTCTTGATTCAAACCACAATCCGGTTTGTCAAGGCAACACTTTCTTACAAAGGTATAAAACAAATGTGTGTGAATGTTTTCTACAAAACTATATCACAACTGTGATGTATACACAAATGAAGCTTAGAAACTTAGATTGCTAAACACTAATGGAGTATCAGAGTTTGTTGGTTTAGCAAAACTGGTAGATGAAGATTATTGTTCAGCTTTGTGCGTGTAGAGAGTTTGGAAGCATTAGCCATTATAATCTTCGAAGCCTTGTTTATATAGCACTTGAGAAGATGAACGTTGAATGCAATATTCTTGATTCAATGCTAATAACAAGCTTTCCTTTTTGAGCAGATCTTGTCTAGAATGATGCCGTTGGAATTAATTAGCGTTCAATGCACAGTACCGTTGCTTCTTCAATGCACGTTCTGGCTTGGCTCATTCTGATTCTGCTTCGCTGCTGATGAACTATTGTTTCTGTATCAGAGTGTTTTACGCGCAGTTCTGTTCATCAAGCTACAGCAAGTACGTGAGTTGATCATCTGATCTTCACGTTCTGATTCAGCAACTTCTGATGCTGGTGTATCAAATCAAATTCTGATGCTGAAGAAGTGATCTTGCTTATTTTAATCAGCATATCTGCAAGTCAGAGCATAGTAATTTTAGGCAGCATATAGTTCAAACATGAAACATATAAATACTATATCTTTTCACTTTGTTATCATCAAAACTTAAATATAGGGTACTAGATTCAAACATTGTTCTAACAGACTCAGCAACTGGGAAGCTAAAGACTTTATCCCAATTACTTTTATCCAACTGTGATTGTCTTTAAATTTTTGTCGGACCTGTAATAATTAAACAATTCAGACTTTTAAAACCCTGTGTCTTACCCGAGGCACAATGGTCCATTTGTAAGGGTTGTTACCTCATTTTCATATGTCATCAATGAATCATGGACGTTTTTGCATACAAACTTTGTGCTATTTGTCTTTCTTTTTATACATTTTTATTTCTTTCAAAGATATCTATACTCTTACACACACTCAAATTCAAAATGCAGATCTACATCCATTCGGGATCCCATGGGTAACGATTCTGCTATGGCCCTCTGTGACTCTGAAAATCTAATCTACCAAGTCGAAGACGAAGGTGAGGAAGATTGTGAAGTGCCAGGGGAACTTGCCAGGTTAATACAACAAGAAGAGAGGATCATACAGCCCCATGAAGAACCAATGAACACGGTTAACCTAGGTACCGAAGAGGACAAGAAAGAAGCCAAAGTGGGTGCCAATCTGGAACCCAGTGTCAAGAAACGTCTGACTCAGTTGCTACATGATTATGTTGAGGTCTTTTCCTGGTCGTACGAAGACATGCCATCACTTGATGCTGATATCGTGGTACATCGTTTACCAACAAAAGAAGATTTCCCTCCGGTAAAATAGAAAGTTCGTCGCATGCGGCCAGACACGTCAGAAAAGATTAAGGTTGAAGTCATGAAACAATTCAACGCGGGATTCTTGGACGTCACCTCCTATCTACAATGGGTCGCCAATATTGTCCCAGTGCATAAAAAGGACGGAAAAGTACAAATGTGTGTGGACTACAGATATTTGAATAGGGAAAGCCCTAAGGATGTTTTCCTACTTTCCCATATTGACATTCTGGTTGACAATACCGCGCAGCATAATGTTTTCTCATTTATGGATGGTTTCTCAGGCTACAACCAAATCAAAATGGCCCCTGAGGACATGGAGAAAAA
The DNA here is from genome assembly GCA_948472305.1 of Vicia faba. Lineage (NCBI taxonomy): Eukaryota > Viridiplantae > Streptophyta > Magnoliopsida > Fabales > Fabaceae > Vicia > Vicia faba. The sequence continues at coordinate 174,304 of CATIWC010001178.1, read as the reverse complement.
AAACTTCGTCACACAGTGGGGCACATTCTGTTACAAGGTTATGCCATTCGGGTTGAAGAACGATGGGGAAACCTATCAGCATGCCATGGTAGCTCTATTTCACGACATGACACATCACGAAATAGAGGTCTATGTGGACGACATGATATCCAGATCTCAAACCGAAGAAGAACATCTTGAACATTTACAAAAATTGTTTGAGAGGTTAAAGAAATACAAGCTAAGGTTGAACCCGAATAAATGCACATTTGGGGTGAGGTCCGGTAAACTCCTAGGCTTCATCGTCAGCGGTAAAGGTATTGATGTAGACCCTGCCAAGGTGAAAGCAATACAAGAAATTCTTGCTCCTCATACCGAGAAGGAAGTCAGAGGATTACTAGGACGGCTAAACTACATTGCCTGATTCATTTCTCACTTAACCGCTACTTGTGAACCAATCTTCAAGTTACTGAAGAAAGATCAAGTAGTCAAATGGAATGATGAATGCCAAACTGCCTTTGACAAGATCAAAGAGTACCTTTAAGATCCTCGTGTTTTGATGCCACCCGTCGAGGGAAGACCATTGATCGTGTATCTAACTATTTTGGAAAATTCAATTGGGTGTGTGCTAGGGCAGCATGACGAGTCTGGCCGAAAAGAACATGCTATTTACTACCTGAGCAAAAAGTTTACCGACTGTGAAACAAGATATTCACTGCTAGAGAAAACTTGTTGCGCTCTGGCATGGGCTGCTCACCGGCTAAGACAATATATGCTGACCCATACTACCTTATTGATATCCAAGATGGATCCAATAAAATACATATTCGAGAAGCCTGCCCTCTCTTGGAGAATAGCAAGATGGCAGATGATCCTGACCGAATATGACATTCAGTACACTACCCAGAAAGCAATAAAGGGTTGTATGATAGCCAATCACCTTGCTCATCAAGTTGTGGATGACTATCAGTCCATGAAGTTCGAATTCCCAGATGAAGACATTATGATGGTAAACAACTATGAGGAACTCATACCATATGACGAACCTGAACAAGGATCCCAATGGACCATGGTTTTTGATGGGGCGTCCAACACACTCGGCAATGGCATAGGTGTTGTACTCATATCCCCTAAAGGATTTCACACTCCCTTCACTGCAAGACTCTGCTTCAACTGTACAAGTAACATGGCAGAATATAAAGCGTGCATTTTTTGTCTCAAAGCTGCCATAGATTTGGGGATCAAGTCCTTAAGTGTATTCGGAGATTCAGCCTTGGTCATCAGCCAGATCAAAGGAGAATGGGACACAAAGCACCCTAACCTTATCCCCTACAAAGAACATGTGTTGACATTAATCCCACATTTTGAGAGGATTACCTTCGAGCATTTCCCGCGAGAAGAAAATCAACTAGCGGATGCGCTAGCCACAATGTCATCCATGTTTAAAATCAAATGGGATAACGAGGCTCCCCAGATCACCATTGAACGAATGGATGAACTAGCTCACTGTCACGAGATCAATACTGAAGAAGTAGTGGATCGACCTTGGTTCCACTAAGTCAAGAGGTATCTCGAGGCTCAAGAGTATCCGGAAGGAGTTTCAGTAAATGATAAGAAGTTCTTAAGGAGATTCTCTGCTAATTTCTTCCATAGTAATGGCATTCTCTACAAACGCAACCATGACTCTGTTTTGCTTCATTGCATAGACAAGGCTAAGGCAGAAAATATCATGGTTGATCTACATGAAGGCACTTTTGGCACCCGTTCCAGTGGGCATATGATGGCTAAGAAAATCCTACGGGCAGGCTGTTACTGGTCTACCATGGAAGCGGATTGCTATCAACATTCACGAACTTATCATAAGTGTCAGATCTATGCTGACAGAGTGCATGTACCTCCAGTTCCTTTGAATGTCCTGACTTCTCCCTGGCCATTCGCGATGTGGGGCATCGATATGATTGGAGAAATCAAGTCCACAACCTCTAATGGACACTACTTCGTCTTGGTGGCCATTGACTACTTCACAAAGTGGGTTGAGGCGGCTTCTTTCGCTTCTGTTACCAAGAATGTTGTCGCCTGGTTCATCAAACAAAACCTCATTTGTCAGTACGGTATCCCAGAGAGAATCATCACAGACAATGGTATGAATCTCAACAATACTATGATCAATAAATTGTGTGTTCAATTTAAGATCCAGCACCATAATTCTTCTCCTTACCGACCAAAGATGAATGGTGTTGTCGAATCCGCGAATAAGAACATTAAGAAGATCATACAAAAAATGACACTAACCTACAAGGACTGACATGAGATGCTACCATTCTCTCTCCACGGTTACCGTACTACGGCACGCACATCGACCGGGGCAACACCTTACTCTCTGGTATATAGTATGGAAGTTGTCTTGCCTATTGAGGTCTAGATCCCTTCTCTGAGAATCATGAAGGTTGCAGGGTTGAACAAAGATGATTGGATCCAAACTCGACTTGATCAACTGAACTTGATTGATGAGAAAAGGCTTACTGTTGTCTGTCATAGTCAAATGTATCAAAAACGAATGATCAAGACTTTCAACAAAAAGGCCAGACACCAAGTGTATCAAGTCAGGGATCTGGTGATCAAGCGCATCATATTGCCGCAGGGTGATCCCAGGGGAAAATGGACTCCTACATATGAAGGACCGTTTGTGATCAAAAGCATATTCTCTGGTGGAGCAATGATCTTAACCACTATGGATGGCGACGAACTGCCGCATCCTGTGAACGCGGACATTGTCAAAATATACTACGCATAAGAGACCCGCTAGGTTGACACACCTAGGCAAAACAAGGGCATCTCGGCGAACTAAAAAGGTTCAGGAAAAAATTAGGGATAAAACAAAAAAAATTGTACACCTGGCAAGTTGAAAACCCGAAAGGGCGACTTGGGAAAAAAAGGGAATCCCTGTGGGTTGGAAACCCGAAAGGGCGGTCCAGGAAAAAGTTAGGGATTTAAAGCGTATTACTATGTCTGTTGATCACCTTACAGACAACCTTTAGCTTCGACTGACCAACTCAACGGTTCTAATCAATCCAATCAACTTCGGACAACGCAGCAAGTAGACAAGACGCTCAGAGACATGAAGGCTATAGCAGAATGGGAACCCCATGGGATCATTGCACATAGCTATCTGTTGTACCCCAAAATTTTCCCTCTCATTTATCAAGATTTTTCTCACAAGACTTCTTGGACTCAAGACAAGTTTAGGGTTTGGTCAGCTCAGGATCTCATCTTGCACTGATACCCCAAAATTAGGGTTTGAGTTTGCACAAGAATTTTGGGACCATCAATGCTTCATATGACTTTCATACACCATCTTGGACCCCTAAGATTACTCATGTTAAGTTTCAAGCCTTGAATCACATTTTTGCTCAGTCAATTGGACAGTTGACCTAAAAATCAGCTGTATTGGGGAAAAAGTCAACCATAGCCAATTTAAAGTCAAAATTCATATTTTTTTATCCACATAAATATTTTAGACTCATATGTACCATTTGATCAAGTTTGGATCACAACTCCTCAAGAAATTTGATCAAATCATCAAAAGGGCAAAATGGTCAAAATTAGGGTTTTGACTGAGAAAGGGCAATTTCTGATTTTTAACCAAGACAATGGCCAATTGGGTTCAAACATGATTTCAAGGGTTCAATGGCATCATCTTGACCTAATTACATGGTTTAAAAGATCACAAGTTCATTGGATTGACAGATGAATTTTGCAGTCAACTGATCAAAAGTCAATTATACAGTGAAAAGTCAAACTTTGACTTTTTGGTCAAAATCAAGTGCCAAGGGTCATAATTCATCAAGATATGTCAAAATATGAAACTTGTTGACCAAGAAAATCAATTTTGAAAATTAGGGTTTTGAATTTAAAAAATTTCATAACTTAGAATTTTTCTAAGTATGGAAATTTCCTTATTTTTTCCCAACTTTTCACCACTTTTTCACCATGATGCAATTTGATTCAAAGAAAACTTCCAACATTAAAGTTGTAGTCCTCCATGAAATATACAACTTTTCTTCACAAACTTTTCTCAATAGATGCTTGGATCTCAAGTTATGAATTTGTGAACATAGGTCCATGAAGTAAATAACTTAGTGAAAATTTGCCCTAATTTAAGCAGTTTTTTGACCCAACTTCATGGACATTTTTCACCTAGTTCCAAGAGGTATCTAAAAATGAATTTCAAATATGTATTATAGAGCACATTGCAAGCTTTCCAAAATGTCAAATAACTCTCCAAGATCATTTGTGGTTAGGGAGAATCGAAGAAGAGAAATTGGCATTTTATCACTTTTGTTCATGCCATTTTCACAAAGTGTCAAGTTGCAAATCAGATCCATGATGCTTGTACCTTGCATTACAGGTCCTAAACTCATTCTACACTCTATAATTAAATGCTAACTAAGAAGATAAAGGCTTTATTTTGGCTTTTGGAACATTGTACAAGAGATAATTCCATTAATGGCATAAAGGGCACATTGCCATTTTCATAAAGGTAAGCTTTTACAACTTTGCCAACCTTGAGCCTTTGACTTGTCCCTTTGATGCAAACAATTTCCACAGGCTACAAGCAATGTATACCAACTCTTTGAAGCTTACAAGCCAGCCAGTACAAGCATGTTTGCTTTGGTCACTTCACTTTTCTTCAAATGCAAGAAAAGTTGCAAAAGAGGTCAGAACTTGTACAGCAAGGGAAGAGTGGACTTTGTATCATTCTATACATATTCAAAAACTTATCACAAGCAAAGACACGAATTGATAGCATCAAAAACACTCTCAAGCTCAAAAAACACAAAATTCTGCCAAAACATTGCAGTTCTGCAAAATCATTGCCAACTTCATTTTGGCTCGTGCGTTTTTCCCTTTAACCTTTGAAACACTTCATACACATCATACTAAAGCTAGCCAAGCCTTTACATTGTTGTTGTAAACCTTGTTTCTGCCATTGCAATTTTCAAACTTGGAGCTTGCAACTTGACTTCTACAGAGAGTTTTGGCCATCCACAAAGCAAGCTAGGTATTGGAATAGTTTAAAGGAAGTTCAGGGAAGCTCACACGATCCTTAGGCCTCACTCAAAGTCCCCACATTGTCATATCCAAATCCAGCTGAAGGAGGTATTTTTCTCAAACTCTATCTATGTATTTAGGCATCCTCAAGTCACGATTTGTGAAGCACAAATATAGTCCTTAACATGGTGAAGTTGTACATATGCATACTTTCCATTTATATTAACTATGCTGTGAGAATTTGAAGCTTGAAGTTCATGGAAAAATTAAGTCACGAATTAGGGCCATTAAAATTCTCCTTGATCTTTTAGAGTTAGGTTACAAATTTTATATGGTTGGAATCGTGATCAAAAATGCTACACGTTTCATGTTATAAGATTTTGTTTTTGTGCAAGCATGTGAAAGTTACAGATTTGAGTTGAAAACGCACGCAGAGCTGAAGGACAGGGACGAAGGTGACTGGCTTGGGCTTTTTGGCGCACCTTGGCCTTTTTGTTTTTACTTTCCACACCCCTTGGATTACTTCTACACCCCCTGACTTATTTTGTTATATTTTTCATATTTTCTCATATTTTTTATATTTATTGCTTTTATTTATTTTTTTCTGAATCATAAAAATCATGAAATATAATTTCTTTATTTTTTGCATTTTTATTTTATTTTTTCTATTATTTTTTGCATAAAAAATAGTTTTATTAGGATAATATACTTTATTTTCTTAAATAAAATTTGTAAATATATTTTAAAAATACTATACATTTTTATTTTATTATTTTACACATAAAATATTCATTTTCTCATACATATTTAATTATTGATATTGACATATAATATTATTTATTATTTTCTTGTACAAAAATGGACAAAATAAATAATAGGAAACATATATTTCTTTTAATCAAAAATTAGGGTTTCCCCTTTTCAAAAATAATAATATTATTTTTCCTTATTTTCTAGGGTTAATTAATTTTATTTTCTCATACCTTAAACAAATACAAAACCTTTTTTTTTCATAAATACATTGCATTACATATTTAAATATTTGTATATTTATTTATTTCGCACAATATTCAATTGGATTGTAATAGTATTTTTAGGGTTTATTTTGTGCAATATCCCCATTCAAAAACTTGTATCCCCCCTCCCATAATAATTGTTGTAATAGCTTAGTTCACATTTATGCAATTTATCGCATTTATACCATGTTTAGTAAACTAGGGTTTGTATGACAAGACCAAAGACAAAACAAATAGACAAGACCTAATCCAAGACAAATCAAAAGCATGTAAAATGACACACATGGCACACAAGCACCCTTAGGGTTTCACCCACTTGGTTGCCTAAATAAAAATGGCCATGTTACGCATGCGAAGTATCTTGGCAAAACAAAACAAATTAAGATCATAGTCCCTCGATGACGCTATCAAAAGGTTGCCTAAACAAAGATGATCTTGGTCCCTCAAATATGCTAAGATACTTGGCAATATTGCTATCATGGTCATACGATGACCCACACCCGTCCCGTTTACATCCAAAGATAGGGTTGTTTACCAAATCAATGGTAAATCAACAATGTCAAAGGAATAAAAATACACAAGAAAGACATTTGAGTAGGTAGATAGCTTCTAGTTACTTGTCTCATTTCAAAAGAATCCTTGCTATTTTCAAAAACAAACACACACATTTCAAAACATCTTACAAAACATTGAAACATTTTTCAAAAGACAAACATCTTTATATACATTCTTACGAACGAGAATCATTACAAAGATCGCCTAAACAATGGCCTCTTTTCAAAATACTTTCAAAACCACACAAAGCATAATTTCAAACAATTTCAAAGCAAAGCAAGTGATCTAAACAAGTAACTAAGAGCCCATGGAAAACCATGGATGAAAAGGGTGTTAGCACCTTCCCTTTTCATAATCTACCCCCCGAACTCAAGAAAACATCTCAAAGGTCTTTCCTGTTCTTTTTTACCTTTCCTTTTGGATAAAAGAAAAGTCGGTGGCGACTCTTGCTAACCGCAACATTTGCAAACACAAACGCAAAACCTCAAGTCAATTCTCCCACCGCATCACAAAACTGGAGACTCTGCTGGGGAATATTCTAAAAGTGGGGTTACCTTAGGGTTTAGATCACCTTTACTTGCTTACAATTGTTTGACTTGTTTGCTTTACAATTATGGTTCTTTGTTTGGGTTTGAATCCTCCACCCGGATTTGGGAAACATTATAGGTAAATAGCAATACGTTGTGGAAACTGTGTGGGGTATACCGACATGGTCTAAGCAATAGCTATGTTAGTGCGACATATTTGTGGGTACCGGTAGCCTTTGAGTCAATCAAAGAGAATACGGGGCCGCTGAGTGATGTCATGAAGCACTAATGAACTTCTAGAACCTTTACTTGACCAACTTGGCCTTTTAGGATGTAGTGAGATAACCGAATTTGGTGCAGTCCGAAGTTGGTAGATACTCGATACTACACTCATTGAGGGTTGGTTCCTTGGAATATTTCGGTCGCTAATAAAGAGGCTTGAATTGAAACAGTGAACAAGGAAACAATCCAGTGATATTGAGCTCCTTAGAACCCGGTTACTATTTCTAAGACAGGTTGAGCCAACTAAACTTCAAGAGGGTACTTACCTATAAACCCCATGCAAGCCTAAACTAGGAACTTGTGTGATTTGCTTGTACATATATACTTGTGCATATCATCATGGACATCATGAGCATCATATGCATCCACTAACCATTTCAAGGATTTTGGAGTTTCGTCTTTGTTCTTGTTTTGTAGGTTATGGATTCACTTCGCAGGAAAACTATCCAAATCAACCTTGTAAGAATTCCTCCACAACTCAAGGAGCTAACTTCAAGGATTCTTGAGAATTATCCATTCACCGAGAGGCATGGTCGTCTGCTCAACTTGGTCAGTTCCAACACAGAGGAGGATATGATAAAAGTTCTCTTCCAGTTCTTTGACCCTTTGCATCACTGCTTCACATTTCCTGACTATCAACTTGTGCCTACTTTGGAAGAATTTTCTCAACTTCTGACGATTCCTATTCTCAATCAATTACCCTTCAACGGTAAGGAAAGAGATCCAAAGCCAGAAGAGATTGCTCAAGCCCTGCACTTGCACTCATCTGATGTTACAACTCATTGGGAAACTAGAAGTGGTGTCAAAGGCTTCTTGGCAAAGTTTCTGTTTGAGAAGGCCCAAAGCTGTTGGAATTCCCTAGACTTGCAAGCTTTTGAGGAGATTGTAGCTATTCTCATCTATGGGATGGTCTTTTTCCCTAATCCTAACCAACTCATAGATGTAAGCACTGTCAAAATCTTCATGTCTCGTAACCCGGTGCCTACATTGCTTGGGGATATCCTCCACTCTTTTCACACTTGTACAATGAGGAAAAGAGGTGTTCTTATGTGTTGTACTCCTCTCCTGGCAAGATGGTTTATTTCTCATCTTCCCCAATCAGTCTTGAAGAATGAGCAAGGTTTGAGGTGGTCACAAAGGTTAATGACACTTAACCATTTAGATATTCATTGGTGTTCTCGATCCAAAGAGAATGTAATCATTGTTGACCGTTGTGGGGAATTCCCTAATGTCCCTTTACTTGGCATTAGGGGAGGCATCACCTACAACCCCTGCTTAGCTCTGAGACAGTTTGGTTATGCCCGGAGGGATGGCCCACATGACATGCTGATTCAAGGATTGGTTTTCGACTACGACAACGATGACCAAGGGCTCCTTCAAAGATTCATCTGAGCTTGGAGGATGCCCAACAAGGTAGATAGCAAGACTCTGGGACACAAGAATTCCATCCCTCTTGAGCCTTACCTCAAGTGGGTACGAACCCGCGCCCAAAGTCTTATGATGCCTTACCCCTCCATTCTCCCAGTGATTATAGAGCCTGTTAAGGAAAGAGAGGTTCCATACACAATCCTACATCCTGACATGCCAACATCACTCGAAGACCTACAAAGGAGTTGGATACAGCTCAAGGGAGAGCGCGATACTTTCGAAGCCCAATTCTACGCAAGCGAGAAGAAGGTTTTGGAACTCACTCGGCTACTTCATGAAGAGCAGACTCTCAACACCTACATTGCACCAAAGAGGATGCGCAACGTCTTTTTACCTTAGAGTTCTGTATTATTTTGCCCAAGGGGCATTGATGTACTCACAATTCTATTTTTTTAATATGATGTGTGTTTCTTTTTTTGTTTAAAACAAATTTGAATTTCTGAATCCTTGAAAGCATTGCATGAATACATATCATTCATCATAAGCATAAACAGGTCTTCACACCAAGTTTCCTCGTCTCTCTACTGTTTATTTTAGTAAGATGGATATCGAACAAACGGTCAAAGATCTGCAAGCTCAGAATTCACAATTTCAACAGTTACTCATGGCCTTAGCCAAGGGGAAAGAGGAGCTGAAAACTCTGCTAGAAAAAGAGAAAGAGAAAGAGAAAAAGAAGAAGAATCCAACTGGTGTGGTAAGATGGGCAGAAGATTTCAGGGACAAGCCAGACGGACCTTAGAATTCCCAACAACATCTGAAGAAGGGCGAAGAAAAGGAAAAGAAACGACAGTACCATCAGATTCTGAAGAAGAAGAAGAAGAGGAAGAGGAGGAATACTCTGAACAACAATACCCTCCGGCTGATGACAAGTACAAACACCTTAAAGAGCGACTAAGCGCTATGGAAATCCAGAGAGTATCGGGGCTAGACTTTGAAGAGTTGGGGTTGGTGTCAGGAATTGTAATCCCTCCAAAGTTTAAAGTGCCACTGTTTTCCAAGTATATGGGGTGTCATGCCCTAAAATTCACCTCAGATCCTATGTCAGGAAGATTCAAGCACATTCTGCCGACAAAGACCTGTGGGTTCACTTTTTCCAAGACAGTTTATCAGGAACGCAACTTGATTGGTTCTACCTGTTGGAGAGGGCTAATGTCCACAATTGGGAAGACTTGGCAGCTGCATTCTATAAACAGTATCAATACAACGCCGTCTTGGCGCCGACCCGTACTCAGCTACAAAGTATGGCTATGGCTACCAATGAGGTCTTTAAAGATTACAAGCAAAAGTGGAGAGACCTAGCTGGAAGGGTGTAACCTCCTCTATCTGAGAGGGAGTTGGTGGACATGTTCTTGGGAACTCTATCAGGCACATTCTTCAATCATCTGATTGGAAGTTCCTCTGCAGGGTTTATCGAATTGATTCTAACTGGCGAAAGAGTGAAGGCTGGTATAAGAAATAGGAAGATTCAGAAGGACGCGTCTGCCTCAACAGCTGTAAAAAAATCCATTCACTGGAAGAAAGGAAGTATATGTTGTCTATTCTCAAAGGAACCAGGGAAGAACCGAGCGCCGACCAACAGTGGGGGCTGTTATGATTCTGAAGCCTGCATCAGACCAGCCAAGAACTAATCAGCAACGGGTAGAAAGGCCAGTAGGGAAATTTACCAAGATTAACATGACTCTAGCCCAAGTTCTACCACATCTCTTGAAATTGAATCTGGCCACTTTGAAAGAGGCCCCAAAGAATCCTAATACTACTTCTCCACATTACCATCCTAACGCCAGATGCGCGTACCATTCTGAAAGTCCAGGGCACAACACCAACAACTGTTGGGCTCTGAAGAATAAGATTCAAGATCTGATAGACGTGAAGGAAGTTGAGTTTGAAGCGCCTGAGAAACCGAATGTTATTTCCGCCCCAATGCCGAGGCACGGTCACAGTGACAACGTTATTGAAGAAGATCTGTTTGTTGCTACCATGGATGAACTGTTAACTCCGCTCCTAACCATCAAGTTGAATTTGTTAAAAGCTGGAATCTTCCCAGGTTGTGACAAAGACTGCCATGTTTTCCTGTCCTCATCATTTAACTGCCCTCTGTTGAAGAAAGGAATCCAATAACTGATTGATAACCAAGAAATTTTGTTTGAAAAAGCTCCTATTTCACCCATTCCAGTTAAAGAAGTTTCAATAATAACCATCTACGACAATCCTTCCAGGGCCCCTAAAAGACCCGTTAGGATTACGCCTGCTCCGAAGACTGCTCCGCTTAAGATAACAATTCTCGGGCCTGCCCCATACAAATCAGATAAATCAGTACCATGGAACTATGGTGGAGAAATCTACTACCATGGTATTAAACAGATTGAACAGACTGCTGAAGAAGAAAGCTCTGAAGAGGACAATTCCGACATTAGCAATATTGTTGGAACTAGCAAGATCACCCGTAGTGGTAGGATTTTCTCTCAAGAGATTGCTCCTCCAACAGCAGTCTTTGGACCCGTGGTCGTTCCGAAGATTACCTCTACACCAGTGATTGTACCCTCAAGTGTACCTACCAATAAAGACAATACAATTCCTATCCCTACTTCCACTGCTGAGAATAAAGGAAAGAATGTTCAAGAGGAGCTTGTCCAGACGAAGGCTCAATCGCTAGCTATTCTTGAAACATCCAAGAAGGAGATGGAAGAAATCCTGAGGATCATTAAGAAAAGTGATTATAATGTGGTTGAACAATTGGGGTAGACCCCTTCCAAGATCTCGATGCTAGCCCTGCTGCTGTGCTCTGAGACACATGCCAAGGCTCTGGTAAAATTTCTGAAGACAGCTCATATGTCGCAAGAGACGTTTGCTGACCAGTTCCAGGACTGTGTGGCCAGTTTGACAACTGATAATGGCTTGGGCTTCTCCGATGCTGATTTGACACCCAGAGGGAGAAAACATAATGATGCATTACATGTCTCAGTGGAGTGCAGAGGAATAACCCTAGCTCATTTCTTGGTCGATATTGGGTCATCTTTGAACGTCTTGCCGAAGAAAGCCCTTGATAGGTTGGATTGCGAGGGGCTAACTCTAAAACCCAGTAACATAGTGGTTAGAGCTTTTGATGGTTCGAAGAGGATGGTCCACTGGGAGGTGGACATCCCAATCAAGGTGGGAACTCAGGTCTTCAAGTCAACCTTCTACGTGATGGACATTCGTCCTTCTTATTCCTGTCTGTTGGGACGCTGCTGGATCCACAATGCCGGTGTGGTCACCTTCACCTTGCATCAGATGCTCAAGTACCCCGTCCAAGGGAAGATCATAACTGTCCATGGGGAGGAGGAGTATATGATTAGTCATCTGAATTCCTTCCGCTATGTGGAGTTAGATGGAGAGTTCATAGAGACCCCTTTCCAACACTTTGAAGAAGTTTCTCCGGAAGTAGCAGCGACCAAGGCAATATCCTCGATTCCTAAAATCAAAAGACGTCTGCCTCGGATGTCATCTCTAAAGGATGAAAGGGAAGTAGTGGAAGAAGGGGGATGCACAATCTGGGGTCAGCTTCCAAACATTCCTTACAAATCAGACAAGTTTGGCTTGGGTTTTACTTTGACTGGTCAGAGGGTTGTGCGTCGTGCCCGTGCTAAGGGGGCACCTGTAAAGATTACCAACCAAGGGGTTAATGCAGTAGAAGATAATGAGGAGGATGGAAGCTTGGAATATTGGATATTTCCTACTGTCAGTGGAGGACTTTGCAACTGGAAAGCCAGAGACTTCGTTCCGATAACTTTCATATCTCAGTAATTTATCTTTTACATTTCTGTTGGACTGTAATAATTCACAAACAATTCATACTTTAAAAACCTTGTGTCTTACCCGAGGCACAATGGTCCATTTGTAAGGGTTTTTATCTCATCTACATATGTCATTCAATGAATCATGGACGCTTTTTCACATACAAAATTTGTATGCTCATTGTCTTTCTTTTACATTTTGTTGTTTTAAGATAGTTATACCCTTACACACACCCACAGTCACAAATGCAGGTACCCTTCCATTCCGGATCCCATGGGTAACGATACTGCTATAGCCTTCAGTGACTCTGAAGATCTGATCTACCAAGCTGAATACGAAGGTGAGGAAGATTGTGAGGTGCCAAGAGAATTAGCCAGATTATTACCGCAAGAAGAAAGAGCAATTCAGCCTCATGAGGAGCAGTTGGATACAATCAACTTGGGTACTGAGGATGATAAAAAGGAAATCAAAATCGGTGCCAATCTAGAGTCGAGTGTCAAGGAGAGCCTAATTCAACTATTGCATGATTATGTTGAGATCTTTTCCTGGTCATACGAAGACATGTCGGGACTCGATATAGACATTATGGTACACCGTCTACCCACAAGAGAAGATTGTCCACCAGTGAAACAAAAGGTCCGCCGCATGAGACCTGACATGTCAGAGAAGATCAAAGCAGAAGTTATAAAACAGTTCAATGCTGGATTTTTGGCTGTTACTTCCTATCCTCAGTGGGTGGCCAACATTGTTCTCGTGCCTAAAAAGGAAGGCAAAGTGAGAATGTGCGTGGATTATAGAGATTTAAACATGGCCATCCCTAAAGATTACTTTCCACTTCCACACATCGACATCCTGGTTGACAACACAGCTCAGCACAAAGTATTTTATTTCATGGACGGATTCTCAGGCTATAACCAGATCAAAATGGCACCTGAGGATATGGAGAAAACTACTTTTGTCACACAGTGGGGTACGTTATGCTACAAAGTGATGCCATTCGGACTGAAGAATGCCGGGGCAACCTATCAACGCGCCATGGTAGCTTTGTTTCATGATATGATACATCATGAGATAGAGGTCTACGTAGATGACATGATAGCCCGATCACAAACTGAAGAAGAACACCTTGATCACTTGCAAAAGCTGTTTGTCAGATTGAAGGAGTACAAGTTACGGTTGAACCCAAACAAGTGTACATTTGGAGTTCGGTCCGGTAAACTCTTAGGTTTCATTGTCAGCAACAAAGGCATCAAGGTTGATCCTGCCAAAGTCAAAGAGATACAAGAAATGCCTGCTCCTCGCACTGAGAAGGAAGTCAGAGGTTTTTTGGGACACCTAAACTACATTGCTAGGTTCATTTCTCACCTAACGTCTACTTGTGAACCAATCTTCAAGTTGTTGAAGAAAGATCAAGTAGTCAGATGGAATGATGAATGTCAGATTTCTTTCGATAAAATTAAGGAGTATTTACTAGAGCCTCCTGTCCTGATGCCACCCGTCGAGGGAAGACCGTTAATCATGTATCTTACCGTCTTAGAGAATTCAATGGGGTGCGTACTGGGGCAGCATGACGATTCTGGCCGAAAAGAGCACGCCATTTATTACCTAAGCAAAAAGTATACCGACTGTGAAACCAGATATTCACTGCTCGAGAAAACTTGTTGCGCTTTGGTATGGGCTACTCGCCGGCTAAGGCAGTATATGTTGACTCATACCACTTTGCTGATATCTAAGATGGATCCGATAAAGTAGATCTTCGAAAAGCCTGCTCTGTCTGGAAGAATAGCTAGATGGCAGATGATCCTAACAGAATATGACATACAGTACACGACCCAAACAGCTATAAAGGGAAGTGTACTAGCTGATCATCTGGCTCATCAAGCTGTAGAAGATTATCAGTCCATGAAGTTTGACTTCCCTGACGAAGACATCATGACAGTAAACAATGTTGAAGAGATCAGACCATATGACGGACCTGAACAAGGATCCCGATAGACCCTGTACTTTGATGGGGCATCCAATGCACTTGGTAACGGTATCGGCGTTGTGCTCATATCTCCGGAAGGATGCCATACTCCTTTCACTGCCAGGCTTTGCTTCAACTGTACGAACAACATGGCAGAGTACGAAGCATGCATCTTTGGACTCAAGGCCGCCATAGACTTGGGATAATGAGGCTCCCCAGATCTCCATTAAACGGATGAACGAACCAGCACACTGTCACGAGATTAATACCGAATAAGTAGTGGACCAGTCGTGGTTTCATGAAGTCAAAAGGTATCTTGAGGCTCAAGAATACACATAAGGAGCTTCAGTCAATGACAAAAAGTTCTTAAGGAGGTTCTCAGCTAAGTTTTTCCTAAGTAATGGCATCTTGTACAAGCGCAATCATGACTCTATTCTGCTCCGTTGTGTGGACAAGATTGAAGCTGAAAAGATCATGGCTGAATTGCATGAAGGTACTTTTGGCACTCACTCTAGTGGGCATACGATGGCAAAGAAGATTCTACGGGCAGGCTACTACTAGTCTACCATGGAAGCTGACTGCTATCAACACTCACGCACCTGTCATAAGTGTCAAATCTATGCGGACAAGGTGCACGTGCCTCCAGTTCCTCTAAATGTCTTAACAGCTCCTTGGCCCTTCGCTATGTGGGGAATCGATATGATTGTGGAGATCAAGCCTACAGCCTCCAACGGACACCGCTTCATTCTTGTGGCCATTGACTATTTCACCAAGTGGGTCGAAGCAGCTTCCTTCGCATCCGTTACTAAGAATGTTGTAGCCCGCTTCATCAAGCAGAATCTCATTTTCCGATACGGTATCCCCGAAAGGATCATCACTGACAAGGGTACAAACCTTAACAATACTATGATCATCTCTTTGTGCGAGCAGTTCAAGATTCAACATCGCAATTCATCTCCCTATCGACCAAAGATGAATGGTGCAGTCGAAGCTGCTAACAAAAATATCAAAAAGATCATACAAAAGATGATAGTCACCTATAAGGACTAGCATGAGATGCTACCGTTTTCTCTTCACGGGTACCGTACCACGGCTCTCACATCGACTGGGGCAACACCTTTTTCTTTGGTTTATGGCATGGAGGCTGTTTTACCTATCGAGGTTCAGATTCCCGCTTTGAGAATCATGAAAGATGCAGGTTTGAGTGAAGACGATTGGATCCAGACCCGACTTGATCAACTGAACTTGATTGACGAAAAGAGGCTTAATGTTGTTTACCACTGTCAGACGTATCAAAAACAGATGATCAAGGCTTTCAACAAGAAAGTAAGACGTCAAGTATATCAAGTTGGAGACTTAGTGATCAAGCGCATCATCTTGCCACAAAGTGATCTCAGGGGCAAATGGACTCCTACCTACGAAGGACCATTTTTAATCAAGAACATCTTTTCAGGTGGGGCAATGATCTTAACCACCATGGACGGTGATGACCTGCCACACCCTGCGAACGCAGACATAGTCAAAAGATACTACGCATAAAAGATCCGCTAGGTTGACACACCTAGGCAAAACAAGGGCATCCCGGCAAACCAAAAGGTTCGGGAAAAATTAGGGATAAAATAAAAAAATCTGTACACCCGGCAAGTTGAAAGCCAGAAAGGGCAACTTGGGCAAAAAAGGGTTTCCCGGTGGACTCAAAACCCGAAAGGGCGGTCCAGGCAAAAGTTAGGGAATTAAAGCGTATGACTATGTCTCGTCGGATCACTTTAAGGACAATCTCTTCACTGACAAATTCTGGGCTTCTGATCAATTCAATCATCTGCAGACGAAGCAACGGATGGGCAAGATATTCAGAGATACGAAGGTTATAGCAGAATGGGAACCCCATGGGATTTTTGCACATAGCTATTTTTCTTTGTATAAATTTTTCTTACTTTTATGACACCATCCTCTTACTGGGATGTTTGTCTCCTTTGTACAAAATACTTATTCAAAGTAAATACAAAGATATCTCTTTCAAAGTACAGAAAACTATTTGCCTTTTTTCTTTACACTTGTGTTTTATTTGCAAAAACGTCCAATGATTCATTGATGAACATATACATTTGAACATAATTACTGTTTACAAATAAACAAAATGGAAAAGATCAATTACTGACGGGTTGAAAGGATAGGAAAACGTCTTTAGGCTATTCCATGAGCAATCCCTACAGTACATCATCTAGACCCCCAGCGAAGCTAAAATTTCAAACCCTTGATCCCCATGAGAGTTAAAACTTCAAACTCTCAATCCCCAGCGGAGCCAAAACTTCTAACTGTCAATCCCCAGCAGAAACCATTCAGTTTCTCCAAATCCCCCAGCAAGTCATCTTAAAGCCTGAAAATCAACCAAATATCAGTTAACTTTTGTCTCTCCCCAACCTAGGATAACTCCCCAGTAGAATGGAAGACAACCCAAACTCCTGAACTTACTCCCCAGCAGTAAGCCTTCTTCCCCACAGAGTTTTTAATGCTCCCCAACAGAATGAAGATTCTCATTCTTAATTCCATGCAGAAGTCATCAGAGTCTTCCTTATTCTCCAGCAGATCAAGGATTCCCATTGAGTAATCCCCAGTAGAAGTCATCAAAATTCACGGGATTCCCCAAGCAAATTACTCAAGCAGTATATGGCATTACTCACAATGAAACTTTTGTCAATATTCCAACTTCAAGACATGAAGGATCCCTATATCCCCGAAGAAGTCATCAAGGATTTTTAATCCCCAACAATCATCAAGGATTTCTTATCCTCAACAATCAAGGATTTATTTTCTCCGACAACAGTCAAGGATTTATTTTCCTCAACAATACAACACATCAGCTTACATGCGCATACATTACATCCATATGTCATAAACATTGATAAAACACATATATTGCATCATACATTTCATGCATCATAACTTTGTGTTTCAGCTAACATTTTACCCTTTTCAGGATAAGATTAACAGCTACCATTGACAATGTTCAAAGATTTCAGATACAGTACAGATACACTCCAGACGCGGAGTCATTTTGTTACTCATTCAGATTTCAACATTTAGATACAGTCCAGATACGCTCCAGACACAGTTGCCATTCTGTTACTTATTCAGATTCTAGTTCAGATACGTCCCAGACACGGATGCCATTCTGGCCCTTATTCAGATTTCAAATTCTAGATACAGTACGGATACACTCCAGACACGGAAGTTATTCTGTTACTCATTCAAATTTCAAAGTTCAGATACACTCCAGACGCGGAAGTCATTCTGTTACTCGTTCAAATTTCAAAGTTCAGATACGCTCCAGACATGGATGCCATTCTAACCCTTATTCAGATTTCAAGTTCAGATACAGTTTAGATACGCTCCAGACACGGATGATATTCTATTACTCATTCAGACTTCAACACCCAGATACAGCTCAGATACGTTCCAGATACGGATACCATTCTGATACTTATTCAAATTCAGATTCAGCTTTTAGATACAGTACAGATACGCTCCAAACACGGATGCTATTATGTTTCTCATTCAGATTTCAAGTCTACAGATACAGCTCAGATACGTTCCAAACGCGGATACCATTCTGATACTTATTCTTCTGACTTACAACTTACAATTCAACAAACATTCTTGGATGGCATATACAAGCCCATCTCCAACAAGATTTTATCACCTCTCTAAATGGCATCTTTAAGCCTATTCCCTCAACTACACTTCGTCGAGTGCAAATTTATAGGCACTCTAGTGTCCAATCATCTTTTACCTTCGAGTCACGAACGGCAAAACTCGTCAATCTAACTCTTCAGGTTCAAGAAGATTGAACAAGGGAAGCTGTTGTACCCAAAAATTTGCCCTCTCATTTATCAAGATTTTTCTCACAAGACTTCTTGGACTCAAGACAAGTTTAGGGTTTGGTCAGCTCAAGATCTCATCTTGCACTGATACCCCAAAATTAGGGTTTGAGTTTGCAAAAGGATTTTGGGACCATCAATGCTTCATATGACTTTAATACACCATATTGGACCCCTAAGATTGCTCATGTTAAGTTTCAAGCCTTGAATCACATTTTTGCTCAATCAATTGGACAGTTGACCTAAAAATCAACTGTATTGGGGAAAAAGTCAACCATAGCCAATTTACAGTCAAACTTCATAATTTTTTATCCACATCAACATTTTATACTCATGTGTACCATTTGATCAAGTTTGGATCACAACTCCTCAAGAAATTTGATCAAATCATCAAAAGGGCAAAATGGTCAAAATTTGGGTTTTGACTGAAAAAGGGCAATTTCTGATTTTTAACCAAGTCAATGGCCAATTGGGTTCAAACATGATTTCAAGGGTTAAATGGAATCATATTGACCTAATTACATGGTTCAAAATATCTCAAGTTCATTGGATTGACAGATGAATTTTGCAGTCAACTGATCAAAAGTCAATTGTACACTTAAAAGTCAAACTTTGACTTTTTGGTAAAAATCAAGTGCCAAGGGTCATAATTCATCAAGATATGTCAAAATATGAAACTTGTTGACCAATAAAACCAATTTTTAAAATTAGGGTTTTGAATTTGAAAATTTTCATAACTTAGAATTTTTCTAAGTATGGAAATTTCCTTTTTTTTTCCCAACTTTTCACCACTTTTTCACTGTGACGCAATTTGATTCAAAGAAAACTTCCAACATGAAAGTTGTAGTCCTTCATGAAATCTACAACTTTGCTTCACAAAATTTTCCCAAAAGATGCTTGGATCTCAAGTTATGAATTTGTGAACATAGGTCCATGAACTAAATAACTTAGTGAAAATTTGCCCTAATTTAGGCAGTTTTTTGACCCAATTTATGGACATTTTTCACCTAGTTCAAAGAGGTATCTCAAAATTCATTTCAAAGATGGATTATAGAGCACATTGCAAGCTTTCAAAAATGTCAAATAACTCTCCAAGATCATTTGTGGTTAGGGAGAATCGAATAAGAGAAATTGGCATTTTATCACTTTTGTTCATGCCATTTTCACAAAGTGTCAAGTTGCAAATCAGATCCATGATGCTTGTACCTTGCATTACAGGTCCTAAACTCATTCTACACTCCATAATTAAATGCTAAATCATAAGATAAAGGCTTTATTTTGGCTTTTGGAACATTGTACAAGAGATAATTCCATTAATGGCATAAAGGGCACATTGCCATTTTCATAAAGGTAAGCTTTTACAACTTTACCAACCTTGAGCCTTGGACCTGTCCCTTTGATGCAAAAAATTTCCAAAGGCTACAAGAAATGTATACCAACTCTTTGCATCTCACAAGCCAGCCAGTATAAGCATGTTTGCTTTGGTCACTTCACTTTTCTTCAAATGCAAGAAAAGTTGCAAAAGAGGTCAGAACTTGTACAGCAAGGGGAGAGTGAACTTTGTATCATTCTATACATATTCACAAACTTATCACAAGCAAAGACATGAATTGATAGCATCAAAAACACTCTCAAGCTCAAAAAACACAAAATTCTGCCAAAACATTGCATTTCTGCAAAATCATTGCCAACTTCATTTTGGCTCGTGCGTTTTTCCCTTTAACATTTGAAACACTTCATACACATCATACTAAAGCTAGCCAAGCCTTTACATTGTTGCTGTAACCCTTGTTTCTGCCATTTCTATTTTCAAACTTGGAGCTTGCAACTTGACTTCTACAGAGAGTTTTGGCCGTCCACAAAGCAAGCTATGTATTGGAATAGTTTGAAGGAAGTTCAGGGAAGCTCACACGATCCTCAGGCCTCACTCAAAGTCCCCACATTGTCATATCCAAATCCAGCTGAAGGAGGTATTTTTATCAAACTCTATCTCTGTATTTAGGCATCCTCAAGCCACGATTTGTGAAGCAAAAATGTAGTCCTTAACATGGTGAAGCTATACATATGCATACTTTCCATTTATATTAACTATGTTGAGAGAATTTGAAGCTTGAAGTTCATGGAAAAATTAGGTCACGAATTAGGGCCATTAAAATTCTCCTTGATCTTTTAGAGTTAGGTTAAAAAATTTATATGGTTGGAATTGTGATCAAAAATGCTACATGTTTCATGTTATAAGATTTTGTTTTTGTGCAAGCATGTGAAAGTTACAGATTTGAGTTGAAAGCGCGCGCAGAGCTGAAGGACAGGGACGAAGGTGACTGGCTTGGGCTTTTTAGCGCGCCTTGGCCTTTTTGTTTTTACTTTCCACACACCCTGGATTACTTCTACACCCCCTGGATTACTTATTTTGTTATATTTTTCATATTTTCTCATATTTTTTATATTTATTGCTTTTATTTATTTTTTCTGAATCATAAAAATCATGAAAAATAATTTCTTTATTTTTTGCATTTTTATTTTATTTTTTCTATTATTTTTTGCATAAAAAATAGTTTTATTAGGATAATATACTTTATTTTCTTAAATAAAATATGTAAATATATTTTAAAAATACTATACATTTTTATTTTTTTATTTTACACATAAAACATTCATTTTCTCATACATATTTAATTTTTGATATTGACATATAATATTATTTATTATTTTCTTGTACAAAAATGGACAAAATAAATAATAGGAAACATATATTTCTTTTAATCAAAAATTAGGGTTTCCCCTTTTCAAAAATAATAATATTGTTTTTCCTTATTTTCTAGGGTTAATTAATTTTATTTTCTCATACCTTAAACAAATACAAAACCTTTTTTTTTCATAAATATATTGCATTATTTAGATATTTGTATATTTATTTATTTCGCACAATATTCAATTGGGTTCTAATAGTATTTTTAGGGTTTATTTTGTTCAATATCCCAATTCAAAAACTTGTATCCCCCATCCCATAATAATTTTTGTAATAGCTTAGTTTACATTTACGCAATTTATCGCATTTATACCATGTTTTGTAAACTAGGGTTTGTATGACAAGACCAAAGACAAAACAAATAGACAAGACCTAATCCAAGACAAATCAAAAGCATGTAAAATGAAACACATGGCACACAATCACCCTTAGGGTTTCACCCACTTGGTTGTCTAAATAAAAATGGCCATGTTACGCATGCAAAGTATCTTGGAAAAACAAAACAAAATAAGATCATAGTCCCTCGATGACGCTATCAAAAGGTTTCCTAAACAAAGATGATCTTGGTCCCTAAAACATGCTAAGATACTTGACAATATGGCTATCATGGTCATACGATGACCCACGCCCGTCCCGTTTACATCCAAAGATAGGATTGTTTACCAAATCAATGGTAAATTAACAATGTCAAAGGAATAAAAATGCACAAGAAAGAGATTTGAGTAGGTAGATAGCTTCTAGTTACTTGTCCCATTTCAAAACAATCCTTGTTATTTTAAAAAAAAACACACACACACACATTTCAAAACATCTTACAAAACATTGAAACATTTTTCAAAAGACAAACATCTTTGTATACATTCTTACGAACGAGAATCATTACAAAGATCGCCTAAACAATGGCCTCTTTTCAAAATACTTTCAAAACCATACAAAGCACCATTTCAAACAATTTCAAAGCAAAGCAGGTGATCTAAACAAGTAACTAAGAGCCCATGGAAAACCATGGATGAAAAGGGTGCTAGAAACTTCCCTTTTCATAATCTACCCCCCGAACTCAAGAAAACATCTCAAAGGTCTTTCCTGTGCTTTTTTATCTTTCCTTTTGGAAAAAAGAAAAGTCGGTGGCGACTCTTGCTAACCGCAACATTTGCGAACACAAATGCAAAACCTCAAGTCAGTTCTCCCACCGCATCAGACTATCCTTTATTTGTATCAAATTTTCATTTTTTTACGATGAAATTCTCTTACTAGAACGTTCGTCTCATTGTACAAAAAATACTTATTCAAATTAATACAAAGATACCCATTTGAAAGTTCAAATCTATCTGTTTTCTCTATTCCTGTGTTTTGTTTACAAAAATGTCCAATAATTTATTTTTTTGTACATACGCATTTGAACGTAACTACTGTCTACAAATGAACAAAAAGGAACAGAAAATAGAAATACAATCACTAATGGCTTTAAGAAATAGGATAATGTCTTTAGACTATTCCATAAAATCCTCCATAGTGTGCAGCTTAATGATATCGAGCTCTCTCACCTCCCCGGCAGAATAAAACTTCCAGTTATCACTCCCCAGTAGAAGTCGCCCAATTTCTCAGGATTCCCCAACAAGATTTCACAGGAAATACACGGTGTTTCCCTTACAACAGAAGTTTTATTTCTCTAACAAATATAAGTTCATCAACTCATCAGCACTTCAAAACATGAAGACTTACACTCCACGTCCCCAGCAGCCGTCTGGAATTTATTTTCCCTAAAGTATTACAGCAGAATAGCTTACATACCCATACATCGAATCCATACGTCATAAACATCTATGACACGAATGCATACAACATAATTTCATTCTTTTGATAGAACATAATTGTACAATGCATTTCATACATCATGACATTGCATACAACTAATCTTTCATCTCTTCAGGAAAGATCAGTCAGTAGATGGTTATCATCAATAATTTACAAAAGGTCAGAGATTGATACCTGAAACAAGCCAGGACAATTATCTACACGAACAGCTGAAGCAATCTTAAACGGATTTCTTCTCATACACTCTTTCAGATACAATTCAGATACGCTCTAGATACGGACGCCATTCTGATACTCATTCAGATTCAACTTTCAGATACAGTTCAGATACGCTCCAGATACGGATGCCATTCTGATACTCATTCAGATTCAGCTTTCAGATACAGTTCAGATATGCTCTAGATACGGATGCCATTCTGATACTCATTCAGATTCAGCTTTCAGATACAGTTCAGATACGCTCCATATATGGATGCCATTCTGATACTCATTCAGATTCAGCTTTCAGATACAGTTCAGATACGCTCTAGATACGGACTCCATTCTAATACTCATTCAGATTCAGCTTTCAGATACAGTTCAGATACGCTCCATATACGAACGCCATTCTGATACTCATTCATATTTCAGCTTTCAGATACAGTTCAGATACACTCCAGATACGGACGCCATTCTGAAACTCATTTAGATTTCAGCTTTCAGAAACGGTTCAAATACGCTCCAGATACAGATGCCATTCTGATACTCATCCAGTTTCAGCTTTCAGATAGGAGTCAAATACAATCCATTTATGGATATTATTCTAGTACTCAACCCAACACATCCATTATTTCAATATAAATCAACCAGCGATTTATTCTGACACTTCTTCCATTCCTGCGAACAATCATTTTTGGATGGCATCTGTAAGCCCATCTCCAACAACTTTCCATCATCTCTCCAAATGGCATCTTTAAGCTCATTTCCTACACCATCAACCACCACATCATCGAGTGTAGATGATAAGGTATACTTAAAACCATATATATGAACATTTGAGTATTCAAAGTTTTTACGTGCATTTTACGTACATTTGTTTTTACATGGTTATGTTAATTAGACTCCAACAAAATCCAAAGCAAAAGACAAGGGGATTCTGCGGTAAACTGAGTCAGTTGTATCAATAAAATATGTACATCACAATTATATGATATGTATGCATGAAAAATGTTAATTCGTGATCTTATACTTCACATAACTAATTATATGATCTTTAGATTCATGCTAAAAAGAATGAAGATGTCGGTAGGGGTAAGAATCCTGAAATTAGCAACATTTCCACACAAAAAAAGGTTGTTGCTAAGAAGACTGCGGCTAAAAAAAAACCTACTTTCAAGTTTAGGTTGTGCCTTGGGACATTTTTAGAAATGTCTGATATTCCGGAAGGAAATACTCGTCTTCTACCTATGGAGTTTGGTATTTTTTGTTTTAAATATTCCAAAACAATTGGTATGGAGGATTTTGATCAAGTTTTACAACATACGTAATTAGGCCTCGGTGTTGTTAATACATACACAAGGTATATCCAATCTACTCTGTCTAATTAATTGATCAGTTCATTTACTCATTTCAAATGTTAATGAGGTCTTTTATTTAAGGTTTTTGTATGAAAAATTGATGCGCCCGAGTGGATTGGAGCAAATATTCAATTTCTTATCTCCTTTCCATACCAACTTAGGGTTAATCATGCATAAACCAGATGAAGTCATGGTGTATATACTCGAGCGCTTTGTGGCCGACAAAGATACCGAAAAAGTTGTTCTTTTTACCGCTTAATACCGGCAACGGATTAGATTTTCATTCTAAATTCATCTATTATAATTTTTCATATTTTGACGTTGTGTAGAAAGTTTTCATCTCACATTTGTTTAATCTTACAGTGGATATTGGTTGTTGGTCGCGATTAATCCTATCAGAGAAGTTGTATATTATCTGGATTCTTTACGCAATGATCCAAGTACATACCAAGATATGAAGAATATGGTTGATACATAAGTGAGATTGTTCTAAATATTCATGTGTATATTTATTTATATGAATTTTTCTAAATATGCGTTTATGTTTTATTAGCATTATACAAGTTTTTCGAGCACAAAGAGGTGTTCAAGTACCAAAGAGTAAAGCCAACAACATTACATGAATTATAGTGGAGGTATATTAATTAATTATCACAATTTTGATTATATTAATAGTGATGATACTTGATAAAACTTAGGCCTTATCCATATTTTCTTTTCATGTGTAGTGTCCTCGGCAGCGTAATGAAGTATATTGCAGTTTTTACATGTTGAGGTTTATGAGAGAAATCCTTATTTTGGATCGAATAGAGATTCCATTTAAGGAATGAATTTCTAACTTAGGAGTTATTTTAAGATTTAACACATATTTCTCATATAATTAAATAGTTTTAACTTAAACATACTATGTTATATTATTATGTAGTACTTTGATGAATTCAAGTGTGCTTATTACTCAAGTTCTCAGTTGGATGAACTTAAGGAGGATTGGTGTCAATACATTATTGAGACGAAAGTTATATAAGGTATATTGTAATCTTACTTTAATTGATGAGAATTTTGAGTATATTTAAGTGTTGCAATTTTGTTGTTGTTTGTCATGTGGTAAATTATATATATTTTGTTTGTATCATGGTATGAATTACGATATTTTGGTGTTGTTTCGGGTTATATGTGCATATGTAGAAGATAGAGATGAATAGATTTTGTAATGGTATATAATGGTGTTGTTTTTTTGTAAAAGTATATATGTACAAGAATAATAGTATATATGAGTACATTGGTGCAAATGTATAGTATCTTTTGGTATTATTTTTTATTGGATTGAAGCTCCAATATTAGTGAAAATCTGGTGAAATTTGTAATGGTATATACAAGTGCAAAATATGGTGAAAACCTGGTGCAAATGTGGTTAAAATTTGTGCATATAAAATTGTATATAAAAACAGCGCTTTTTTTTTAAAAAGGTTATAAAAAAATTTTATGGACATTAGACAGCGCTTTAAAAAACATTGTCTAAAGGCCCCTTTAGACGGTGCTTTTATTGTAAAAGCGCTGCCTAAAGGGGCTTTTTTTTTGTTTCAAAAAAAGTGCTGGCTAAAAAGTGTCTTTAGCAGCGCTTTAAAAAAAAGCGCTGCCTAAAGGGGCTTCTTATTTTTATTTTTATTTTGTTTCAGAAAAAGCGCTGGCTAAAGGGGGCTTTTAGCAGCGCTTTAAAAGTAAAAGCGCTGGCTAAAGGAGGCCTTTAGCAGTGCTTTAAAAGTAAAAGTGCTGGCTAAAGGGGGTCTTTAGCAGCGCTTTAAAAGTAAAAACGCTAGCTAAAGAGGGTCTTTAGCAGCACTTTAAAAATAAAAGCGCTGGCTAAATGGGCCTTTAGCAGCGCTTTCAAAGTAAAAGGGTTGTCTAAAAGGGGGAATTTAGCGGCGCTTTTACTTTTAACGAAGCGTTGTCTAAAGCCAAAAAAGTGTTGTCTAAAGTCTTGTTTGGCGTAGTGTAAATAAAATCGAGAGGTGTGTGGCGTAAGCTACAAAGTTTTGAAAACAAAAAGATGTTATTGATAAGGATCAAACCTATGATCATTTTCTTTCTAATATCGATTTCACAAAAATTACGGGATAAAATGACAAATTTTTATGTCATCCTTCGTTATCTCGTTAATGTATTCAAGGTAAAAATCATTTTGAATTCGAATTATAGTAATATTTTTATAAATGAGAGTACTGATATATTTATCACCTTAAAATTTAAAATGAGTATATAATTTATCTTTCATAAAATATATTGCTCATAAAGAAAAGTCCCAATAAAAAATGATCCCCATATTAAACCCTAAAATTAATGACCCAAACACCCTTTTTTCACTCTAACATTTTTTCCTAATTAAGAGGCTATAGCCTATATGGTAATAGGAATCCAAATTAACTTCAAGAAAGCTTAATTAGTTGATTTATTTTTCTTAATATATATATATATATATATATATATATATATATATATATATATATATATATATATATATATATATATATATATATATATATATATATATATATATATATATATATATATATTTTTTTTTTTTTTTTCTAACCAATGATGAGTGTTGGTAGTGTTAGCTAGGTAATTTTCTTGAATATAACCTAGCTAGCTAGTAGGTTGGGGTACATAGTCAACTCATATAGACATCAATGTCTATAAGTTTGGCATAGATTCCCAACACATACGCCATGGCTGATGAATATAAGTGACTTGAACTTGGTCATTCACAGTCACCACCCACCGGGGTGCAGTTGAAGCTAGAATTCAAAGTCTCAAATCAACTATTGCTAGGGTATACGTATGCACCATAAGCTACCATTTATAAAATCATTGTGTAAAAAATTGTTTTTGTGTTTGTCATGTTTTAAAAAGATAAGATCAATCACGCACGCATGCACCCCACCAAAAATGCATGCACACAATTTGCCTTGGTAGCATTTGTCTTCCTACAACAGTGTACATGCATGCATTAATTACACACTAGGGCTTGATGAATGGAACGACATAATAATTATCAGCACAAGAATTTCTTAGGTGCGTTGCAATGGGGAGTGAATTTTGCCCTTTTCTTGATAAGCAGAATTTCGCACTGTTAATCCAATATGATTAAGTAATAATCTTGTTCCTTGGACAAAATATTAATTGTTGTTGCTAACCACTTAATGATTGAGGCATTAATATTCTTAGTTTATATTTTAGTTTTGACTTAATATGCAACTACTTACTCTACCAAAACATGTTTGATATAGAAGAAATTATTAGACTTCCACAATGTGGTGAAACAATATTCAAATATCGAATGAAGGTATTACAATTTAAATTTGATTTAAATTAACATTTAACCAAATCAATTTATAAGTGAGAATTATCCTCACAAATAAACACATTCTCATATGTCATCCCATGTTCGTAACTAACATTATGAAATGTGGTTTGAGTTATCTAATAGCAATAACTTAATATTAGGTGACCTAATAGGTATTGGACACACTTCGACGAAAGGAATTTTAAAATACAATAGATAAAGATGATATCATATTGTCAAATTATAAAATATAATAAACGACATATATTTTAGAGTTTCAAAAACATCGTCGAGGAACAAGAATTATAGGCGACCCTCCCATATGTCTATATTTTCTATACTTTATTAATATACTAATGCGAAATACTTTGAGGGCAAAGATGTTTTTTTCTTTTCACCGTCAATATTCAGTTTAGTAAACTGTGATCTTTTATATCAAATTTAGTGTTAATCGCTATAAAATTAATTAATGATGGATAGAGAAAAAATGTTTTATTAGATTTAAAAAAATAGTCTGTTCATCACAATTCATTAATAAACAAAATCTAATAAAGAATTCTTCAATAATTAATATAAATGAAAACTATGGACATAGTTAGTTTCAGGGCAATGATCTCTACATTTTTACTTCAGAATGTATGCATAAAGGATGCTTGTATCAAGATATTAAAGTTAGAAAACTTACCTCTTGCAGATGGATTTGTGTATGGAGTTTGAGCAAGTTTTGATGTGTCTTAAAAATCTATTTAGTTTTCCTGGACCTCCTTGAATATATTCCAACTCCTACTTTGATTTGAGGATGGTTGAAACTCTCTACTCAAGTCAAGTTATAAGCTTTCGTTTTGGAAATGGTGGCTGATGGAGTAATTACAGTCAGGAAATAGGGACTTGGATCACTTGTATATGAGGTATGTAAAGTGTTTGGATGATTAAAAGTCAATACGCACGAGTGGATTTTGAGTTTCAAGTTTGAAGTTCAAAAATGGAGTTTTTGGCCAGTTCTGGGTTGCATAATGCTTGAGGGAGTTTTAGGGCTTGTAAACTCGTTCCCTTTGTTGTAAATAGTCTCTCTAAATATAAGCAAATGGTTAGAGGTCTTGAAGTTAACAAATGTATGAGATCTCAAGTTGTGTCTAGGTTGCTCGATTTTGAAGAAAAGTGGAAAACATGGTTTCAAGGCATAGTACAAGCATGGTCTGAGTTTGTTGGAGGTTCTAGACATGTTGCTTCTAGATTTGAAATTTCTTGTACTCATATGAAACAATTTGGGAGCTCAATAAGTTGACTTTGCATAAAGGCTTGCTTTATTAGAATGGAAGTGGTAACTTTCTCCCTAAAATGGCAAATTGCTTTGGACAATGCTTGAATCAATTGGACAATTGATCAATCATTTATGTAAATATTAAATTAAGGAGTGAAACATAAGTTATGAGGCCTGAAAATTGAAGTTATGCAGCATAGCTATGGTTTAGGTCAAATATTCTTCATGAAAAATGCCTTGCAATTCTAGTTTGAAATCCCAACTTCTCCTATTCCATTCTCCTAGCTCAAAAATTATCTCATTGAGTTCCTGGACATTTTAGAAAGCTTGAAATATCTTCTACAACCTTCATGTTGACCATTTTGAAAAAATCATCATGGAGCTTGGTGAAAATTGGCCAAGAAGTTAGGATAAAAATTTGCCTAAACTAGGTTAAATTTTCACTAAGTGTTTTAGAAAAAGTGCATGACTTCATGAATTTATAACTTAAAATATAAGCACTTCTAAGACTTGATCAATAAAGAAAAGTTGTAGATCTCATCAATATCTAAAACTTTAATGTTTAAAGTTTTCTTTGAATCATATTTCATCTTGGTGAAAAAATGTCATGAAGTTATGAATTTATCAAGGTTTAAAACACTTACAAAAATTCTAAGTATTGAAAAGTTTGACTTTTCAAATTGACTTTTGACTTTCTTGATTTCTTGATGATCAAGTTTGATATTTTTGAATATCTTGATAAAATGTGATCTTTGAAATTGAATTTTGACCAAAAAGTCAAAGTTTGACTTTTTATGCATCAGTTGACTTTTCATCAGTTGATCAAATTTCAACTATCAATTCCATAATCTTGAGGAATGTTTTGAACCATTAAATTAGTTCAACATGTTGTAATTGAATCCTTGAGAATATGCTTCAAGCCATTAGATCATGTATTAGGTCAAAAGTTATTGATCAATCAATTACAATCAAAACCCTAATTTTGACCATTTTGCCCTTTTGGTAAGTTGAGTTCTTTTCTTAGGGGTTGTGATCATACTTGATCAAATTATGAATAGGACTTTAAAATGTTGATGTTGGCCAAAAATCATGAAGTTTGACTATAGATTGACCACAGTTGACTTTTTACCCAATATAGTTGATTTTTAGTCATCAGAACAATTGACTGAGCAATTTTGAGATGCAAGACTTGAAACTTGACATGAGCATTATTGAAGACCTATAATGAACCATGGAAATCACTTGAGGCATTAAAAATCCAATTGTCCTTGAGAAAACCAAAACCCTAATTTGTGGCCTCAGTGTTAGGAGATGAGTTTGTCTGATCAAATCTTGGAGAAACCTTGAGCATTTGAGATCTTTTTGTGAGAAATGCCTTGAGAAAAGAGAGGGAAAATTTTGGGGTACAACAACTGCCCTGTTCAATCTTCTTAAACCTGAAGAGTTAGATTGGCAGGTCCGCCATTCGTGACTTTCAGGTAGAAGATGATTGAACACTAGAGTGCTCAGAAACTTGCACTCACTTGGTGTACGAATTAATATTGTTGGTCGATTGTGTCGGGAATGGGCTTATAGATGCCATTTGGAGAGATGATAGTTATTGGATATGGGCTTATAGATGCCATCCAAAATGACTGCTGGTAAGTATAAAGCTTGATTGTGACTATTATTTTAACGTATAATGAAGGAATCTATGACGACTACTACTTTAATAGGTAATGAAGGAATATTTGACGACTACTACTTCAAAAGGTAATGAAGGAGTCTTTGAGAACTACTACTTCAATAGGTAATAAAGGAATCTTAACGACTACTACTTCAATAGGTGATGAAGGAATCTTGACGACTACTACTTCGATAGGTAATGAAGGAATTTTGACGACTACTACTTTAACAGGAATGAAGGAATCTTGACGAATACTACTTCAACAGGTAATGAAGGAATCTTGACGACTACTACTTTGACAGGTAATGAAGGAATCTCTGACGACTACTACTTCAATAGGTAATAAAGGAATCTCTGACGACTACTACTTCAACAGGTAATGAAGGAATCTTAACGACTACTACTTCGACAGGTAATGAAGGAATCTTGATGACTACTACTTCAATAGGTAATGAAGGAATCTTGATGACTACTACTTCAATAGGTAATGAAGGAATCTTGATGACTACTACTTCGATAGGTAATGAAGGAATCTCTGACGACTACTACTTTAACAAGTAATGAAGGAATCTTGACGACTACTACTTTAACTGATACCAGAAGGAATCCAAGCTTGATTTTGTCTCGGAGATATACTCTTTAGAATGATTCCATGGGACAATTCTTTGATGGAAATATTTGTCCGATTTTAGCATCTGGAGAAATTCATAGATAGTTGACGACATGTATTTGTTGATTGATCTTTTCCTGAAAAGGTAAAGAGTTAGTTTTATGCAAAGTTATGATGCATGCATTGCGTAATGATGTTCTCAAAATAAATGAGATTGGATTATATGCGCTTTGTATGCATATGTCATGATGTGTGAATGTGTAATGTCATTGAAATGTATCTACACCTGGGAAAATAAATCCCTGACTAATGTTGGGGAGTTTTTGGAAGCTAAATCCTGGACCATTGCTGGAGATGAAGAATAGGTATCTTCAAATTTGTCTAGAATACTTCCGCTGGGAATTCATGTTCGCTGTTTGGGGAAACTCTACAGGGAATGTTGGTTTCTGCCTGGGGAGTAGAATTTAGGAGCTTTGGTTGACCATTATTCTACTTGGGAATTCCTATATACCCTGACTGGGGATAAAAGAGATGGATAAACTTTCGACTTGTCTGGGGAGGATAAAAGTTAACTAGTATCTGGTTGGGTTCCAGGCTTTGCAGTAACTTTCTTGGGATAGTATCAACTCCGATGGGGAAGAAGAATTTTATCAGTTGATCTGTAATAGTTGGAGGAATGGACTCAAGCTGGGAAAATTGTAGTCCGTTGGAGAAATAAACCCTGTTGAGGAAAGTATTCTGGTGACCTTACTGGGGAAATGAATCCTTCTGAGGAAGAACTTTTGCAAGGTTTCTTTTCCAGTTTTGGAACGCCAAACTTGGCTGGGGAAGAGAATTCCCATGGAATATGTCGATTGGAACTCTGATAGAGAATGTATGAATTCATTCTGTGGGGATAATCTTATTAAAGTAACTCTAGGGATATCCCAAATCCTTAAGTAAATTCTTATTATTGTTCTTGTGCATACATTTGTGAACAGTTAATCGTGTTCATATGCATATGTTCATTCAATTTTAGTCATTGGACGTTTTTGCACTCAAAACAGAAAGACAAAAAGTTGCACTTCAAAGTATATTTATATTGATAGTCTGCCTATTAACAGGCATTTTTTATACAGGGAGACGAAAATCCTAGTAAATATAAGTCATCGAAAAATGAAAAGAATACAGAGTAAAAATAAAACGTATGGTCATGTGGAAGGGATCTCATTGAGTTCCAACTCTGTTATTGCCCGTATGTCTTTGAACATCATCCCTTACCATCAAAATAAGTTGATTAGATTGATCTTGTACCATTTAAACTTTTGACCTTGGTAATAAAGCTGACAGTAGTGATTCAACGAGACATAGTCATACGCTTTAATCCTTAACTTTTGCCTGGACCGTCTTTTCAGGTTTTTAGTCCACCGGGATACCCATTTTTGCCCAAGTTGCCCTTTCAGGTTTTTGACTTGCCAGGTGTACAATCTTTTATATATATCCCTAATTTTTGCCCGAACCCTTTTGGTTCGCCAAAATTCCCTTAATTTTGCCTAGGTATGTCAACCTAGCGGGTCATTCTTTATGCGTAGTATTTTTTGACTATGTCTGTGTTCACTGGATGCGGGAAACTTTCACCATTCATAGTGGTTAGCATCATGGCACCGCTAGAGAGTACTTTCCTGAAAACAAATAGCCCTTCGTAAGTGGGAGTGCATTTGCCCCTGGGATCGCCTTGTGTTAAAATGATACGCTTTATTACCAAGTCACCATCCTGGTATACCTGAGGTTTGATCTTTTTGTTGAAAGCCTTGATCATATGCTTTTGATACATTTGACCATGACAAACAGTGGCCAGTCTCTTTTCATCGATCAAGTTCAACTGATTTAACCTACTTTGAATCCATTCGTCTTCGCCCAAGTCTGCTTCTTTCATAATCCTCAGAGAAGGAATCTGAACTTCAAGAGGCATGACAACTTCCATGGCATAAACTAAAGATAAATGGGTTACCGCTATTGATGTTCATGCTGAGGTACGCTAACCATAAAGAGAAAATGGTAGCATCTCATTCCAGTCTTTATAAGTCACCATCATCTTTTGCACAATCTTCTTTATGTTCTTGTTGGCAGCTTCCACTGTGCCATTCATCTTAGGTCTGTAAGGAGAAGAGTTTTGATGCTTGATTTTGAACAGCGTACAGAGTTTAGTGATTCTAGCATTGTTGAGGTTGGTTTCATTGTCGGTGATGATCCTTTCAGGGACACTGTACCGGAAGATGAGGTTATGCTTGATAAACCGGGATACAAAATTCTTAGTGACTGAGGCAAATGAAGCAGCTTCGACCCATTTGGTGAAGTAGTCAATGGCGACAAGGATGAAACGATGTCCATTAGAGGCAGTGGGCTTGATCTCTCCAATCATGTCAATTCCCCACATTGCAAATGGCCACGGAGCAGTCATGACATTCAAAAGAATCGGAGGTACATGAACCTTGTCGGCATAGATTTGACACTTATTGCAAGTCCTTGAGTGATGGTGACAAACAGCTTCCATAGTCAACCAATAGCAACCAGCCCTAAAAATCTTCTTAGCCATAGTGTGCCTGCTAGAGTGAGTTCTGAAGATACCTTCATGCATGTCTTCCATGATCTTGTCTGCTTCCTTCTTATCTATGCAATGGAGCAGAAGTTAATTGTGGTTACGTTTGTACAGGATCTTATTGCTTAGGAATAAATTGGCTGAGAATCTCCGCAGGAATTTCTTATCATTGACTGAAGCTCCTTCAGGATACTCTTGTGCTTCAAGATATCTTTTTACTTCATAGCACCAAGGCTTCTCCTCATCAGCGTCAATCTCACAACAGCGTGCAGGTTCGTTAAATCTTTCTATGGTAATTCTGGGAGCTTCGTTGTCCCAATTGACCTTAAATATAGATGGCATAGTTGCTAAAGCATCTGCCAACTGATTTTCTTCCATCAGGATATGTTCAAAGGTGACCTCCTCGAAGTAGGGGATCAAGGTTAGCACAAGCTCTTTGTAAGTGATCAAATTTGGATGCTTGGTATCCCACTCTCCTTTAACTTGACTTACCACCAGGGCTGAATCTCCGTATACACTCAAGAATTTTATTCTTAGGTCAATGGTAGCCTTTAGACCCAAGATGCATGCTTCATACTCATCCATGTTGTTGGTACAGTCGAAGCAAAGTATGGTCGTGAAAGGGGTATGGAAACCTTCGGGAGAAACGATCACAACACCAATTTTGTTACCCAAAGCGTTGGAAGCTCCATCAAAAAACATAGTCCATCGGGATCCTTGTTCAGGTCCTTCATACGGTCCAGGCTTTTCATAGTCGGTTATCAACACGATATTCTCGTCCGGGAATTTGAAGTTCATGGATTAGTAGTCTTTAACAGCTTTATGGGCCAAATGATCCACCAATACGCTTCCCTTAATTTCTTTTTGTGTAGTGTATTGGATATCGAATTTAGTTAAAATCATTTTCCATCTAGATATTCGTCCAGAGAGAGCTGTCTTAGAAATCACTAAAATGGTGTGAGTCAACATATACTGTCTTAGCCAGCGAGTAGCCCATGCCAAAGAGCAGCAATTTTTCTCGAGCAGTGAATATTTGGTTTCACTATCGGTAAACATTTTGGTAAGGTAGTAAATCGCATGCTCTTTTTGGCCAGACTCGTCATGTTGGCCCAACACACACCCCATTGAATTCTCTAATACAGTCAAGTACATAATCATAGGTCTTCCTTCAACTGGGGGCATCAATATTAGAGGTTCTTGTAAGTATTCTTTGATCTTGTCAAAAATTTCTTGGCAATCTTCGTTCCATCTGACTACTTGATCTTTCTTTAATAGTTTGAAGATTGGCTCATAAGTAGCAGTTAAGTGAGATATGAATCGGGCGATGTAGTTGAGTCATCCTAAGAAACCCCTAACCTCCTTCTCAATACAAAGAGCTGGCATCTCTTGTATGGATTTTACTTTTGCAGGGTCGACTTCAATACCTTTTCCACTGACGACAAACCTTAGGAGTTTTCCAGACCTTACCCTGAAGGTGCATTTGTTGGGATTCAGCCTTAGCTTGTACTTCTTCAACCTCTCAAACATCTTGTGAAGATGACCAAGGTGTTGTTCCTCGGTTTGCGATCTTGCAATCATGTCATCAACATAAACTTCTACCTAATGATGAATTATATCATGAAATAGAGCTACCATAGCCCATTGATAGGTTGCCCCTGCATTCCTCAAACCGAAAGGCATGACCTTATAGTAGAAGGTGCCCCACTGTGTGACAAAGATGGTTTTCTACATGTCTTCGGGTGCCATTTTGATTTGGTTATAACTGGAGAAACCATCCATGAAGGATAAAACTTTGTGTTGGGCAGTATTATCGACCAAGATGTTAATATGCAGTAGTGGTAAATAATCTTTGGGGCTTGTCCTATTTAAATCCATATAGTCTATGCACATATGGACTTTTTCATCCTTCTTCGGCACCGGAATAACATTTTCCACCCATTGGGGATATGACGTCACTGCTAGGAAACCTGCATCGAACTGTTTCATTACCTCAACTTTTATTTTCTCAGACATGTCTGGCCGCATGCGACAAACCTTTTGCTTGACTGTAGGACAATCTTCCTTCATTGGTAGACGGTGAAATACAATGTCAGTATCAAGCCCCGGCATATCTGTGTATGACCAAGCATACACTTCAACATATTTGTGAAACATCATTTTCCCTTGACACTTGTAGTGGTAGAAATGTTTAAGACTAAGCCATTGGATTAACTATACTTATACATATCAAAATAAACATTGCCACCGCGCTTTATTGTTTCCAAAGGAATGGGAAAAGTGGGAAAGATTCAAGGTAAGGGGGTTGGTTATGCAAATGGAAGGTATTAGCACCCTAAACATCTACGGTACTCCACAGGAACCTCTTTGTAAAATCTGTATATTTTTGGCTATAAAATATTGTATAAAAATAGATGGTGGAGGTGAGAAAAGAAATATTTTTTATGATTTTTTGCACCCACCGCGGTTGCGAACCTTTAGTGCCTACGTACCACCTTTCAAGCAATAGGGGATTAGGGTACATATAGTTCCTCTTTTAAAGATTTTTAAAACACAAGTGTGTTGGTTAATTTTATAAGATAAGACATCATCGTCATTGTCCGTGTGGAAAACATACTTACTACCCACAATTATGAGAAAGAAGAATTTGCATCATCTCAAAGTGGAGGATATGGCTTGGATTTTAAAATAAAAAATGCCTCACTCAACACCCAAGTGGAAAATATCTCACTTCACTACATATCTTAGAAGTATAGTTGTTTGCATCACTACAAGGATTGACAAGAGTCGAATCTTTTGAGAAAAATTTAAGATGAAAACTAAGATGGCAAAAGGGTTTGAATGGGATTGATTGATTTTTAGTCTTCTCACAAAAAAAATTTCGAAGTATTATTAAGTTGATTGAAGTTTATTTGTGAAAGATGTTTTGAAAATTCATGGACCTAAGTCCAAGTTTATTATGAAAGTGGTTCAAGTTTAAGAAAAGAACAAGAAGAGTTTTTCAAAAGGAGGGAGAAGATTTTTGAAATTAAAGAAAGATGGGAGGAGAAGAAGGGATTATCCTAAAGCATAAGGTAAAAGCTATGGATAAGAACCATTTAACCAACAAGCCAATACTTTACATTATGAGTCAAGATAGAATTCCCATTCTTTGGATTGAAACCAAGCAAGCAAAGATACTAGACTTCTTGTGAGAACCAAACTTCAAGTGTATTGAGTCTTCACAAAAATTGGGCAGAGTAACGGCTGTATACGGGTGAATTCCATATTACAAACAAAGAATATAATCACAATAACCTGCATATAAAACAAACAAACAACTCAATGTCTTGAGGTAAACCTGAAGAACTCCAGACAAAATATTAATTAAGATCACAAGGTCTCCAATATAAGCCAAGGTTTCTATTCCTAAGTCCAAGAAGTCCAATACTCCATAATGCCAAGGATATTAACCAAATAGTCCAAGTATTTTAAAGGGTTTTTATGGTTCATGTTGATTATTAAGTGTCTTAGAAGAGAAAAGAAAAGCTCAAATGAGCAAAATAAAAATGACATGAAATGTAATGCTTAAAGTAAATGGTACATAAAGCATAAAAAATAAAAGGGCACAAAGTAAAAACAATTTAATAATTAGTGGTTAGTTGGATGACCATCTTGAAACTTGCATTTGGAACTCATTAGAGGATTGGTAGAACCAAAGCCTCCACACAACAAGTTGCATTTGCTTTTTGTCAATATATCATCCATTTGGAATTCTCACAAGTACCATTTAATGATCAACAATGTTTAAGTGATCCGCGTTGACCAAAAGTGTTGTAGATCCATTAGAAGATTGGTAGAACCAAATCCTTCACACAATGAATCTCAAGGTTATTGGATCAAAGGGATCAAATTAACATACTTGGGCTTGCAAACATAGGTTTGGGCCACGAATGATCATTTATTCGAATTGGGACAAAATTTATCGTTATATTAAGTAATCGTAAGTGGACTTATATAGAAGTCGCACCTATTTTGAGTCGGTCAATAACATTCTATGCACCATTTGTTTTGAGACATGATATAGAGATCATGCTCCAATAACACTTGGTGCAATAAGAAAGGGATGAGATGAAGAAGGGTGGGAAAGGATATACAAACCACATTTGAATTAAATTTAAATCAAACTATTATTAAAATCATCCATCCATTTTTATGGAGTTAGACTCAACACCATAGATCCAATGATGTTAATAAAGTTCATGATCAAAATTCAACCCAAGTTCAGCCAGAAAATAATCACAAAATAATATTGCATTTAATATATACATTAAAAAAGGTTTTAAAAATGTTTTAAAATAGAAATAAGAAAGAAAAATATCAACTGTATTCAAATTAATGAATAAAAACTAAGTAAACCCATAGATAAACCAGACAAGGACTCAAATATTTTTACAAAAAATTTGGCAATTTTTAAAAGTCAGAAATTATTTTAAAACTAATTAAAATTGTTCAAAAAAATAGAAAATAGCTCAAAAATAGTAAACATCAATATAAAATTCCATAAAATTTTCAAAAAAAGTCAAAAATATGCAAAATGATATTTAGGAAATTTTTTAGAATTAAAAAAATATCAGAAAGAATTTTTAAGGTAATTAAAACAAAGCAAATAATGCAAAAAAATATAAAAAATATCAATTTTCAAAATAAAAATATTAAAAAATATTCATGAGATCAGAAATAATTCAAAGTATTTTTGTGAATTTTTTCAAAATTTTTGGATAAAAAATAAAAGAATTATGAATTTTTGAAAATTAAATCAATTAAAATGTAAAATCAGAAAATAAAATAAAACAAAAAAGATAAGGGCCATCAGATCATAGTCAAAACGTGTTAGCAAGCTAATCCAATGGACCAGATGTGTTATGCTTGATATGGACCTTAGTGAGATACGCATAGGATCAGAAAAAGGGCAATCAATGAAATTAAAATGTTTGGCATACTATCATTGGCTGGGATGAGACATGTCATCATCTTCAACCTCCAGCCACCCTACAATAGAGATTTTGTGAGATCTTTCAAACGGTAAAATTAGGATCCTAGACCAGTATCATTGGATTCATCTCTTCAAGACGATCCTAACACCACCATCGCGCCAAATTTATATAAAGTGTACAAAGAGATATGAATCAAAAACCCAGAAAATAGCGAGAACTTTCAATTTGAGATTTCCCTCTCAATTCTCAATGGATTTAAAATTTGTAAGAAGCACTAGAATCAGGAGAAGGAGTAGAACAGGTTAGTGCTTTGTTTGGATTCAAATGGTGGAGAATTCTACCTTTTCGAAGTTCAAGAAAGAAGATCTGAAACTGGACTTCTGTAGATTAAATTATAGCTTTTTTTGTTTGGTTTAAGTGCTGGAGAGTGTGTATGATGCTTAAGGAAGATGAATGTGCAAAGAATTTTGGAGGAAAAGGTTGGAATCTCAGAAACTGATTTCAAAAATTTCAAGTTCATGTGAGGTTTTGACAGAGTGTTTTTGGCTCTCAAAGCTTGAGGAAATTAATGAGGGATGACCCTCTATTTATAGGGAATCAAATGGAATGTTCAAGCGTGTGAAATGATGAAGTTTGGAGGGAAATCGTGTGAACCTGATGCACGAGTAAAGTGTGATCTGATTTCCATCAAAACTCATCCAATCCTTGCGTTTTAAGGATTTAATCCACTTTGGAAACTTGGTTAAACATGTTTAGATCACAAACGCGTGCTAATTTGATGTTTAGAGGCCAAAACATGAATTTCAAATTCTGACTTATGAAGAAACTTCAGTTCTAAGTTACCAAGTTCAATCCAATGGCATTCTCAGCTCAAGGGGTCTTAAGGCATAATTCTTGATGCTTTAGAAAGATGAAGTTACAAGCTTTGTAATGGAAAAAGAATGGAATCAAATGGATGCTTGAGTTGAAAGTTGCATTGAGTCAAAGTTTGGAAAAAAGGTTGACTTTCCATACTTAGAAATATTTCAAATTTTTCTTCAAAAGTGACCTATAATGTTTTGCATCCAAACATGGCCTTCCACTTGGAATTTGATCTTGACCAAAATACATGGCATGAAATATACCTCTTGAATGACATTTTGAAACTTGAACCATTCAAAATATCAAAAAATTGAGAGAGTTATGAATTGTTGAAGTTGGAAAAAAAATCATGAAATGACCTATAATCTTTTGTATCCTTAGGGCATCTTTCATCCATTTTCTCACTTTGCACATAAAAGAAGGCACAAAGTTCACATCCTCAAGATTATTATGGAAAAAGAGTAGGCTCAAGGTGATAGAAATTTACCAATTTATGATTATTTAAAGTCACACATGAGAAATTGGGGGTTCATCTGTAGGACTTGTAATCTTTCTTCATCATCAAGTTTCTTCCACATGAAAACTCCTTGAAACTTTTAAATTGATTTGTTAATAACCCTTTTAAGAGAATGATATCTTTGGAATCATTCAAAAATACCAAAAGATGAGCAAGATATACTTCTTTGAAGTTCGAAGCCTTAGTTCCTAGATCAAGAAAATGCTTTGAGGAACTTTGACAATTTTGAACAAACTTCTTGTACCAACACCACTGCTTTGTAGATAGAAGTTGTTCAGGATGAATATGAGAACTCATAGCTACCAAAACCACTTTCATATCTTGAGAATTGAGAGAAATATTCACTTGTGATCAATGGAAACAAGGCTTTGTTCAACCATGACAACTTTTCCAATCAATCCCCTTCACTTTTGAATCAATCTTGATATCTTGGAATGTAGTGAACCAAAATAAACCTAACCATGCCATCCCTTCCAAAACAAATTCAATGTTGAGGTTTGGACTTCTCAAGCTTTATTGCCTAGGGCATGGAAATAAACTCATGAACTTATGGAGCAACTTGCTAAATTTCATTGCCTTTACCTACATTAGTAACAAGCAAGACAAACCAATATTGAAATTTTATTAATTAAAAGGGAAAATCAAGACAAAATATTAATGATCACAAAAGAAAATAAGTCAAGATGCTTGGTGATTCCTCAAAGAGCAAAGCTAAAGGTAGGGAGGAGAACTAAGAAACCTAATGTGATCTTGTTATGATTGAATCAACATGGTATGATGAAGGGATCTTAGGGGCAAAAATTTGGATACATTAGTTGCCCTTATTTAAGTTTATTCTATCCGGAGATGTGAAGGTTAAAACATTTTGTGTCGACGCGATCGAAGATACTTTATTAAAAAAAAACCTATTTTTGGCCCTAAGATGCCATGCAATGCTTATGAATATGAGTGCACATGGACAACACCAAAGAGACGCAAAACACCAGTGGGGATGTAGCAACGGAAATAAAGAAACAAAAGGGAAACCCGACCAGGAAAATAAATCACTGGTGGATCAAAAGACCTGACTTATAGAGGGTGATAAAAAACCAAAGGATACACCAACTTCTACTGAAGGAGAAGCTACCAACAATCACTGAAGGTAGAAAGAGGAATGAAATAACAACACCGATGTTCACTGACGGTGAGCTACCAACATTCATTGAAGGTATCAAAAAGATAACAATCATCGATGTTCACTGTCGAGGACCTACCAACTTTCACTGAAGGTAGAGAGAATATCATAGCACTGTCGTTCATTGACGATGAACTACCAACTTTCACTAAAGGTAGAAAAAATATAACAATCACCAACTTTCGTTGAAGGTGACCTACCAACTTTCACAGAAAGTAGAAAGAGAATATATTAAAGTATCATCGTTCACTGACAATTAACTACCAACATTCACTGAAGGTATCAAAAACATAACAATCACCAACTTTCACTGAAGGTGACCTACCAACTTTCATTGAAGGTATAAATAGAATATACCATAGCATCGCCGTTCACTGACGATGAAATACCAACATTCACTGAAGGTAGAAAAAATATAACAATCATCGACGTTCACTGCCGAAGGTGGCCTACCAACTTTCACTGAAGGTAGAAAGAGAATATATCATAGCATCTCCGTTCACTGACGATGAACTACCAACGTTCACTGAAGGTAGAAAAAAGATAACAATCATCGACATTCACTGTTGAAGACCTACCAACTTTCATTGAAGGTAGAAAGAGAATATATCATAGCATCTCCGTTCACTGACGATGAACTACCAACGTTCACTGAAGGTAGAAAAAAGATAACAATCATTGATGTTCACTGCCGAAGACCTACCAACTTTCACTGAAGGTAGAGAGAAAATATCATAGCATCGCCATTCACTGATGATGAACTACCAATGTTCACTGAGGGTAACAAAAAGATAACAATCATCGATGTTCACTGCGGAAGACCTACCAACTTTCACTCAAGGTAGAGAGAAAATATCATAGCACCTCCATTCACTAATGATGAACTACCAACGTTCACTGAAGGTAGCAAAAAGATAACAATCATCGATGTTCACTACCGAAGACCTGCCAACTTTCACTGAAGGTAGAGAGAAAATATCATAGCATTGTCGTTCATTGATGATGAACTACCAACATTCACTGAAGGTAGAAAAAAGATAACAATCACTAACTTTCACTGAAGGTGACCTACCAACTTTCACTGAAAGTAGAAAGAGAATATATCATAGCATCACCGTTCACTGACGATGAACTACCAACGTTCGCTGAAGGTAGCAAAAAGATAACAAGTTTTCCCCAAAATTCTGGTGTTTCACCTAGAACGGGTCTCAAATTCTTCTTTAACCAAGGAACTCCACCTGGAAAGGGTAATATATAAGCTATCTCAAATAAAGAGACTACCACTTATAAAGACTTCACAATAAACTGTCTCTGCGGTATTGAAAGTCTTTCCATCCACTGGTGTAATTTGACAACAGACTGCGAACTATCCACTTATAGAGAAGATAGCAAAATGGTTACATTGACTTTTACAGGGAAGTACAAGTTGCTCAAATAAAGAGACCTGCTACTTGTTGTTATAGGAAGGAATGTAAAAAAATGATTTTCGAGGAAAGCAATATGACTTCCTGGGGAATGAGTCATGACTTCCTGGGGAAATGCCAATATATTCCTACTGAGGAGATA
Source organism: Vicia faba (assembly GCA_948472305.1). Taxonomy (NCBI): domain Eukaryota; kingdom Viridiplantae; phylum Streptophyta; class Magnoliopsida; order Fabales; family Fabaceae; genus Vicia; species Vicia faba. The sequence continues at coordinate 131,178 of CATIWC010001178.1, read as the reverse complement.
AAGGTCTTCTCGTGCAAAATAAATGCACATTCTCAAACCAAAATTCGAAGCTTGCGGAAATCCAAAGTAATAATATTACTGGGAAACAAAGATTCAATCCAGAAATAAAATGGAGTAAAACAGTCTACCAAAATACATTCTTTGAGAAATAAACTCAAGAGGGAAACCCCATCTATCCAGATAATAGAGCTGTACAGGAAGGCTTAAAGAAAAAAAATCATCCACGAGGGATAACTTAGTGGGGAAATTGAAAGAATATACGCTTTCTGCTTAAGGCCGACACTCTATTGGAGAGAGGACAACATAACTCTGCAAAACAGGGTAATATGTCAACAAAATATTAACGAATGTGAATAAGCAGTGATTTGCCAAATTTGACTATGCATGATGTAGGTATGAATGTATGAGTGTTATATGCTGACAAAACAAACATATAATACTGGGGATAAACCAACAAAACCAACTCGGGCACAAACAACACTCGGCTAAATCACATCCAAGATGGTCATTCCATAAGAAAATAAGCACCAACTGAGGAAACAAAGCCTATTGTCTATCTTCACTTCAATGGGGAGAAACGCAATTTGGAAGTAAACAAACATAGTGACCAAAAAGTACAGATACAAAGATATAACATCCTTCTCTAGGCTTTACCAGGGAATAACACTCAGACTTCAATGGGGAAACAAATATTTTCAAATGTAACACTTTTACTGGGGATTACAAAATCAATTTCAAGTAGAGCGGACATCAAATCATCTAAACATTCATTGGGGAATTCGTGCCGACTTCATTGGGGAGGTCAACACCATATCCACAAAGGGAAAACCAGTATACGTTCTTCACTGGAGAAATCTTGGATTGAATCTTCATATCATGCAAACTCATAAGAGAGGAGAAATGTACCAAAACTTGGCCGGGGATACTAGAGTTACAAACCCAATACAGCGAAAACATCTTGAGAAAAACTTCCCCAGGAAACAAAACTTCTTAAAACAACTGGAGTTCGTCCATTCTTGGGATCACCACTTTTGTTTTTTTTTTCTCTTGTGTCACAAATTTTAAAGTAAAAGCAAATTGTAAATTCTTTTTGAAAATCAATTTTGTTATTTAATCTTTTCGCTTTGAAAGTTATTATCAATAATAAATGGATTCTTTGTAAGCTAAATAAAATAAGAAATACAAAGAATTGGGTAAAAGCTCAAATATCATTAATAAAATGGTAGTCTGCGAATGGTGGGACTCCATGGATGATTACAAAGTTCGGAAAATGGTGATATATAATGGAAAAGATACATTGAGATACAATGACCACTATCCCCTCTAACAACTTTTGAAATCCTGAGCAGTAGCTTCTGTTGAAGTATGAGGATCCGAGACGATTGTTGCTCCAACAATCAAGTCTTGTCTGATATAGTTACTTGCCAAGAAAGTCCCTAACTTTTGCTTATGCTGCCCTTGCGAGTTTTCAACTTAGAGGGGAATTTTATTCTGTTTATGTCTCTAATTTTTTCCTAGACAGCCCTTTTGGGTTTTCGGCCTACCGAGACGTTCTTTTTTGCCTAAGCCTCCCTTTCGGATTTTTAACTTAGCGAATTGTTCTTTTATTTCTTTAGGCAAAGTATTTCTTGACTGCATCAGCATTCACGGTACGTGGGAACTCCTTGCCATCCATAGTTTCAAGAATTAATGCACCGCCAGAGAAGGCTTTCTTAACAACATATGGGCCTCCAAAATTGGGAGTCCACTTGCCCCTAGAATCAACGTTAAAAGACATGATCTTCTTGAGCACGAGGTCTCCTTCTATGAATTCATGAGGTTTGACATTCTTGTCAAAAGCTTTATTCATTCTCTTTTGATATAACTGGCCATGACACAAAGCCTTCATTCTCTTCTCTTCAATCAAATTTAATTGGTCAAACCGGTTATGCACGCATTCAGCCTCTAACAGCTTGGTTTCCATTATCACACGCAAAGAAGGGATCTCAACCTCGATTGGGAGTACCGCTTCCATTCCATACACAAGGGAGAACAGGGTTGCTCCTGTTGAAGTGCGGACAGATGTCCGATAGCCATGCAAAGCAAAAGGAAGCATTTCATGCCAATCCTTATAAGTAACAACCATCTTCTGGATAATCTTCTTTATATTCTTATTATCAGCTTCAACATCCCCATTGATATTTGGCCTATACAGAGATGAATTGTGATGCACAATCTTGAATTCTTCACAAAGTTTTGTCATCATCTTGTTGTTCATATTCGAGCCATTGTTAGTGATAATTCTGCTCGGCACACCATACCGACATATGAGATTATTCTTAATGAAGTGCAGAACCACCTGCTTGGTGACGTTAGCATATGAAGCAACTTTCACCCATTTGGTGAAGTAATCAATTGCTACCAAGATGAAACGGTGTCCATTCTAAGCTTTGGGTTCTATCATCCCAATCATGTCAATACCCCGCATAGATAAAGGCCATGGGGAAGAGATCACATTAAGAAGTGTCGGAGGCACATGAACCTTGTCCGCATAAATTTGGCATTTATGACACTTCTTTGCAAATTTATAACAGTCAGATTCCGTTGTCAACCAATAGTAACCTTCCCTGGCATCTTTTTAGCCATCGAATATCCATTGGCATGAGTTCCAAATGAGCCTTCATGAACCTCATGCATCAACATGTCTGCTTCGTGTCTATCCATGCCTCTGAGCAGGACCATGTCATAATTTCTCTGTACAACACATTTTCATTGAGGAAGAAACTGCCAGCCAATCTTCTCAGTGTCTTTCTATCTTTATTTGATGCACCAATCGGGTATTCCTGAGTTTGGAGAAAATGCTTGATATCATAATACCAAGGTTTCTCATCTGCTACTTCTTCTATTGTAAACACATGAGCGGGCATGTCCAGTCGCTGAACCATAATTCGAGGTATATCATTCCAAGTATTCACCTTATACATAGAAGCCGGAGTTACCAGAGCATCCTCCATTTGATTTTCATCTCTAGAAATGTGATAGAATTCAACTTTATTAAAGAAAGGTAACAACCTTATAGCATAATATTTGTAAGGGATCAATCTGGGGTGACGAGTATCCCATTCTCCTTTAATCTGATTTATTACCAAAGTTGAATCACCATACACATCTAGAATTTTAATTCAAAGATCAATAGCTTCCTCGAGACCCATGATGCAAGCTTCATATTCTGTAATATTATTAGTACAATCAAATTTCAACCTTGCAGTAAAAGGAATGTGCGATCCATGTGGAGTGACAATCACATCACCAATTCCTTTACCATAAGCATTCACAGCTCCATCAAATATCATACTCCAACGAGATTCAGGATCAGGACCTTCCTCAAGCAATGGCTCATCATAATCTTTCACTTTCAGAAACATCACATCTTCATCAGGAAAGTCATACTTCACAGACTGATGATCATCAACTGGTTGGTGAGCAAGATAATCTTCTAACACACTGCTCTTAATAGCCTTTTGAGTGCGGTATTCGATGTCTTATTCAGATAACAGCATCTGCCAGTGGGAAATTCTCCCAGTAAGAGCGGGCTTTTCAAAAATTTACTTGATTGGATCCATTTTGGAGATCAACCAAGTTGTGTGATTCAATATATACTGTCGGAAACGTTTTTCCACCGAGGCCAGAGCACAACATGTCTTTTCCAGCATGGAATACTGCGACTCACAATCAGTGAAATTTTTACTGAGATAATAAATGGCATACTCTTTCTTTCCCATTTCATCTTGTTGTCCCAGAATACAACCCATGGAATTATCTAAGATTGTCAGATACATAATCAACGGTCTTCCTTCAACAGCAGGGAGCAAGATAGGAGGTTCAAGCAGATATTCTTTAATACTTTCAAATTCCCTTTGGCAGTCATTCGTCCATACACAACCTTGATCTTTCTTTAACAACTTAAAGATCGGTTCACATGTTGCAGTCATGTGGGAAATGAATCTAGAAATATAATTCAAACATCCGAGGAATCCTATGACTTGCTTTTCAGTTCTTGGCGATGGCATCTCTTGAATTGCCTTGACTTTATCAGGGTAAACTTCAATTCCTTTCTGGCTGACAATGAAACCCAACAATTTCCCTGATCGAACACTGAAGGTACATTTATTTGGATTCAAGCGGAGACGATACTTCCTCAGACGCTAAAACAACTTCAACAAATCTTCTACATGCCCTTATTCAGTCTGGGATTTAGCAATCATATCATCAACATATACCTCAATTTCCTTGTGCATAAGATCATGGAATAGGGTTGTCATACCCCTCTGGTACGTTGCATCAGTGTTCTTCAACCCTAAGGGCATCACTTTGTAACAGAATGTTCCCCAGGGTGTGATAAACGTTGTTTTTTACATGTCCTCTGGAGCCATTCTTATTTGATTATACCCGGAACATCCGTACATGAACGAGAATACTTTGAATTTTGTTATGCTATCCACTAACATATCAATGTGTGGCAATGGAAAATCATCTTTTAGACTAGCTTTATTTAGATCTCTGTAATCTACGCACATGCAAACTTTTCCGTCTTTTTTCAGTACTGGGATAATATTGGCAATCCATTGAGGGTACACTAACGTCACAAGAAAACTGGCATTAATCTACTTTAGAACTTCTTCTTTGATCTTCACTGCCATATCTGGGTGAATTCTTCTCAACTTATGTTTGATTTGAGGGCACTCTGGCTTCAGCGGCAAGTGGTGTTCTAAATATCCGTATCTAGACCAGGCATATCTTGGTAGGACCAAGCAAAAATATCCATATACTCTTTCAACAACTCAATCAACTTGTTATTCACATCAGGATGTAGCAACGCTCCGATCTTGACTTCTTTCGGATCTTCTTCCGAACCCAAATTGATTACTTCCAATGGCGCTTTATATGGTTGAATGGCATTTTCCTCACGCTCAAGAAACCATGAGACCTCTTCTGGAATCTCATCATAGTATTCTTCTTCGGCCCCATACACAGGACATTCAAAATTGGGAGAGGGTGCAGGGTCATTGTATTCAATGAGTTTTTTAATTAAATTGCACATATGATTTATGATTGCTTTTAGAAACTGACACATATAACAAGTGATCATGCAGATTGAGTTTCAATTATTATTTATTTTGAAAGGTTTCTTTTCTGACTACCATTTTCTAGGAAAAAGTAGAAAATAAAGACATAATTTGGGAAACAAAGAAACTTTTATTATTGATTTTAAAAGTCACAGCAAACAGATAAGCCCATACAATATTAATACTTCCACCTTAGGCAGAGTGAAATCTTTTCAAAAAGAATAACAAGACAAATTACTTTGAAACATGTATGCAAGAGGGAACATCAATGGTGATCCAGTTCTGAACCCAAACTCTGTGCGTCACGTAATTTGGCATTTCCTACTCTGCTTCATCTTCCACAATGGCATTAATCCCGGAGACAGTTGGATGAAGATAACCCTCACTACGAAAGATGTATTGATACTTTCCTGCCGCAGACTTCGGCTTCGTGCTCTTACTTTTGTCATTCTTCAGAGAGAACCCCAAGCCAGTTTTGTTCTTGTTTACAGGTGGATCCACAATCTGTATCCAAACTTCATTATGACCCTTACGCACAACTTACTGCGCATCCTTAAGAGAGACCATAGAATTCTCATTTCCTCTTATATTATTAATGGATAAGGCTTGGAACTGGGTTCCAACTGCAGCTTCATCCGCCTCCACAATGCTGAAAGAGGATAAATGAGATATCAATAATGCCTGTTCTCCATTTCTGATTACCACTTTTCCTTTACGTACAAACTTCAGTTTCTGGTGTAAAGTTGAAGTGACAGCCCCTGCCTCATATATCCACGGCCTTCCTAGCAAACAGCTATAAGCGGGTACAATATCCATGACCTGGAAAGTAATCTGAAACAAATGTGGGCCTATATGAATAGGCAAGTCCACTTCACCAATAACAGATTTCTTTGATCCATCAAACACTTTCATAATAATACCACTTGGGCGCATGGGCGTTCCCTGATATTTCAATTTCATAAGCGTGCTCCTCGGTATAACGTTCAAAGCGGATCCATTATCAATCAGCACATTGGATGGTGAATCATTCTTGCAATTCATAGAGATGTGGAGGGCCAGGTTGTGATTCCTTCCTTCATCTGGAAATTCATCATCGCAGAAACTCAGGTTATTACATGATGTAATATTCCCTACTACACTGTTGAATTGGTCTATAGGCATGTCACTTTCCACGAAAGCTTGGTCCAATACCCTTGTCAAAGATTCTCTGTGAGCAGAGAAGTTCATCAATAAAGCCAAGATAGATATTTTTGAAGGAGTCTGCAGTAGCTGATCTACAATTCTGTAGTCGCTCATCTTGATTATCTTCAAAATATCATCCACCTCTTTCTCTAACGTATCCCCACTAGTTTCACCCGTAATCTTCTTGGGTTCAACATTCTCAACAATTTTCTTTCCAGCACTAACATCTCCTCGAACAACTGGTGCAAATACACGACCGCTGCGGGTCACTCTGCTAGTCTCAACAATATTTGCAACATCAGGCATTGGTTTAACGGGAACTTCCACACCATCCTCTAAGATTGTAGCGTTATATTTGTAGGGTACATCCTTATCTGACTTGTAGGGGACAGGACCCGACAAACTAATCACCAATGGAGTAATAGTCGGCTTGCTATGATACTCGACTTCAAAATGGGCAGGTGCACTAAAATAAGGAACAATAATGTTTACTCCCTATTCAACATAATCAGTCACCACGGAGTCATCTCTGAAAAACAAATCTTCATCCAAGGAGAGTACTCATCTGTAGAGGCATACTCATCATCCGACTCTTCTTCAGCCAAACAAACCTCAATCATATCAACTTCATGGTAATCATCCATTTGACCTATAACCTTGATAGTTCCATTGTCCAACAACAACTGGACACCTTTCTTCACGATTGAACATCCTCGGGAGTCTCGGCAGCAAATTTGGCAAGATCCATACTGATGTTCCACCTGACCAGTCATGTGGCAGAAAGTAGCATGCAATTGCACAAGGTCTTCATTCATATACTTTACATCAAAAATTCTAAACTCTCTGGGACATCTAGAAACCATATTCACCTCCTCTTCATACTCTTCCCTAGGCCTGATTATGTGGATGAAGCCCTCATCCATCATCTCCTGCAAATCACCCTTTATCTTATCGCAGCCCTGTATGTCTGTACTACAGATAGCACAACCGGAATGGACATGCATATAGTAGCTAAATTCATATAGATCTGCATGCATTTTCACCAAATCCCCTCTAACCAGATGAATATCAAAAATCCGGAAGTCGCCTGGACAACCGGCCACCATATTCATAGTGTTTGCTCCTCCATGCTTGGGTAGAGGGTGGTATTTCACATTAGGGACCACATCCTTGAAAGATAGAATACCAGACTTCACAAGTTTCTGCACCTCGGTCTTCAAAGGATATCAGTTCTCAACATTATGCCCTGGTGCTCCCTGATGAAAAGCACGTGTTTGGTCTGCTTTGTAATACCAAGGCAATGGTGATGGTACAGTGGGAGGTGGTCGGGTATGAACCAACTTCTTCTGAATCAATGCCGGTAGTAACTCCGTATAACTCATAGGAATAGGGTCATAACTCTCCCTTCTCTGATTATACCCTTGATTCCCCTGCTGGGACGGTCTCTGATAAGTAACGGTGGTTAGAGCTACACCAACAACTGGAGTAACTGAGGCGACTTGCTGATGATGCTGATAATTTCTTCTAGGAGGATTGGCCCTCCTCTCTTGCATAACAGTATTTGCATTCCCTTCCTTCTTCTTGGTAAGCCCATAAGATGGCTTCTTCGCACCTCCAGATCCTTCAATCTTCATTAAGCGGCCCTCTCTTACAGCCTCTTCTAAATGGATACCCATGCCTATCATTACAGTAAAGTCACTTGGTGTACTTGCTACCATCCTTTCATAGTAGAAAGCACCCAGAGTCTTCAAGAAAATCTTAGTCATCTCCTTCTCTTCCATGGGAGGAATCACTTGGGCGGCTACCTCATGCCATCTCTATGCATATTCTTTCAATGATTCTCTGTCTTTCTGAACCATGGCCCTGAGTTGATCACGGTCAGGCGCCATGTCCATGTTATATTTGTATTGTCTGATAAATGCTTCTCCCAAGTCATTGAAAGTATGGATATTGACGATGTCCAAGCTCATATACCACTTCAGCGCAGCACCAGTCAAACTATCCTGAAAAAAGTGAATCAGCAGACGCTGATCATCAGTATGGGTAGACATTCTCCTTACATACATTACCAGATGAGCATGAGGGCAAGTGTTTCCCTTTTACTTCTCAAACTCCGGGACCTTAAACTTTGCAGGTATCTTAACATTCGGGACCAAGCATAATTCATTCACATTCTTCCCGAATAACTCTTTTCCCCTGAGGGCCTTCATCTCCCTCTGCATTTTGTCAAACTGCTCTTGAAAATCATCCATTATGTCATAGAGACTCAAGTCTTCACTTGGTGGAGGAAAAGTAAGACACACATCATCATCAACAAATGGAACCAAATTCATCGAAGGAGGTGCAGTAGGAGCATCATGCACCATAGGAGGTGCAGGAGTAACAATAGTCTTAACAACTGGAGTATCTTGAGGACCAAGATTGAAACCTTCAGGCGCAAGGTTCTCTGGCATTCCCCATGGATAACCTTGAGGCATGCGATTCTGAATAACAGTTGGAGTAGCAGATATAGGAACAACCGGGGCTTCAGCAGTAGCCCTTGTTGGTTGAGGTTGAACACCCGGTGGCTGATTCTGAACAACCACCAGAGATTCCATCAGAGCAGTAAGATTGGCCATGTCGGCCTTCAAAGCAGAAACTTCTTCACGCAGCTCGCGATTTTCTTGTTCTAAGTTGTCCATCTTCCTTCTGAAATTAGCCCGAGTGTTGTAGTGGTGAGACAGCATGCTGAACAAAGTAAATAAGCTTGGTAAGACACCTGAATATGCATAACAAATGCAAGAAATTTGTGCAATATGATGCATGATATGCAATGCACATGATTTATTATTTTATTTAATATTTCAAGGGATTTAAAGATTTATAGACACATTGCAAATATCAAAGTAATAGCGCATTTGAAATACTGAAAAAAATTTATTATAATAACTTCAAAATAGGTTACAAGTCTTAAGAATCCCAAGTACAAGATGAAAATAAAGACTAAAACCCTGAGAAGTAAAGTTGTAAGGGATCACTCTATACACCGGCGCTTCCCTATAAGCTTGGAAATATGAGCCTTCAACCTCTAGTTTTCTTCTGCATACCTGGTGGCAACCTCCTTCCAATCACCTGAATCAGGAAGTGAGTAATCAGCATCTGACTGAGGCTTAGGAGAAAATAAATCCCCTTGCCTCTCCATAGTCTCTACCACTTGACTCTCAAAAATATCAATCAAGTCGTCTCTCTCATTCAAGTCTACTCTATAAGAAATCTCTAAAGTTTTTCACTTATTCTTCCAAGCATCCTTTTCCTGCTGCATCCTGACCAAAGCAAGCTGCAGCTCTTCTAGATCATCCAATAAGGGAGGAGTGGTTTTCATAAACAACTCAGGCATAGGTGTTTCCTGGGAATACGACATCTTCAACTTAATAGCTCTCGCTTGAAACCACTGAAGATATGGCTCCAAAGAAACAGCCCTCTAGGTCCCAAACCTTTCCTACTCTTCTTATGAATGTGACGCCAAGCCTTCGCAATTTGCTCCCTAGCTTCCCTATGGTTTTCTCCCTTCTTCAGAAAGAAACTACTCAAATGAATATTGTTTGGTTTATCCCTAATTGGATAACCAAGTTGTCATCGTGCAAGAACAGGGTTATAGTTAATTCCTCCCTTTGTACCAAGAAGAGGTATATTGGGGAAACTACCATAATTGTAAACAATCTCTATATCTTAGTAAACTCGATGATACCAATCAATATCCGAGTGAGTAAGTGCCATGATATTAGTATCCCAACAGGGTTCCTTCCTGACATCCCAAAAAGCATCAGACTGAGGCATATGAGAGATAAATCACTGGTACAACAAAGGCGTGCAACAGATAATCATCCCCCCATAATAAGAATTCCGAAGATGAATAGAGTAATAAGCATCACCCAACAATGTAGGAATTGGGTTTCCAATCATGAAGATCCTGATAGAATTAACGTCAACAAACTTATCCACATTAGGAAATAAGAAAAACCCGTAAGCAAGTAGAGCAAAGATGGCCTCAAAAGAAACTGTACTCTTCATCCTGGCAAAGTAACGAGCTTTCTCCAATAAGAACTGCGTTGGTAATCCTATAATCCCTCCTTTAGTAGTCATATGGGCTTTAACCTCAGACTTCCCCAAATGAATCAAAGCAGCAATCTCATGTGATTTTGGCTCACCCTCCAAACCGGTGAAAGGAACACGATCAGTAATAGGTAAATCCAACAGATAAGAATACTCCTCCAGCATAGGCATCAACTGATAGTCGGGGAAATTAAAGCAATGATACATCGGATTATAGAACTGGACCCAGGTCGAGAGAATACCCTCCTTCATCCTAAGCTTCATAAGAGGAATGATGGATCCATACTTCTTCCGAAAATCTGCAAAACACTCAATCTAGGGAATTAGACTGATCAACTCATCTATCTTAGGATCCTTGAAATTGTATTTTCCGATCTTTCTTTTTCCAGAATCCATGGTCAAAAAGTACCTAAGATATTCACAAATGGTCAACTTTTAAGTCCATTGAAATAAAATTTCTTCAAAAGATGCTTATGAGTGCATGGATGCATGATGCAATAATCACACACAAGATCACACATATAGGATTCATAGGTTCAACGTCACGAGCATGAGGTCAAAGGTACTACCCATAAGGTGTTGGTCTAAAAGTTATCACCTAACGAACAAGGTTCTAGAGGTTCCCAGAGTTTACATCCTTCCTTCGGATATTACCAACTTCCCGATTAACTCGGTAATTAGTAATATTCTCAAGAAAAACTCGTTCGAGCGTAGTATCGCGTGACAAATATTTATGGATTACTCCATCATAGTTTCCGAACTACACCTAAAAGGCCAAGATGGGTTTGGTATTCTACGGTCCTCAGCTTCAGCAGGCTCCCAGGTCGAAAGCAGTACGTCTTCCTGATTACTCGGTAAATGACACTATAGTCAAAGGGGCCTCCACTAAGTGGGGGATATCATGCCTCTTTTTTTGGGATTACTCCCTCAAAGTTAACATGACTATACAACCCGTCCTATCTTAAAGTTTTCCCAAGTCCAGGTATAGGACTTATAAGTAATCACCAAGCACCCTGAAAACCCAGAAAGTCTAGACAAACATATATACAAGATATAACACATAAACAACAATAGCACATATACAGATATAAACAAAGATAGGCTCAACCCACTTAGGGACAGACCAGCAAGAGGTCAACATTTTCCCAGTGAAGTCGCCATTTTTTCTCTGTAGCAGTAGAAATGTTTAAGACTAAGCCATTGGATTGACTGGACTTATACAGATCAAAATAAAAATCGTCACCACGCTTTATTGTTTCCAAAGGAATAGGAAAAGAGCGAGTAACCCAAAAAAAAGGGGGAAAGATTCAATGTAAGGGGGTTAGTTATTCAAAGGGAAGGTATTTTCACCCTAAACATCTACGGTACTCCACATGAACCTCTTTGTAAAATATGTATATTTTTGGCTATAAAATGTTGTTTAAAAATAGATGGTGGAGGTGAGAAAAGAAATATTTTTTATGATTTTTTGCACCCTCCGTGGTTGCAAACCTTTAGTGCCTACGTACCACCTTTCATGCAATAGGGGATCAGGGTACACGTAGTTCCTCTTTTAAAGATTTTTAAAACACAAGTGTGTTGGTTAATTTTATGAGATAAGACATCATTTTCATTGTCCGTGTGGAAAACATACTTACTACCCACAATTATGAGAAAGGATAATTTGTATCATCTCAAAGTGGAGGATATGGCTTGGATTTTAAAATCAACAATGCCTCACTCACCACCCAAGTGGAAAATATCTCACTTCACTACATATCGTAGAAGTATAGTTATTTACATCACTACAAGGATTGACAAGGTTCAAATATTTTGAGAAAATTTTAAGATGAAAACTAAGATGGTAAAAGGGTTTGAATGGGATTGATTGATTTTTAGTCTTCTCACAAAAAAATGTCGAAGTATTATTAAGTTGATTGAAGTTTATTGGTGAAAGATGTTTTAAAAATGCATGGACCTAAGTCCAAGTTTATTGGTGAAAGTGGTTCAAGTTTAAGAAAAGAACAAGAAGAGTTTTTCAAAAGGAGGGAGAAGATTTTTGAAATTAAAGAAAGATGGAAGGAGAAGAAGGGACTATCCTAAAGCATAAGGTAAAATCTAGGGATAAGAACCATCTAACCAACAAGCCAATACTTGACATTATGAGTCAAGATAAAATTCTCATTCTTTGGATTGAAACCAAGCAAGTAAAGATACTAGACTTCTTGTGAGAACCAAACTTCAAGTGTATTGAGTCTTCACAAAAATTGGGCAGAGTAACGATTGTATACGGGTGAATTCCATATTAAAAACAAAGAATGTAATCACAATAACCTGCACACAAAACAAACAAACAACCAAATGTCTTGAGGTAAACCTTAAGAACTCCAGATAAAATATCAATTAAGATCACAAGGTCTCCAATATAAGCCAAGGTTTCTATTCCTAAGTCCAAGAAGTCCAATACTCCATAATGTCAAGGATAGTAACCAAATAGTCCAAGTATTTTAAAGGATTTTTATGGTTCATGTTGATTATTAAGTGTCTTAGAAGAGAAAATAAAAGCTCAAATGAGCAAAATAAAAATAACATGAAATGTAATGCTTAAAGTAAATGTTACATAAAGTATAAAAAATAAAAGGGCACAAAGTAAAAACAATTTAATAATTAGTGGTTAGTTGGATGACCATCTTAAAACTTGCATTTGAAACTCATTAGAGGATTGGTAGAACCAAAGCCTCCACACAATAAGTTGCATTTTCTTTTTGTCAAGTATATCATCCATTTGGATTCCTCACAAGTACCATTTAATGATCATCGATGTTTAAGTGATTCGCGTTGACCAAAAGTATTGTAGATCCATTAGAGGATTGGTAGAACCAAAGCCTCCACATAATGAATCTCAAGGTTATTGGATCAAAGGGATCAAATTAACATACTTGGGCTTGCAAACATAGGTTTGGGCCACGAATGATCATTTATTCGAATCGGGACAAAATTTAGCGCTATGTTAAGTAATCGTAAATGGACTTATATAGAAGTCGCACCTATTTTGAGGTCGGTCAATAGCAATCTATGCACCATTTTTTTTAGACATGATATAGAGATCATGCTCCAATAACACTTAGTGGAATAAGAAAGGGATGAGATGAAGAAGAATGGGAAAGGATATACAAACCACATTGGAATTAAATTTAAATTAAACTATTATTAAAATTATTCATCCATTTTTATGGAGTTAGACTCAACACCATGGATCCAATGATGTTAATAAAGTTCATGATCAAAATTCAACCCAAGTTCTGTCAGATAATAATCACAAAATAATATTGCATTTAATATATACATTAAAAAAGGTTTTAAAAATGTTTTAAAATGGAAATAAGAAAGAAAAATATCAACAGTATTCAAATTAATCAAGAAAAATTAAGTAAACCCATAGAAAAATCAGAAAAGGACTAAAATATTTTTATAAAATCTTTGGCAATTTTTAAAAGTCGAAAACTATTTTAAAACTAATTAAAATTGTTCAAACAAATAGAAAATAGATCAAAAATAGTAAATATTAATATAAAATTCCATAAAATTTTCAAAAAAGTCAGAAATATGCAAAAAATGCAAAGCAAAGCAAATAATGCAAAAAATATATAAAATAGTAATTTTCAAAATAAAAATATGAAAAATTATTCATGAGATCAGAAATAACTCAAAGTATTTTTGTGAATTTTTTCATAATTTTTGGATAAAAAATAAAAGAGTTATGAATTTTTTAAAATTAAATCAATTAAAATATAAAATCAGAAAATAAAATAAAACCAAAAAGATATGGGTCATCATATCATAGTCAAAACGCGTTAGTAAGCTAATCCAATGGACCAGACGTGTTGTGCTTGATATAGACCTTAGTGAGATACACACAGGATCAGAAAAAGGGTAACCAATGAAATTAAAACGTTTGGCACGCTATCATTAGCTGAGATTAGACATGTCATTGTCTTCAACCTCCAGCCACCCTGCAATGGATATTTTGTGAGATCTTTCAAACGGTAAAATTAGGATCTCAGGCCAGTATCATTAGATTCGTCTCTTCAAGGCGATCCTAACACCACCATCGCGCCAAATTTATATAAAGTGTACAAAGAGATATGAATCAAAAACCCAGAAAATAGCGAGCACTTTCAATTTGATATTTCTCTCTCAATTCTCAATGGATTTAAAAATTGTAAGAAACACTAGAATCAAGAGAAGGAGTAGAACAGGTTAGTGCTTTATTTGGATTCAAATGATGTAGAATTCTACCTTTTCGAAGTTCAAGAAATAATCTCTGAAACTGGACTTCTGTAGATTGAATTATAGCTCATTTTGCTTGGTTTAAGTGCTGGAGAGTTTGTATGATGCTTAAGGAAGATGAATGTGTAAAGAATTTTGGAGGAAAATGTTGAAATCTCAGAAACTGATTTCAAAAATTTCAAGTTCGTGTGAGTTTTTGACATAGTGTTTTTGGCTCTCAAAGCTTGAGGAAATGAATGAGGGATGATCTTATATTTATATGGAATCAAATGGAATGTTCAAGCGTGTGAATTGATGAAGTTTGGAGGGAAATTGTGTGAACCTGATGCACGAGGGAAGTGTGATCTGATTTCCATCAAAACTCATCCAATCCTTGCGTTTTAAGGCTCTAATCCACTTTGGCGACTTGGTTAAACATTTTTAGATCACAAATGCGTGCTAATTTGATGTTTAGAGGCTAAAACATGAATTTCAAATTCTGACTTATGAAGAAACTTCAGTTCCAAGTTACCAAGTTCAATCCAATGGCATTCTCAGCTCAAGGGGTCTTAAGGAATGATTCTTTATGCTTTAGAAAGATGAGGTTACAATATTTGTAATGGAAAAAGAATTGAATCAAATGGATGCTTGAGTTGAAAGTTGCATTGAGTCAAAGTTTGGAAAAAAATGTTGACTTTCCATACTTAGAAATATTTCAAATTTTTCTTCAAAAGTGACATATAATATTTTGCATCCAAACATGGCCTTCCATTTGGAATTTTCTCTTGACCAAAAAAGATGACATGAAATAGACCTCTTGAATGACATTTTGAAACTTGAACTATTCAAAATCTCCAAAAATTGAGAGAGTTATGAATTGTTGAAGTTGGAAAAAATCATGAAATGACCTATAATATTTTGTATCCTTAGGGCATCCTCCATCCATTTTCTCACTTTTCACATAAAATAAGGCACAAAGTTCACATCCTCACACATATTATGGAAAAATAGTGGGCTTAAGGTGATAAAAATTGACTAAGTTATGATCATTTAAAGTCACATATGAGAAATTAGGGGTTCATCTGGAGGACTTGTAATCTTTCTTCATCATCAAGTTTCTTCCACATGAAAACTCCTTGAAACTTTTGAAGTGATTTGTTAATAACCATTTGAAGAGAAGGATTTCTTTGGAATCATTCAAAAATACCAAAAGATGAGCAAGATATACTTCTTTGAAGTTCAAAAACCCTAGTTCCTAGATCAAGAAAATGCTTTGAGGAACTTTGACAATTTTGAACAAACTTCATGTACCAACACCATTGCTTTGTAGATAGAAGTTGTTGAGGATGAAGGTTAGAATTCATAGCCACCAAAACCACTTCCATATCTTGATAATTGAGAGACATGTTCACTTGTGATCAATGGGAACAAGGCTTTGTCCAACCATGACAACTTTTCCAATCAATCCCTTGCACTTTTGAATAAATATTGATATCTTTGAATGTAGTTGTTGTACCCCAAAATTTTCCCTCCCATATTTCTCAAGATAGGTCAAGAATCATCTCCAAGTTGTTCAAGATGGCTCAAGAGTTGGACAGTCAAATCACCTCCTAAGGCAGTCAAGTCAAAATTAGGGTTTTGTGTTGCATCAAGGTCCTCGTATCCAAATTGTCTCAAATTCTCCCCAATGAACTAATATGTTCTCAGGTCCATACATGTAAAATTTCAAGCCTTGCAGAGAAAGTTTGGTCAGTCAATTGCTCAAGAAGTCCAAAAATCGATTGTGCTAGGACAAAAGTCAATTGTGACCTACAAATAGTCAAACCTTAATATTTTTTGTCAACATTCTCATTTTGAAGGATAATTCATCATTTGATCAAGGGTTGATCATGATTCATCAAGGATTGCTCATGATTCATCAAGATTCAAAAGTTGCTAAATTAGGGTTTTGTAGGAAAAGTCAACTCAACTTTGACCAAGCATAACATTCTCATACTTTATGAGAAATGACCCATACAAAGCTCATTTTGAAGAGGATGAAATTTACTATAATCCATCTTCACACCCAAAGATCAAGAAATGCACTCACAAGAAGTTACAATTTTGGATATTATAGGTCATTTTTGAAAGTCAACAAAAACACCTGTTTTGCCAAAGCTTATAACTTGAGCATGGAATATTAAAATGAGATGAGATCAAAAAGGTTGGTTATAGGACATCTCAAGGTTTCTAAAAAGTCCAAGAACACTTCCAAAAGTTCAAAATTGAAGAAGTTGTGCATTGTTGAAGTTGGGCATTTTTCCAAAATTGCCAAAAGTCAACTATCTTCAAAACTCCAATTTTTGACAAAAGGGCCCACTTTTTTCCACTTGATTTGGTCTTTTCACACCACACACGTGTCCCGTCTTCAATTTCATGACCAATCATTTATTTTTCTATTTTATTTAATTTTTATTGATTTAATTCATTTTAAATCAATATTAATTCAAATAAAATCCAAAAATTAATGGAATGAGATTTTTTGGATCATTACAGCTTGCAAATATCATGATACACTCAATCAAATTCGTATCAAGCATTGTTGTGCACAAAATATTTGATTTGAGGCATTTTTGGAAAGTTTATCAATGGTGATCATATCAAATCCCAAACCTTGAATGCACATGGATTGAAAGCCCAACTCTTGACCTAATTCATTCCCTTATACCCACACAAGCCATACACATCAGGAATACAACTTGAAACTGCAAGAAACGGCTAGACAAAACTTGAGAAAAAGCTTGAAAACTTTGAATCTGAAATCCATATTAGAGCATGATTCAGTCCAAAATCTCTTCATAGCCTTGTTGCCTGACATTCACTGAAGCCAAAGGGATCAAAATCAAGCCTTGAAGCAGCCCCAAACTTGCTGTAAGTGTCCATGAACATAGCTCTGTGCACGAATTCACAACCTTGGATTCTTGCGTTTTCTTGCCAAAATATTGATATATTTGTGATCCTTGCATAATTTCTAAGCATTCTGCATTGTTTAATTTTGTTTTCATAGCTTGTATCGTAATGCCCGAACCTAGGGTTTTCTTTTCTTGGTTTTTAGGCGTTTGCTTTGCAGGTAAAATTAGGACTAACAATGGATATAGGGATGATCAGGAAGGAGAGACGAAGTCAACCATGGCTTTGGATTGCATTTCTATGGCCTAGGGTGAATTCTAGGACGAACCTAGGAATTTAGCTGCAGATAAAATCTGCAGGTAAAAACCCTCATTATTTCAATGAAGAAGACGACTACGCGTCCTCTTCCTATTGGCTGATTCAAATCAGCGCGCTTTTTTTATTTTTTTTCCAGGCATTATTGTTTATTTGATATATAATAATTGATGTTTGATATAATAACAAAAGAGCAATGTGATGCAGTGGTAAGCGCGCTAGTGAAGAACCCCTTGGGACTTGGGTTCGAATCCCAGGTCCCCCAAAACATTTGTTTAATTTTTCTTCAGATATTCTCATGCAACACCCAAGATGCAGTTCACCATATGCCTCATAGTTCCAGGCGCCAGATGGCCTTCAGGCCAAATCTAAAGGCCAGGATTGAAGGTTCACCATGAACTCAAGTCAACAAGCATGCATTGGATGGGAAAGGTCAAACAGGCTTGGACATTTTGGGCCTGGAAAATTGCTGATTCTACCTCCAGTTTGGGCCCATACCCCCAATTTGGTTTATTTCTATTTCTTTTCATATTTCTTTTTTCATTTAATTGTTTTATTAATTATTATTATTATTTACACTAACCAATTATTTTTATTAACAAAATCAGAAAAAACATAAAAAATATTATATTTATTAATTTCATTATTTTTGTAAATAAATAATTTAATTGACTTAGTTTTTTAATTAGGCATGATTTAAACCTGTTTGCAATAAATTAAAAGTAATTTAGAATATTAGGTTTTAATAATTTTAAATCAATTTTATTTTTGTTTCCTTAAAAATTCTAAAACCCAAAAAATATATTTTTATTTTATTAATTAATTAACTTAGATTTAATTTCCATTTAATTCAAAATAACAAAAAATATGCTTTCTTTAATAAAAAAGGGTCAAAACCCTAAAAATGCACCGTCTTAATTTTTCGCACGCGATCTATTTATTTCCAATATTGTAACTGCTTCCGGTATGTAATAACTTTTAATTAGGACTTTTATTTATTTATCGCTTTCTTTTACTTTCCGCAATTTAAATTAAAGGGTTTATTTTTGGCGATGTAAATACCCGACGCCTTGTAATATCTTAGATTTAATTTCCCGTAATTTAATTTCCGCACAATATACAATGTTAGATGTTTGATAAATAGGCAATGCATGACAAGATCAATGTATGAACTTAAAATCAATATAGCTCGCCCATGACATGTACAGATAAAATTAACCGAAATAACACACTTGCACATGCCACTCTTAGGGTACACCTCACTTGGTTGCCTCGAGCGTGGTCATTGAGTATAGGAAGTTTTAGAGGTCGCCCTCTTGTACAAAGATCATAGTTGCCTCGAAATGGTTTCCTCAAAAAAATGATCTAGGATATTAGGGTTATCGCTAAGGCGTCCTAACATTGCTTTAGTGACCACACGTCCCTTAATCGAATTGACCCGAAAACTCCAACGACGATACTACCTACTCCTCAATAGTGGGATAGAATTGTCTAAAGGACATTTGTACAGTTTAATTCCTTTTTGAGTAGGTAGATGGTTCTTAAGTACTTGCTCCTTTTAAAACAAAACAAAACTTTTCGCACTTACACCCCTTTCAACAACAAAAATTCTTTCAAACCCACAAACACAAAGAAAAGAAAATTTTGAAAACACAATGAGCAAGTACCTAAGAGCCCGTGGATAACCACTGATAGAAAGGGTGCTAACATCTTCCCTTTCTATAATCTACCTCCCGAACCCGAGAAATATCTCAAAAAGGAATTTTTCTGTGCTTTTGTCCTTTCCTTGTTGGATAAAATAAAAGACGGTGGCGACTCTTGCTTACCGCGACATTTTGTGAAAACAAACGCAAACACGAACCAGCATTCCAAAAAACAGTCAGTTCTATTCCCACCGATCACAGAACTGGCGACTCTGCTGGGGAAATATAATAAGTGAGGTGTACCTTAGGATTAGATCACTGTGTTTTCAATTGTATGCTTTGTATGCTTTAATTTTGTGGGCTTGTATCGGAGTTCTATAGATCCTAACCCGGATCTGGGGGCACCCTTTAGGTAAGTAGCAATAAACTGTGAGGGATTTGTACGGCGTAGACCGATACGGATGAAGCAGTAGCTACGTTGGTGTGGCACTTTAGTCTGTACCGATATCCCTTGTGTTGGAACGAGGAGAATATGGGTCTTCTAAGGGGTCATTAAGCACCAACTGACCTTAGAACCTTAAATTGACCAACTTGGCCATAGAACAGTAGCAGTATGCTACACTCATTGAGACTAAACTCTCGCGATGATTTTGGCCGCAAGAAAAGATTGCTAAACTGGAATTATGACCGATCGAGGGTAGTCAGTGATATTGAGATCCTCTAGAACCCGGTTACTATTTTTAGGACAGGTTTAAACCAACTGAACTGAAAGAGGGTAGTACCTAAGCTCCATGTCAGCCTGAAATATAAGGGCTCTCAGTGTGACTTGTGTGCCTTTACCATGTTTGTTATTTGTGGATACTTGTGGCATGCTTACTATCATGACATCATGACATCATGACATTGCATACATCTTGCATAAGGACTAACCTATTTCAAAGACAAGAGGGTTTCATCTTTTCTCTATTTTGTAGGTCATCATGATGCCCATGCGTAAGAATACTATCCGGATCAACTTTGTCCAAGTCCCTACCTTGCTTAAAGAGTTGGTTGCCAAGATGCCTGACACTACTTCCTTCATCAGGAGGCATGGTTCTCTTCCCATCTTGGTCACCTCCAAATTGGACGAGCAGATGATGAGTGTCCTGGTCCAATTCTATGATCCGCTGTACCATTGTTTCACTTTCCAAGACTTCCAGCTGGTTCCTACCCTAGAAGAGTTCTCTGAGCTGCTCGGTATCTCTGTTTTGGAGCAGACTCCGTTTACTGGTTGGGAGAAGACCCTTAGGCCCGAAGAAATTGTTGCAGCCCTTCATTTGACTAAAGAGGAGGTAATGGCTAATTGGGAGACTAGAAGTGGAGCTAAAGGATTTCTGACTAAGTTCTTGGTTGGCAAGGCTAACTACTTCTGGGATAGCCTGGACTTTAAGGCGTTCGAGGATATTCTGGCTCTTTTGATTTATGGCTTGGTACTGTTTCCGAATCCTGACACTTTTGTTGATGTGAATGCTATAAAGATCTTCATCTCTCAGAACCCTGTACCCACTCTCTTGGGTGACATTCTTCATCAGCTCTATGCTCGTACTGCCCGAAAGCGAGGAACCTTGATGTGTTGTGCTCCTTTATTGTCGAGGTGGTTTATTTTGCACCTCCCCAAGTTAGTGCTAAGGAACAAAGAAGGAATGGGCTAGGCTTATAGGTTAATGTCTCTTTCTCATAATGACATTATCTGGACTCTCAAAGGAATGGATGAGGTGACTATCATTGATCGCTGTGGAGAGTATCCTAATGTTCCCCTGCTAGGAACCCATGGAGGAATTTCTTACAACCCATGCTTAGCTCTCCGTCAGTTTGGAAGAGCCAGGAGAGAAGGACCTCATGAGATGTTGATGCCTCATATCATCTTTGATTTTCAGGGGGATAGCGACGAGCAGCGTCGCAGATTCATAAGGGCTTGGGATAGAGTTCACCAATCTGATCCACATGAGCTGGGCCCAAAGACTTCTCTGCCAATGGAGCCATATCTCAAATGGGTCCGCATCCGTGCCCAGAAGCTAGGTATGCCATATGAAGCCGTCCAGCCTGTCACTCTTGAAGTTGCTAATGAAGAAGGGGTTCTTCCAACCATTCTTCATCCTTATATGCCCACTGACATTGGGGCACTGAAGATATCTTGGATGCAACTGCGGGAAGAACGGGATTCTTATCGGGATAAGTTCAACGAGCAGGAACAGAAGATCTAGAGGTTGACCAGGAAGTTAGAGAATGAGCGGATTCTCAACGACTATGTCTGCACTGATAAGAAGAGACCATGGGAGCATTGATGGACCTTTGATGATTTCCTTTCCAGTTTTTTTGTTTACTTTTCAGTATTTCCATTCTTGTAACGCCTTAAGGGCAATTTGTTGAACAATTTAAATTTTGAAGTTTAAATCTAATAAAGTGTGTTTCCTTTCTTGTTTACAAATTTGAATCCCGATTGTCTTTGAAATCATAAATCATACGCATTTAATCACATGCACTTCATAAACAGGTACCCTTTACAGGTCTCTTATCTTCTTCGCTGTTTATTTCAGCAATCATCATGTCTACTGAACCTTCAACTGAGCAAGCTATTAAGGCCCTCCAGGCCCAGAATGCCCAATTTCAAGAGTTGTTCATGAATCTAGCCAAGGGTCAGCAGGACCTGGAGACCTTGATTCTGAAAGAAAAGAAGAAGAAGAAGAAGAAGAAGAAGAAGAAGAAGAAGAAGAAGAAGAAGAAGAAGAAGAGGACCATCCTGTTTAACACAGGACACAGGTTTGGGAACAGGCTGAAGAATGAAGTTGATCTGACTACCTCATCTGGAGGGAAAGATAGTCCATAAGAAAGGAGGGCTCCTAGCCCTCTGGTCTCCGACAACGAGACGGACTACGATGAAGAACAGTATCCTCCCGCTGAAGATAAATACAAACAACTGGAAGACCGTTTGAGCGTTATGGAAATTCAGAAGGTGCCCGGTCTGGACTTCGGAGATCTAGGTCTATCATCTGGGGTGGTAATTCCCCATAAATTCAAGGCACCAGCCTTTGCCAAGTATGACGGAGTTTCCTGTCCGAAGCTGCACCTCCGGTCATATGTGAGGAAGATCCAGCCTTACATTGCTGATAAGAACTTATGGATCCATTTCTTTCAAGACAGTCTCTCAGGGACTCAGCTTTAGCGGTTCTATCAGTTGGACGGAGCCAGTATCCGCAGCTGGGAAGATTTGGCTACTGCATTCTACAGGCAGTATCAGTACAACTCCGACCTTGCTCCTACGCGTACGCAACTCCAGGGCATGTCAATGGGAACGGGTGAAGGATTCAAAGATTATGCTCAAAAGTGGAGGGACCTCGCCGGAAGAGTACAACCACCCTTAGCTGATCGGGAACTTGTTGACATGTTTCTAGGAACCCTGTCTGGTCCATTTATCAACCACTTGATTGGAAGCTCTTCATCTGGGTTTACAGATCTTATTTTGACTGGTGAGAGAATTGAGGCTGGTATTAAGGCTGGGAAGATACAGAAGGGTGCTTCATCAAGCACCGAGAAGAAGTCGTTTAAGAAAGAGTCTAGTGTTGTCTATAGTGCAAGAATATAGAGTAGACCTAAACACCGCCAAGCTATCAATGCAGATGTTATTTCAAAACCTGCTGGTGCTCCTCAGTACAATAATCAACAAAAGGATGAGAGACCTAATAGGCAATTCACTCGTCTCAGCGTGACCTTATCTCAGATTCTGCCACAGTTGTTGAAGAGTAATCTGGTGACTCTAAGGGAACCCCCAAAGAATTCAAATACAACGTCACCAAGGTATAACCCTAATGCCCGCTGCGCTTATCACTCTGATAGCCCAGGGCATAATACAGATGATTGTTGGAGTCTGAAAAGTAAGATACAAGACTTGATTGATGTGAAAGAGATCGAGTTCGGAGCACCAGAGAAGCCTAAACAAGAGGCAGGGATAAATGCTATCAGGGATGATGATGATGAAGAGTTTGATATCGACAGTTGGATCTACCCTACGACTAACGGTGGATTAAGCAACTGGACAGCGAAGGATTCTATGCCCGTTTCAGTTATCACCCAGTAATGAAACTTTTTGTTTTGAATTTGTAATAGATAATGTTTTGAAACTTTATGGCCCGGTGTCTTACCCGGGGCACCGTGGCTTCATTTGTGAGGGCTTTTGTGTGTCATTTTCATATATCATTAATAAAAACATTGGACGTTCTTGCATTTCAAATCTTGCGCTCCTTGTTTTTCCTTATTATATATTGCAAAACATCTATTTTACACACACTCACATATACAGGTCCACATCCACCCTGGATCTCATTGGTAACGACTCTGCTACTGCCAGTTATGACTTCGAAAATCCGATTAACTTAGCCGAAGACGAAGGTGAAGATGATTACGAAGTGCCTGGTGAACTTGCAAGACTGCTACTCCAGGAAGAGAGGGCCATTCAGCCACATGAAGAGCCAGTGGAAACAGTGAATCTAGGTACCGAGACGGACAATGAGGAAGTCAAGATCGGTGCAAACCTGGAGCTTAGCGTGAAACAACAATTGATTCAGATGTTGCGTGACTACGTTGAGATCTTTTCCTGGTCTTACGAAGATATGCCTGGTTTGGATACTGACATTGTGTTTCATCGCCTGCCTACCAAGGAAGACTGTCCTCCAGTAAAATAGAAGGTCCACTGAATGCGCCCAGAGATGTCTGAGAAAATAAAGGCTGAAGTTATGAAACAATTTGACACCGGTTTTCTAGCAGTGACTTCTTACCCTCAGTGAGTCGCCAATGTGGTTCCTGTTCCGAAGAAGGATGGGAAGGTTCGAATGTGTGTTAACTACAGGGATTTGAATAGGGCAAGCCCCAAGGATGATTTCCCTCTACCTCATATCGACGTTCTGGTTCACAACACTGCTCAGCACAAGGTATTCTCCTTTATGGATGGGTTCTCCGGTTATAATCAGATCAAAATGGCTCCTGAAGACATGGAGAAGACCACATTTGTTACTCAGTGGGGCACCTTTTGCTACAAAGTCATGCCTTTTGGGTTAAAGAATGTGGGGGCAACATATCAGCGTGCCATGGTTGCTTTGTTTCATGACATGATCCATCATGAGATTGAAGTATACGTCGACGATATGATTGCAGGGTCCCAGACCGAGGAGGAACACCTTGACCATCTGCAAAAGCTATTTGACAGGTTGAAGTTGTACAAGCTGAGATTGAACCCGAACAAGTGCGCCTTCGGGGTGAGGTATGGTAAGCTGCTAGGTTTTATTGTAAGCGACAAAGGTATTCAAGTGGACCCTGCCAAGGTGAAAGCTATACAAGAGATGCCAGCTCCCAGGACAGAGAAAGAGGTCAGAGGCTTTCTGGGACGACTGAACTACATTTCCTGATTCATCTCACACCTAACTACTACTTGTGAGCCAATCTTCAAGCTACTGAAGAAAGATCAAGTGGTACGTTGGAATGATGAATGCCAAGCCGCTTTCGAAAGAATAAAAGAGTATCTCCAAGAGCCACCCATCCTGATGCCACCAGTTGAAGGGAGACCTTTGATATTATACTTGACAGTACTTGACAACTCAATGGGGTGTGTGTTGGGGCAGCATGACGAGTCTGGCCGAAAAGAGCATTTTATTTATTACCTTAGCAAAAAGTTTACCGACTTTGAGACCTGATACTCACTGCTCGAGAAAACTTGTTGTGCTTTGGCATGGGCTGCTCGCCGGCTGAGACAGTATATGCTAACTCACATTACTCTATTGATATCGAAGATGGATCCAATCAAGTATATCTTCGAAAAGCCCGCTTTGTCCGGAAGAATAGAGAGATAGCAGATGATCTTGACTGAGTATGACATCCAGTACACAACTCAAAAGGCAATCAAGGGAAGTGTATTGGCAGACCATTTGGCACATCAGGCAGTGGATGATTACCAGTCTATGAACTTTGAATTCCCAGATGAGAATATCATGTTGATAACTGATTGTGAGACACCTGGATCGGATGAAGGACCTGAGGAAGGATCCCGATGGTCTATGTACTTTGATGGAGCTTTGAATGATTTGGGTAATGGCATTGGCGATGTGATCATATCTCCTAAAGGCTCTCATACTCCATTCACCGCTCGACTATGTTTCAACTGCACCAACAACATGGCGGAGTATGAAGCATGCATCATGGGTCTTCGAGCTGCAATTGACCTAAGGATTAAGTTTCTAAGTGTATTCGGAGATTCCACTCTCGTGATCAGTCAGATCAAAGGCGAGTGGGATACGAAACACCCGAATCTTATCCCTTATAAGGAGTGTGTGTTGACATTGCTTCCCCATTTCGAGGAGATAACCTTTGAACACTTCCCTAGAGAGGAGAATCAGTTGGCGGATGCGCTAGATACGATGTCTTCTATGTTCATAGTCAATTGGGACAATGAGGCTCCCCGGATCATTATTAAAAGATTGGACAAACCTGCACATTGCTGTGATCTTGAGACTGAAGAAGTAACAGGAAAGCCCTGGTATCATGAGGTGAAGAGATACCTTGAAGCTCAAGAATACCCCGAGGGTGCATCTGTTAATGACAAGAAGTTTCTGAGGAGGTTCGCGGTAAAGTTCTTCATCAGCAATGGCATTCTTTACAAGCGTAACCATGATTCGACCTTACTGCATTGTGTGGATAAGATTGAAGCAGAAAGGATCATGGCAGAGCTGCATGAAGGTACTTTCGGAACTCATTCTAGTGGATATATCGTGGCAAAGAAAATCCTCCGGGCAGGATATTACTGGTCCACAATGGAAGCCGACTGTTATCAGCATTCTCGGACATGTCACAAGTGCCAGGTCTATGCTGATAAGGTGCACATACCTCCAGTTCCTCTGAATGTTTTGACAGCGCCTTGGCCTTTTGCAATGTGGGCCATTGATATGATCGGCGATATCAGACCTACGGCATCCAACGGGCATCGTTTCATCCTGGTAGCAATTGATTACTTTACGAAGTGGGTTGAAGCAGCTTCCTTTGCTACCGTAACCAAGAACGTTGTGGCACGGTTCATTCGGCATAATCTGATCTGTCGATATAGTGTACCAGAGAGGATCATTATGGACAATGGTACCAATCTCAACAACAAGATGATCACTGAGCTCTGCGAGCAATTCAAGATATAGCATCATAACTCTTCTCCCTACCGGCCGAAGATGAATGGGGTTGTTGAAGCGGCTAATAAGAACATTAAGAAGATTGTGCAGAACATGATAGTGACATACAAAGACTGGCACGAGATATTACCGTTCGCTTTTCATGGATACCGTACCTCAGCACGGACGTCAATAGGGGCAACACCCTATTCCTTGGTTTATGGCATGGAGGCAGTCTTGCCTATTGAAGTTCAGATACCCTCTCTTCGGATAATGAAGGATGCAGGTTTGAGTGAAGATGACTGGATTCAGACCCGGCTTGATCAACTGAACCTAATCGACAAGAAGAGACTTACTGCTATTTGTCATGGTTAGACGTACCAAAAACGGATGATCAAGGCATTTAACAAGAAAGTCCGACGACAAGAGTATCAAGTTGGGGACCTGGTAATCAAGCGTATTATCCTACCTCAAGGTGATCCCAGGGGAAAATGGACCCCTACTTACGAAGGGCCATTTGTGGTTAAGAACATTTTCTCAGGAGGAGCTATGATTCTAACCACCATGGATGGTGACGACCTTCCTCACCCCGTCAATGCAGACATAGTAAAAAGATACTACGCATAATCAAAGACCCGCTAGGTTGACTGGCCTAGGCAAAAATAAGGGCTTCCCGGCGAACCAAAAGGGTTCGGGCAAAAATAAGGGATGAAAATAAAAAAATCTGTACACCCGGCAAGTCGAAAACCCGAAAAGGCGGCTTGGGCAAAAATGGGTATCCCGATGGACTGAAAACCCGAAAGGGCAGTCCAGGCAAAAGTTAGGGATCAAAGCGTAATACTATGTCTCATTGGATCACCCTGCATCCAGACTTCGGTATCGACTATCAAGCTCGGACGACATTAATCAATCAGATTCATCTTCAACTAAGCAGCAAAGTGATGAGATGCTTGAAGATATAAAGGCAATAGCAGAGTTGGAACCCAGTGGGATTATTCACATAGATGTTTTATTTCCTTTTCACAAATTTTATAAATTCTATTTGTTCGGCGGCGTTCTCTTACTAGGACGTCATCCTCTTGTACAAAAGCGCCTATTTTTCAGGCCAAACTTCAAAATCAATACAAATTCATTTTCAGAAATTTCAAGTTGTTTTTCCTTTATCTGTTTTGTTTTGCAAAGAATGTCCAATGTTCATTTTTGATATATGCATTTGACATTAATTGCTAATCATAAATATTTACATGTGAAGCGAAAGATGAGTTACTGGTAATAATAGAAACAGGGGCAAATAAGAATTTCCCGAACTGTACAAGTTGCTCTGTCCACCAAGTACCAAGATAGATTCAGTTGAAGGATATGGCTAAGATACCTTCACTCCACGCAGGGTAAGACAGTGATAATGGCTATCTCAGCTGAAACTGCCAACCATGAACGAATCATCAATACTCTCCTCAAGCAGAGTTAATCCACCATCAAGCGCTAAAAAGGTTTGGTATCCCCAGAAGGTCTTAATATTCTTCAACATAGTATAAAGACATCCCCCAGCAACTAAAAAATCATCCCCAGCGAAGTCCTTTCTTTCCCCAAACAGGAGTTCAATCCTTAACAGATCTAATATCACCAGCAACGGTAATCCATCCCCAATGGAGGTCATCATTAAAATCGCCAATAGAGCTTATCAACGGAATCCCCAGTGGAGTTTATTCGTTAAAATCTTTAGCAGAACATCTCTTCCCCACAGAGTAATTCCCCTCGGAATAATCTCCTCATCAGTTTATTCCCCAACAGAGTTATCCTCTCCTGCAAGTTTATCACCTTCATTCATCATCCCCAGCGGAAGCAAAGCATTCAACTTTATTCTCCAGCAGCTCCGGCATTTATTTTCCCCAGCTAAAACATTACATGTCCATACATCATGATACATGCATCATACCATACAATATCATTTATATTGAGAACATCATTATTGATCCATATCATGCATTGCATAAGACTGACTGTTACCTTTCAGGAAAGATACAATCAAAATTCAAGTTATGAAGCTCGGGTACGACCAGATAGTATCTTGATTTCTACAGCATATTGTGAAGCCCAGATTACGACTGGACAACAATATCAGACTACCGCAAAGCCTGGATTACGACCAGATAGTGATATCTCTCAAAAGTAAGCTATGAAGCTCAGAGAACGACCGGATAATAGTTTATTCCCCAGTGAGCCGTGAAGCCCGGATTACGACCAGATAGCAGCTCAGTAAGCACCATGAAGCCTGGATTCGAACAGATAGTGATATATCATAAACACAAGCCGTGAAGCCCGGATCACGACCGGATAACAGCTCAGCAAGTCATCGTGAAGACTGGATTACGACCAGATAGCAACCAAAAGTACTATGAAGCCTGGATTTCGACCAGATAGTGGTATGATACATCGTGAAGCCTGGATTACGACCAGATAGTGGTACAAGACACTATGAAGCTTGGATTCCGACCAAATAGCAGTTTACATGGACAGTTACTAAGAAGCCCGGAGTCGGCCGGATATTAGTGTGCCCTAAATTCAAGTTGAAGCCCAGAGGCGACCGGATAATCACTTGATTTGTTCTGAAGCCTGGATTTCAACCAGATAAGAAGTGAGGCATTGCAAAGCCTGCATTACAACCGGATAGCAAGTTTAATCTCATCTCCCCAGTAAGTCACTGTAAAGCCTAGATTACGACCAGATGGCAGTCGGTCTTATCACTATGAAGCCTGGGTTGCGACCAGATAGTAGTTCACTCTCACCTCTTCAACAGAGATGATTCCTCAGTAGAATAACGGACGACCAAATCTCCTAAAGTTCTATTTCTCCTAAGACAAAGAACAGCATTCCCCAGCGGAATCTCCCTCAACAACAGGTATACAAACTCTCGCTAAGGAATCGCTTACGCGATCGACACTACTTCGGATGGCATCTTTAAGCCCGTCTCCCATCATCAATCTCCAAATGGAATCTGTAAGCCCATTCCCGACATCACGAGACAAGTACTACTTCATGCGAGTGCAAATTTCTGGGCACTCTAGTGTTCAATCATCTTCCACCTTCGGATCACGAAAGGCCCGAACGCCAATCTATATCCTCAGGTCTAAGAAGATTGAACAGGGGAAACTGTTATACCCCAAAATTTTCCCTCCCATATTTCTCAAGATATTTCAAGAATCATCTCCAAGTTGTTCAAGATGGCTCAAGAGTTGGACAGTCAAATCACCTCCTAAGGCAGTCAAGTCAAAATTAGGGTTTTGTGTTGCATCAAGGTCCTCCTATCCAAATGGTCTCAAATTCTCCCCAATGTCCTAATATGGTCTCAAGTCCATCCATGTAAAATTTTAAGCCTTGCAGAGAAAGTTTGGTCAGTCAATTGCTCAAGAAGTCCAAAAATCGGCTGTGTTAGGACAAAAGTCAACTGTGACCTACAAATAGTCAAACCTCAAGATTTTTTGTCAACATTCTCATTTTGAAGGATAATTCATCATTTGATCAAGGGTTTATCATGATTCATCAAGGATTGCTCAAGATTCATCAAGATTCAAAAGTTGATAAATTAGGGTTTTGTAGGAAAAGTCAACTCAACTTTGACCAAGAATAAATTTATCATACTTTATGAGAAATGACCCATCCAAAGCTCATTTTGAAGAGGATGCAATTTCCTAAAATCCATCTTCACGCCCCAAGATCAAGAAATGCACTCACAAGAAGTTACAAATTTGGACATTATAGGTCATTTTTGAAAGTCAACAAAAACACTTGTTTTTCCAAAGCTTATAACTTGAGCATGGAATATCAAAATTAGATGAGACCAAAAGGGTTGGTTAGAGGACATCTCAAGGTTTCTAAAAAGTCTAATAACACTTCCAAAAGTTCAACATTGAAGAACTTATGCATTGTTGAAGTTGAGAATTTTCCAAAATTGCCAAAAGTCAACTATCTTCAAAACTCCAATTTTTGACAAAAGGGCCCACTTTTTTCCACTTGATTTGGTCTTTTCACACCACAAACGTGTTCCATATTCAATTTCATGACCAATCATTTATTTTTCTATTTTATTTAATTTTTATTGATTTAATTCATTTTAAATCAATATTAATTCAAATAAAATCCAAAAATTAATGGAATGAGATTTTTTTGATCATTACAGCTTGCAAATATCATGATACACTCAGTCAAATTCGTGTCAAGCATTGTTGTGCACAAAATATTTGATTTGAGGCATTTTTGGAAAGTTTATCAATGGTGATCATATCAAATCCCAAACCTTGAATGCACATGGATTGAAAGCCCAACTCTTGACCTAATTCATTCCCTTATACCCACACAAGCCATACACATCAGGAATACGACTTGAAACTGCAAGAAACGGCCAGACAAAACTTGAGAAAAAGCTTGAAAACTTTGAATCTGAAATCAATATTAGAGAACGATTCAGTCCAAAATCTCCACATAGCCTTATTGCCTGACATTCACTGAATCCAAAGGGATAAAAATCAAGCCTTGAAGCAGCACCAAACTCGCTGTAAGTGTCCACGAACATAGCTTTGTGCACGAATTCACAACCTTGGATTCTTGCATTTTCTTGCCAAAATATTGATACATTTGTGATCCTTGCATAATTTCTAAGCATTCTGCATTGTTTAATTTTGTTTTCATAGCCCGTATCGTAATGCCCGAACCTAGGGTTTTCTTTTCTTGTTTTTTAGGCGTTTGCTTTGCAGGTAAAATTAGGACTAACAATGGATATAGGGATGATCAGGAAGGAGAGACGAAGTCAACCATGGCTTTGGATTGTATTTCTATGGCCTAGGGTGAATTCTAGGACGAACCTAGGAATTTAGCTGCGGATAAAATCCGCAGGTAAAAACCCTGGTTATTTCAACGAATAAGACAACTACGCGTCCTCTTCCTATTGTTTGATTCAAATCAGCGCGCTTTTTTTATTATTTTTTTCAGGCATAATTGTTTATTTGATATATAATAATTGATGTTTGATATAATAACAAAAGAGCAATGTGATGCAGTGGTAAGCGCGCTAGTGAAAAACCCCTTGGGACCTGGGTTCGAATCCCAGGTTCCCCAAAACATTTGTTTAATTTTTCTTCAGAATTCTCATGCAACGCCCAAGATGCAGTTCACCATATACCTCATAGATCCAGGCGCCAGATGGCCTTCAGGCCAAATCTGAAGGCTAGGATTGAAGGTTCACCATGAACTCAAGTCAACAAGCATGCATTGGATGGGAAAGGTCAAACAGGCTTGGATGTTTTGGGCCTAGAAAATTGCTGATTCTACCTCCAGTTTGGGCCCATACCCCCAATTTGGTTTATTTCTATTTCTTTTCATATTTCTTTTTTCATTTAATTGTTTTATTAATTATTATTACTATTTACACTAACCAATTATTTTTCTTAATAAAATCAGAAAAAACAAATATTATTTTTATTAATTTCATTATTTTTGTAAATAAATAATTTAATTGACTTAGTTTTTTAATTAGGCATGATTTAAACCTTTTTGCAATAAATTAAAAGTAATTTAGAATATTAGGTTTTAATAATTTTAAATCAATTTTATTTTTGTTTCCTTAAAAATTCTAAAACCCAAAAAATATGTTTTTATTTTATTAATTAATTAACTTAGATTTAATTTCCATTTAATTCAAAATAACAAAAAATATGCTTTCTTTAATAAAAAAGGGTCAAAACCCTAAAAATGCGCCGTCTTAATTTTTCGCACGCAAACTATTTATTTCCAATATTGTAACTGCTTCCGGTATGTAATAACTTTTAATTAGGACTTTTATTTATTTATCGCTTTCTTTTACTTTCCGCAATTTAAATTAAAGGGTTTGTTTTTGGCGATGTAAAAACCTGACGCCTTGTAATAGCTTAGATTTAATTTCCCGCAATTTAATTTCCGCATAATGTACAATGTTAGATGTTTGATAAATAGGCAATGCATGACAAGATCAATGTATGAACTTAAAATCAACATAGCTCTCCCATGACATGTACAGATAAAATTAACCGAAATAACACACTTGCACATGCCACTCTTAGGGTACACCTCACTTGGTTGCCTCTAACTTGGTCATTGAGTATAGGAAGTTTTAGAGGTTTCTCTCTTGTCCAAAGATCATAGTTGCCTCGAAACGGTTGTCTCGAAAAAATTATCTAGGATATTAGGGTTACCGCTAAGGCGTCCTAACATTGCTTTAGTGACCACACGTCCCTTAATCGAATTGATCGGAAAACTCCAACGACGATGCTACCTACTCCTCAATAGTGGGATAGAACTGTCTAAAGGACATTTGTACAGTTTAATTCCTTTTTGAGTAGGTAGATGGTTCTTAAGTACTTGCTCCTTTTTAAACAAAACAAAACTTTTCGCACTTACACCCCTTTCAAAACAAAAAAAAAACTCTTTCAAACCCACAAACACAAAGAAAAGAAAATTTTGAAAACACAATGAGCAAGTACCTAAGAGCCCGTGGATAACCACAGATAGAAAGGGTGCTAACACCTTCCCTTTCTATAATCTACCTCCCGAACCCGAGAAATATCTCAAAAAGGAATTTTTTCTGTGCTTTTGTCCTTTCCTTGTTGGATAAAATAAAAGACGGTGGCGACTCTTGCTTACCGCGACATTTTGTGAAAACAAACGCAAACGCAAACCAGCATTCCAAAAAACAGTCAGTTCTATTCCCACCGACCACAGTAGTGAACCAAAATAAACGTTGCCATGCCATCCCTTCCAAAACAAATTCAATGGTGAGGTTTTGAATTCTCAATATTTATTGCCTAGGGCATGGAAATAAACTCATGAACCTATGGAGTAACTTGCTAAATCTCATTGCCTTTACCTACATTAGTAACAAGCAAGACAAACCAACATTGCAATTTTATTAATCAAAAGGGAAAATTAAGACAAAATATTCATGATTACAAAAGAAAACAAGTCAAGGTGCTTGGTGATTCCTCAAAGAGAAAAGCTAAAGGTAGGGAGGAGAACCAATAACCCTAATATGATCTTGTTGTAATTGAATCAATATGGTATGATAAACGGATCTTAGGGGCAAAAATTGGGGTACAACAACATTGTCTTAAAAGTTTGGCATTGATCTTGACTTCCTTCTTGTCTGTTTCAGTATTTAGGTTGTTCACTTCAACTGGTTCTTCGTGAAGTTGAATGGCCTTTTCCTCTTGTAACAAAAGTCTGGCGAGTTCCCCACGTATTTCACAATCTTCATCATCTTCGTATTTGGCTTGATAGATTAGATTTTCAAAGTCATAGATGGTAATAGCAGAGTCGTTGTCAATGAGATCCGGAGTAGACGTGGATCTGCAAATGTGTGTATGCATGTAAGGTCACATGGCTATTCTTTTGAAAATGCAATAAAGTAAAGAAAGACAAAGAGCAAAAAATTTGAATGCAAAATAGTCCCAATGTTTTTTCATTAAAATGAGCATATGGCATATGAAAATGACAAACCCTTAACAAATGGGACACTGTGCCCCAAGCAAGGCACATGGCTTAAAGTCATTAATGGAAATTACAGACAAAGTTCTCAAAGTAAATAAAACAGTAAATGGAAATTACTCTTGGCTGTAGGATATTGAAATAAAATCCTTGGTATTCCACTTGTTGAGTCCTCTATCAGCAGTCGGGTAGATCTAGTCATCAAAGTCACTATAGGCATCAGAGTATTCAAGGGCATTAACTTCATGGTCAATAATGCAGAGAGGTGGTTTCCCTGCATGAGCATATCGAACCTCCTTTTGAGATTTGGAATTGAAGCCCAATCCGAATTTGTCTGACTTGAAAGGGAAATCAGGAAGTTGGCCCCAAATGGTGCAACCTCCTTCTTCAACAACAGCACGAGCATCTTTGAGAGAAGTCATCCTTGGTATATCTTTAGCAGCTTCGCGAGTGTCAGGAGTGGCCTTGGCAACAACAAACATGGGAGAGACCACTTCAAAGGCTTGACAAGTAGTTTTAATGAACTCTCCATCCATTTCAACATATTTGAATGAATTTAAATGACTAATCATAAACTCTTCTTCACCACAGACGGTAACAATTTTCCCCTTGGTCGGATATTTCAACTTTTGATGTAGTATGGAAGTTACCGCACCTGCCCCATGTATCCATGGGCGTCCAAGAAGGCATGAATAAGCGGGACGGATATCCATCACGTAGAATGTTGATTTGAAGACTTGATACCCAACTTTGATATGAAGATCGAACTCTCCATGGGCCATCCTTTTAGAACCATCCAAAGCCTTACTACAATGTCGCTGGGTTTTAAAACCAATCCATCACAATCTAGCCTATCCAATGCTCATTTAGTTAAGATGTTGAGAGAAGATCTAGTATCCACTAATACATGTTCCAGGGTAGTGCCCTTGCATTCTATGGAAATATGGAGAGCTTTGTTGTGATTCTTCCCCATCGGGGTCAGATCTGCATCAGAGAACCCTAAACCATTGTCGGTAGTCAAGCTTGCTATAGAGTTTTCATATTGGTCGGTCGTAGTTTCTTGTGGGACATGTGCGTTTTTCAAGAATTTTATGCGCCTCGGAACAAGCAACAAAGACAGCATAGAAATCTTCGAGGGTTTTTGCCCCAACTGTTCCACTATCTTATAGTCACTTTTTCTGATAATTTTTAGAATCTCTTCCATCTCTTGGGAAGATGGGTCCTCGATGGTAATATCTTTTGTGTGTGCCTCCGTCTATGCAGATTCAATCATTTTTTCCCGTCCTCGAGTATCAGCAACAGGTTTAATAGCAATAATACGAATGGTTGTAGTTATGGTTGTCGGAGGTGAAATCTCTGGAGAGAAGATTCTCCCCGTCCTAGTAACTTTACTTGATCCATCAATGTTTGTAATTCCAGCAATTTCATCTTCGTCAATTCGTGAATCTTGTTTGATACCATAGTAATACACTTCCGCCCCATAATTCCAGGGAACTGCCTTATCAGAAGAGTAGGGGACTGGCCCCGATGTGGTGATAATTAGTGGAGTTATTCTTGGTTCAATGGGAATCCTAATGGGACCTTTGGAGGAGATCTTAATAGGTTTGTTTGAGATAGTGATGATGGATATGTCTTCTTGAGATACATTTTGGGTCAAAATTTTCACAGATAGAGTTCTTTCAAATAGAATCTCGTGGATATCCATCAGTGTTGGACACCTTTCTTCAGCCATTCACGACCATTAATTTATTCAGCGCAGCAACAACAATCTTCAAGGAAACCAGGGAATACCCCGGCTTCCAATAAATTCTTTTTAACAATATTCAAAGGGGTGGTCAAATCTTTGATGGAGGACACAAAATAGGTATCTTCAATAGAATTAACACTCTTACCATGATTTGGCATGGGTGCCGTGATTATGTTGGGAGTTGGTGGAGGATTGAATTCAATTATCTTGTTATTAATTAGGTCTTGGATTTTGTTCTTTAGAGACCAACAATCATTGGTATCATGTCTGAGACTGTTTGAGTGGTAAGCGTATTTGGCATTGGGGTTGTATTTAGGAGAGGAGGTATCAGGGTTTTAGGAGGATCCCTCAATGTAACCAGCTCCACCTTTAGTAAGTGCTGCAATGCTTGAGACATTGGCATATTGATCTTATTATACTACCTTTCTTGAAACTTCGTCCTTTGCATATTCCCTTGTTGTTGTTTAGTGGGTATAAGATTGGAAATTAATACTGCCCCTACTGAATGATGACAGTCCTTCTTAGTACGTCTTCTTGATCCATATACAGCATTAGTCTCTTTTTTGCCAGCAAATTTTTTTTCCATAACATCAGAGGTGGAGGCCCTCGGTATTTTCCCGCTTTCAACCCTCTCATCAGTCAAGATCAAATCAGTGAATCTGGATGATGAACTTTAAGTCAGTAAGTTGCAAAATGGTTCAGTCAATGTTCTTATAAACATGTCTACCAACTCCCTATCAGTTAAAGGTGGTTGCACCCTTCCAGCCAAGTCTCTCCATTTTCTTTCATATTCTTTGAAGCCCTCGTTGGTACCCATGGTCATTCCTTGCAATTGCACCCTAGTTGGCTCAAGATTAGCATTATATTGATATTGGCGGTAAAAGGTAGTGGCTAAATCCTCCCAAGTATGGATGTTAGTTCCTTCCAATTGGTAAAACCACTCCAACTGCGTCCCAACTAGACTTTCTTGAAAAAAAGTGCACCCACGGTTTCTTATCAGCGGTATGCGGCTGAATTTTATGGACGTAAGATCTTAGGTGAAGCTTCGGACATGAGACACCATCGTACTTGGCAAAAGCGAGGATCTTGAATTTGTGGGGAATGACTACCCCAGGAACCAAACCCAAGTCACCAAAGTCCAAGCCAGGCATAGCTTGGATTTCCACAGCTTTCAATATGTCTTTTATTTGCTTATATTTATCGTCGGTTGGTGGATATTGCTCATCAAAATAATCTTCGTCTTCAGAGATTTGATTGTTTCCACCCTCAGCACGGGTGCTCCTAGCATCTTCATCTTGATTTTTCATCCACTTCGGAGGAATCCTCTTCAACTTGGACTTGTCTGGTGGGCCCTTTAAACCTCTTCCCCATGTTGATTACAGCTTTCTTCTTGGTCTTCGTGACAAGAAAATCCATCATTTCTTGCTTCCCCTTTGCTAAGTTGAGCAGAGTTTCTTGAAATTGAGAGTTTTGAGTCTGCAAGTCCTTCACAGTTTGCTCCAGATCCATCTTGTACTAAAATAAACAGTAAAAAGATGAGGAAACCTGTGTCAGAAAACCTGCTTATAATATGATGCATGTTATACGAATGCAATGTTTTCAAAGATTTTATGGAATTTAAATTTGCTAGACAAAGAGAAAACAACAAACATTAATTGCATTAATAAGTTCATGAATTACAAATGCCTCTTGGGCTTACAAAGGTTACAAAATAAACTCCTAAAATAAAAAAAGAAAGGCTCAAGTTTCCCATGGCCGCATCCTCTTTGGTGCAATGTAGGAATTCAGGCTTCTCTCTTTATTAAGTTGCCTCGTGATCTCCAAAACCTTCTTCTCGCTTGCGCAGAATTATGCTTCAAAGGTATCTCGTTCTCCCTTAAGATGAATCCTGAATCTTTATAATTCCTCAAATTCGGTAGGCATGTCAGGATGAAGAAGAGTGTAAAGAGTATCTCCCTCAACAACGGGCTCCATAATCATAGGTAGGATGGTTGGGTAAGGCATCATGAGACTTTGAGCACGAGTTCCTACCCGCTTGAGCTAAGGCTCCAGAGGGATGGAATTTTTATGCCCCAAAGTCTTACTATCCACTTTTTTTACCATTCTCCAAGCTTGTATGAATCGATGATGATAGCCTTGGGCGTCGCCCTCGTAGTCGAATACCAAACCTTGGATGAGCGCATTATAGGGACCATCTCTTTGTGCATACCCAAACTGTGGTAATGCAAGAGAAGGGTTATAGGTAATACCTCCCCTAATGCCCAAGAGTGGAACATTAGGGAACTCCCTACAATGGTCAATGACGGTAATATCCTCCAAAGATCAAGAACACCAATGAATATCCGAGTGTGAGAGCGACATTATCCTTTGAGACCATGTCAAGCCTTGTTCATTCTTCAATATTGATCGAGGTAGGTGCGAAATAAACCACTTAGACAGCAATGGAATGTAACACAAAAGAGTCCCTCTCTTCTTCATGGTGCGAGTGTGGAAACAGTGTAGAATGTCTCCAAGTAAAATAGGTACGGGATTACGAGAGAGAAAAACCTTGACAGTATTCACATCTACGAGTTGGTATGGATTGGGAAATAGAACCAAACCATATATTAGAAGGACCAAGACATCTTCAAAAGTTTGGAAATCCGTATCTTCTCAAAACAAATGAGCCTTCTCCAATAGAAACTTGGCTAAGAAACCTTTAACCCCACTTCTTGTATCCCAATTTGCCATAATGTCGAATCTCTTCAAATGAAAGGATTTG
The DNA here is from genome assembly GCA_948472305.1 of Vicia faba. Classification (NCBI taxonomy): domain Eukaryota; kingdom Viridiplantae; phylum Streptophyta; class Magnoliopsida; order Fabales; family Fabaceae; genus Vicia; species Vicia faba. The sequence goes on along the minus strand of CATIWC010001178.1, from coordinate 92,503 downwards.
GCAATGACATCAGGCTTTGGAGTTTCCTCTAAATCGGTGAATGGTATTTGATCAAGCACAGGAACTCCTAGTAGTTGAGAGAATTCTTCCAATGTAGGCGCCAATTGGTAGTCGGGAAAGGTAAAGCAATGGTACATAGGATCAAAGAATTGGAAGATCACACATATCATTTCTTCTTGGAAGTTTGAGGTAGCCAAGATGAGAAGTGGACCATATTTCTTAGTGAAGGGAGAATCTACAGGCACCCTCGATGCTAACTCGTGAAGTTGAGGAAGCACTTTCATAAAGTTGACTCAGATGGTATTTCTACGAGTGGAAGCCATGTCCTACAAAATAGAATAAAGATAAATTCCTAAATCCTTGAAATGGTTAGTGAGAATGCTTATGATGTTATAATGTTCATGATGTCATGAATAATTAATCACAAACAAAGCACACAAATACCTTAGGTTTAGGCTTGCATGGGTTTCATAGGTAAGTACCCTCTTGAAGTTTAGTTGGTTTAACTTGTCCTAGAAAGTAAACGGGTTCTAGGGGATCTCAATATCATTGATCTTTCTTCATTGGGCATTGTTTTAGCATAATAAATCTTTTCTTGCGGCTAAAATATCCCAAAAGTCTAATCTTAATGAGTGTAGTATCGAGTATCAACCAATCTTCAGATTTGCACCAAAGTCGGCTATCTCACTACTTCCTAATGGCCAAGTTGTTCAACTAAAGATTATATGGTCAGTTAGTGCTTCATGACACCACACAGTGACCCCGTATTCTCCTCGATTCAACATAAGGGATATCGGTACCAACAAATGTGCCACACTAACGTATCCATTGTTTCAACCATATCGGTCTATGTTGTACAGTCTCCACAATCTATTCCTACTTACCTAATGGTGTTCCCAGATCCGGGTAGAGGATCTATAAAAATCCAAACATAACCCATAATGTAAAGCAATCAAGTCAAACAATGAAAGCATTTAAATATGATCTAGTCTCTAAGGTAACCCCATTTTAATTAACTATGTCCCCAGTAGAGTCACCAGTTTTGTAATATGGTAGGAGAACTGACTTGGGTGTTTTTCATTTTATCCCAATTGTTGCGGATAGCAAGAGTCACCACCGACTTTTCTTTTATCCAATAAAGGAAAGGGTGAAAAAAATAGGAAAGACCTTTTGAGAATTTTCTTGAGTTCGGGGATAGGTTATGAAAAGGGAAGGTATTAGCACCCTTTTTATCCGTAGTTATCTATGGGATCTTAGTTGCTAGCTCACTTTGAAGTGCTTTTGTAAATGTTTTTTGTGTTTTGTGTAAGTTTGAAAGTATTTTTTGAAAAGTGCTTTTATTTAGGCGAAATTTGTAATGATTCTCGTTTCGGCGAAAATGTATACAAAGTGTTGACTTTCGAAAATATTTCTTGAAGTGTTGGTATATTTGAAATATGTTTTGAAATGTTTTATGAGCAAGAAACTATGAACGTTCTACCTACTCAAAAAGTCTTTATTCTTTTCCTCCTCCTTTAGATGATTTTGTCTTACCATTAGTTAGTAAGTAACCATATCATTAGATGTGAAGGGATAGGCGTGGGTCGTCGTACAGCCATTGAAGGCAACGTTGAAAAATACCTTAGCAACTTGTCATGAGAGTCTAAGATCGTTTATTGAAGGAAACATCGAAGTGTCGTTGAGGGACTACGATCTTGTATTTGAGGGTCATTACTAAAGTATCCCACGTTCGAGGGACATGACTGTTTTTATTTGAGGCAACAAGTGTGGGTTAACCCTAGAGGTGAAAGTGTGCAAAGTATTTTGATTTCGTGCATTTTTGTCTTTGAATTAGGGTTTTCTACTTGTTGATTTTATCTTGCCATACAAACCCTAATTACTAGCAATAATAAGGAAAGCGGTAAATTGTGGAAATTAAATATCCCACGCTATTACATCATTTGCGAATGGGGATACAATTTACGAATGGGGGGAAGAAATCAATTAAACCCTAATTTACTATTACAACCATATTGAATAATGAATAAAAATAAAAATATACAAGAATGTAAAAGAAAGGAAAATTATGTTGGTTTGAGTTTCTAATGAAAGGTTTTCATCCTAATTAAACTAATAAAAGAAATAAAAATAAATAATTAGTTTAAATTGATTTTAATAAAACTAAACCTAAGAAAAGAAATTAAATTAATTAAGAAAACAATTTTTAGGGTTTTTTCATGAAAGAGAGATTTTAGTAATTTAACCTAATGAAAACTAATAAATTATTTAAAAAATAATTTTACTAATTAATCAAAACCTAAAGTCTAAGTTAATTACAAAAGAAAATTAAATAAATATAATTCTAATTTAATTCTAATTCTAAAAGAACATAATTAGTTAGGAAGACATTTTTAGTATTTTATTTATAATATAAAAAAATAGATAGGTGAGAACAAAATAAAATTAGGAAATTATTAAAAAAAATTAACTTTATATTTTTGGTTAATAAAAATAGTAAATAAATAAAAGTAAATAAATATATGAAAGAAAAAAAATATTGGGTTGGGTGTTAAAAAGTAGAAAGGGGGTTAAAAGTTAGCAAAAGGGGGTCCAGGCCCAAGTCAGATTTTTGTGTGAATCAGAAATAAAATAAAATAAATGAATGGGCCTGTGTATGAATAAGTAACCAGGGGGTGAAACATAGCAAAAACAAACAAATATAAGGCTCAAACCAAGGAGGCCCATGCGTCTGTTTTCTCATCCAGTATGGCCATCCTTTGAGAGTGTATCATGATTACACGCTTTAGAACGTTGGATTTGGCTGCTTTGTGATCAGATGGTTGAGGGATGAGGTGTACCATGCGCGCTGGAACTTTGCTTGCATAGAATTTGTATAAAAAAAACAAGAAAAAGCAAAAGGGTACAACTGGGGCTCGAACCCAGGTCCCAAGGGTTAACAGACGCGCGCTTTACCACTAGGGTGGCTATACATCCGTTTATTAAACCGAATCCATAAATATATAAAATAAAACAAGTCTTAATAGGACTTCATCTTTTTCCTCGCGCCCATGACTGAAACACCATTTTTGAATTTCGTATCTCACTCATTTCTCAATGAAATTAAAAAATGTAAACATGAAACTTGTGTATTTTTCACCACGAATCCAACCATATAACTTATGTAAGCTAAAACTCAAAGATGAAGATTAATTTTGTTGGCCCAAAATTGAAACTTAATTTTTTCAAAAAGTTCAAATCTAAAATTCTCTACACACAGTCAATATAAATAAAAACTATGGATATGGTTAGCTTTTAGGGCAATGATCTATACATTTTTACGTCAGAATGTATGCACAAAGGATGCTTGTATCAAGATATTGAAGTTAAAAAAATTACCTCTTGCAGATGGATTTATGTATGGAGTTTGAGAAAGCTTTGAGGTGCCCTAAGAATCTGTTTAGCTTTCCTGGACCTCCTTGAGTGTTCCAACTCCTACTTTTCTTTGAGGATGGCTGAAACTCCCTACTCAAGTCAAGTTGTAAGCTTCAGTTTTGGAAATTGTGGCTAATGATGGAGTGATTACAGTCAGGAAACAGGGACTTGGATCACTTGTATATGAGGTATGTAAAGTGTTTGGATGATTAAAAGTCAATACGCACGAGTGAATTTTGAGTTTCAAGTTTGAAGCTCAAAATGGAGTTTTTGGCTAGTTCTGTGTTGTAGAATGCTTGAGGGTGTCTTAGGGATTGTAAACTCATGAAATTTGTTGCAAATAGTCTCTCTAAATATAAGCCAAGGGTTAGAGGTCTTGAAGTTAACATGTGTGTGAGATCTTAAGTTGTGTCTAGGTTGCTTGATTTTGAAGAAAAGTGGAAAATATGGTTTCGAGGCATAGTACAAGCATTGTCTGAGTTTGTTGGAGGTTCTAGACATGTTGATTCTAGCTTTGACATTTCTTGTACTCATATGAAACAAGTTGGGATCTCAATAAGTTTACTTTGCATAAAGGCTTGCTTTATTAGAATGGAAGTGGTAACTTTCTCCCTAAAATGGCAAATTGCTTTGGACAATGCTTGAATCAATTGGACAATTGATCAATCAATTGTGTAAAAATTAAATTAAGGAGTGAAACACAAGTTAGGAGTCCTGCAAAGTGAAGTTATACAGCATAGCTATGGTTTAGGTCAAGTATTCTTCATGAAAAATGCCTTGTAATTCAAGTTTGAAAGCCTAACTTCTCCTCTTCGATTCTCCTAGCTCAAAAATGATCTCATTGAGTTTTTGGACATTTTGGAAAGCTTGAATCATACTCTATAGCCTTCATGTTGGCCATTTTGATAAAATCATATTGGATCTTGGTGAAAATTGGCCAAGAAGTTAGGATAAAAATATGCCTAAACTAGGTCAAATTTTCACTAAGTGTTTTAGAAAAGTGCATGACTTCATGAATTTATAACTTAAAATATAAGCACTTATAAGACTTGATAAGTAAAGAAAATTTGTAGATCTCATTAAGATATACAACTTTCATGTGGAAAGTTTTCTTTGAATCATCTTGCATCTTGGTGAAAAAAAGTCAGAGTTATGAATTTATCAAGGTTTAAAACACTTAGAAAAATTCCAAGATTTGAAAAGTTTAACTTTTCAAATTGAATTTTGACTTTATTTATTTCTTGATGATCAAGTTTTATATTTTTGAACCTCTTTACAAATTGTGATCTTTTAAATTGAATTTTGACCAAAAAGTCAAAGTTTGACTTTTTGTGCATCAGTTGATCAAATTTCAACTATCAATTCAGTAATCTTGAGGAATATTTTGAACCATGAAATTAGTTCAATATTTTGTAATTGAATCCTTGAGAATATGCTTCAATCCATTAGATCTTGTATTGGGTCAAAAGTTATTGATCAATCAATTACAATTAAAACCTTAATTTTGACCATTTTGACCTTTTGGTAAGTTGAGTATTTTTCTTGAGGGATTGTGATCAATACTTGATCAAATGATGAATAGGACTTTAAAATATTTATGTTGGCCAAAAATCATGAAGTTTGACTGTAGATTGACCACAGTTGACTTTTTACCCAATACAACTGATTTTTAGTCATCTGAGCATTTGACTAAGCAATTTTGAGATGAAAGACTAGAAAGTTGACATGAGCATTCTTGAATACCTATAATAAACCATGTAAATCACTTGAGGCATTAAAATTCCAATTGTCCTTGAGAAAACCAAAACCCTAATTTGTGGCCTCAGTGTTAGGAGATGAGTTTGTCTGATCAAATCTTGGAGAAACCTTGAGCATTTGAGATCTTTTTCTGAGAAATTCCTTGAGAAAAGAGAGGGGAAATTTTGGGGTACAACAATTGTACCTCAGTATCTTGAAAGCAGCTTGGTAATGTGATCCCTTTGGCTTATTCATAAACCTACTCACCATTTCAACCGCATAACAAATGTTAAGTCTGGTGTTACACAAATATCTCAATGAGCCAACCAACTGTTTAAAAGTTATAGCTTGTGATTCATTTCAGCAGGTGTGATTGTAGTATTGCAATTTTTTAACTCAAATCTCTTCAGAAGCTCGAGTTTATACTTCAACTGGTGCAAAATTATACCCTTCTCAGAGTACATAATCTCCATCCCTAGAAAATATACCATATTTCCCATTTCAGTCATCTCAAACTCATTCATCAGCCCCTTCTTGAACTTGATTATCTCTTCTGGGCAGCTCCTTGTTAGCAAGATGTCATCAACATAGAGACACACCAGAATCATGTTGCCTTCAGAAGTATATTGAACATAAATACCATACTCCCTCTCACATTTTATGAATCCTTTCATCTTAAAAAATGAATCAATTTTCATATTTCGAGCTCTAAGAGCTTGTTTCAGTCCATACAACGCTTTATGTAATCTGTACACCATCCCTTATCGATTCTTTTTCACAAATACAAGAGGTTATGACACTTATACATCTTCTTGTAATTGACCGTTTAGAAATGCAGATTTCACATCCAAATACATCAAAGGCCAATTCCTAATTGCAACTATAGCAATCACCAATTTGATTGTTTCATGTGTAGCTACAGGAACAAACACTTCAAAGTAATCTAATCCAAATTTATTTAGAAATCCTCTAGATACTATCCTTGCTTTTTGTTTACCAATTGATCCATTTTGCTCCAACTTTATCTTGAAAACCCATCTGACATTGATGGCTTTCTTCTCCTTTTGAAGCTCAGTCAACTTCCTAGTCTTGTTTCTTTCTATAGCCTTAAGTTTTTATTTCATGGCCTTCAACCGCATTTTCTTCTTGAGAGCTTCTTTAGTACTCACTAGTTCAGAGTCTACTAAGATGGCACTCATAACGACTTCTCCCTCAGGGTTTACTTAAGTATCTTATAACATGTCAACCCTTGTAAATCTCCTTGGTATTTATCTGATTCTATGTGGCCTCTGGGCTTGTTCAAAATCTCCTTGTAATTCAGGAACTGTATCACCTTCTGGACTTTCATCAAAAGTTGGACCACCTCTAAAAGCTCCACCATCAAAATATCCACCTTCAAAAGCATGATCACTAGAGTCTTGACCACCAGATTCTAGATCATCATCATAATCTGAATCAGAATCAAATTCACCTTCAGAATCAGAATCATGTTCTAACTCTGACTTGTCTTCAGAGTCTCCTTCTGACTCTGACTCATCTTTAGAACCTTAAAATTTTGAACTATCTTCAGAAGTTACCTCAGGTGTTAACACTACACCAGAGTTAGATTGAGACTTGCTCCAATTATATACTTCTGACTCCTTCACAATGATGTCTCTACTGACTTCAACTTTATTAGTGACTGGACAATAAAGCTTGTACGCACATGTATTCTGGTAACCAATCAATAATATTACTTTGTTTCTATAATCCATCTTCTTTCTCTTAGCATCTCTAACATGTTTGTAACAAACTAAACCAAATACCATGAAGTGACTCACACTTTTCTTATATTCAGTCCACTTCCCTAAATGAATATTTTCCTTCAACTTATTTATTGGACACCTGTTGAGCATATATGTTGAAGTGGAAACAACTTCTCCCTACAAAATGTGAGGTATTCTATTCTCTTTTAGCATGCTCCTTGTCATATCAAGCAAAGTTCTATTTCTTCTTTCAACAAGATCATTATACTGAGAAGTGTATGGAGAAGTAACCTCATGATCAATTTCATTCTCCTTATAGAAATTCTGGAACTCTATAGAGTTTTACTTACCTCCACCGTCAGTTCTGAGAACTTTCAGCTTCTGACCACTTTGTTTTTTAGCCTTCACCTTGAACTTCAGAAACTCAATAAACACTTAAAGCTTAAACTTGATGAGTACTACCCATGTCATCCTTGTGAGCTCATCTACAAACAACACAAAATATTTGTTTCCTCAAAGTGATGGTACTTCAAATGGTCCACATACATCATAATGCACTACTCCCAAAGCATGCTTTGCTCTTGGGGCTACTTATCACGCAAATGGAAATCTAGCTTGCTTGTCTTTCATGCATACCTCACATGAATTCTCAAGCTTCACAATCTTAAGAATGCCATGTACCAGCTTCTTAGAACTCATATGCCCTAAGCTTCTAAAGTTCATATGGCCCAATCTCTTGTGTCACAACTCATTGTTACCTTCAGCGCCTTCTGAACTAAGGCATTTAGTTTCAGTTGTCTCCACATTCACCTTGGATGTTCTATCGCTTCCTCTTTAGATTGCATAATTAGCTTATGATTTCACTAATACAACTTCAAGAGATTATTCTTCATGATAATTGAGAAACCTTTCTCAATGAGCTAGCCTACACTCATCAGATTGCTCTTCATGCCAGGAACATACCAAACATCTTTGATCAAAATGATTCTTCCATTCTTCACTCTGACTTTGGCATCTCCCATACCTTCTGCATTAAGGTATTTATCATCATCACATCTGATTTTTGTCCTCTTTCTGGAGTCAAAATCAACCAGCCATTGTTTGTTTCTAGTTAAGTGATTTGAGCAACTAATGTCCATATATCCTCAGTCTACCAAATACCTACCATCTAACTTAGAAGCCATCAATATCACGTGTTCATCATGAGAATATTCTTTGGTTATATTTGCTTCTGATGATTTCCTTTTCTTGATTGACCAATAATCCTTAGCAAAGTGGCTAAACTGGTTACAACACTAGAATTGGACCTTCTTCTTGTCAAATGTATCCCTTCCTTTATGATGTTTCTTCTCATCAGAATCGGAGGCTTCTGACTTTTGAGAACCATCGTGTCTTTTCTTGGCCTCTAACCAAGACTGCTTCTGATACTTCTTACCAGAAGACGCCTTTAAAGCCTTCTTTACCTCTCTCTCATAGGTTCTCTCAGTTACACAGAACTCTTGTGCCTCTAGACTACTTTGTATCTCTTCAATTCTCACGGGGTTCAGATATTTAGAATATTCAATTGCTACAAAAATGTAATCAAGTTGAGGATTAAGAGATCTCAATACCTTCTCAATAATTACTTTTTTAGAAAGAGTTTCTCTACAAGATTTCATCTCATTTATGATGAAAATCACTCTAGAGATGTAATCAGGTACCTTCTTAAGGTTGTTTATGTTGAGATTCTCATACTTCTTACGAAGAGATTAAAGCTTCACCTTCTTCACTAATGCATTACCGTCATTGAATCTTACCAATATGTGCCATGCATCCTTCGATGTTGTTGAATCAGTGATTTTATCAAACATGTTTGCATCTACACACTGGTGGATGTAGAACAATGCCCTTTAATCCTTCCTCCTTGTTTCTCTTTGCGCGTTTCGTTGTTCTGTCATTGCATCTGCTATGGAACGTAATCTTCGGTTACGAGATCAAGAACATCTTGTGAACGGAACAAAGCACGTATTTGAATCATCCACTGATTCCAATTCTTTCTATCAAACACCGGAAGCTTAGTATTCAAATTGTTTTCTCCGCTCATCTTCGTTCTTGAGCACTAAAAACTCAAATAGATCTCAGATCTCACCAAACACTCATGTTTCCTAATCTCGTAAAATCAAGAAATGCAATTCTGTTACGATTCTGATCGTGAATTCAAGAAAAAATGAAATCAATTACACACGACTCACGTACACTCGTGTTTCCCTGTGAATCAACTGGAGCTCTAGGTACCAATATTTGGTGAACAAGGTTTAAGATGAATATGGAGATGGAAGAAGAAAGAGAAAGAGAAGAGAGGAAAAAACGGTTACAACAAACTTGTTGAGAAAGAAACTCTATTATAAAATCTTACAAAACCCTAGCTATAAACTTGTTTAAAAGCATAAAATAAACGGCCACGTATGCACAAATTAAAGCATGATTAATAGCTAAGCTAACAGCTAAGAGTAGCTTTTAGAAAACACGTTTGACTAAATAGTCTCAGAAGCTTACAACTTCTGGCTAAAACCCTCATAAGCTATTGCTTCTGACTAATGACCTAGAAGTATCTGACTCTAACAACATCTTCTGAATAACCTCATCTTCTGAATATGAATTACTTCTAATAAATAAAATATTAATGCTAGATGATTTAAAAATATTTAGTAAGGAATATCAACTGCATAGAAAAACTTTAGAAGTTTTATCTAAAATTTGTATAATATTGAGAAGGGAGGGGTGATATTTCACATTTTATGAGTTATTATAGAACTTAACACTTGAGTTCATCATTTTAATTCAGTTTTTTATTAGTATAATTTAGTGTATTTTATTGTTTTTAAGTGAATTAAGAAGAGCGCGATAGGTACTCTCATTTGTGAATTTTTATGTGTTTGTTACTTTTGTAGAGATGACTTTTAATGAGTCCTGGCGTGACAGTTCCGGAACAACACTTTAGTGGAGAGTTAGATGCAATAGAAGTTACAAAGAGTGTACATTCATAATTTTAGGGCATACGTGGCACCAATCTTTAGGATGGAGTGCACTTGAATCAAATAGCAAAAAGATAAGATCAAGGCGCTAGAGGATAAAACTCTACATAATAGTAAACCTGATACAATGCCTAGCTTGTCTCCCTACTGCAAATAACTATTATAAGACACCGCTACCTGAATACCTACGCCACTAGCTACCACAATACACTTTGTCTCTCATATGCTGATTATACCTGGCTCTACAATGGTATGAAAATTGAGAATTGGAGGGGAGCTTGTTGATTCCTTTGGGCCAGAATTCACAAATATCCTAAAGTCTATGATCCAAGACACCACAAAAATCCTAGATGAGAGTGACTATAAAAGGACCTCTTTGAGAAAATGCAAAGAGGTTCAGCAATTCAGAGGGAGAAACTAAGTGAAATTTGGTGAATATAGTGAGTTGAAAAAAGTGGAGAACTTCTTCTTCTCATCATCTCAAGTGTATGTTACTAATATCTAACGTGAAATAGCATGTCTCTTGTTGATTAAAGATTGCAAGAAGACGAAGAATTTACTCTTAGGTTTTCATATCTTGTTCATTATGTGTTTAAGAATGTATAGCCTAAGATCCAATATTGATGTATGTATTAAGCTCATCGTGAGATAAACTCCTTTATGTTGAGCAATGTGAAGTTAGTATAAACTATTTATTTATGTTATTAGTGATTTATTTTATCATACATTATAACATCATAAGTCAACTTCTTTGAATGATCAACTTAGGAAAAGTTACAAGCTTGTTATTGTGAGACATCTAGCAACAAGTGGATTTCATGATAAAAGTGATTAAAAATTGTAGAATAAAAATATTAACTTAATTAGCTACTTTAGACATAAAGAGCTGCAATCCTAGAGGACATTCAAAATAAAATCAGACATGCATTAAAGTTACAAGCGAGGCTTAGAGATTTGTCTACTTGCTTTATTATATATGTTTCTGATGCTGTAGAGATACATCATATGATCACTTTCTGACCTCTTCTAGAATGACATAGCATATCATGTATAGACAATAGACAAGTTATGTTAACGGGTCATTGTCCAACATACTATACATTATTGATTTCACTTTACTCTTATTAAAATATTTTTGCTATTATTTACTCCATAACTGGACATGTGACAATCATCAACTATTACTACCTTTGTTCTTTTTTATAAGAGATAAATCAATTTTTAGGTTTATTGAATAACCAATGTATTTGGTCTGTTTATAGACTAAAAAGTGAGTTGTCTCTTATAAAAAGGAACGAAGGTAATATTAGTTTTGCTCATGTTCATTTACAAAATAAATTTTTACAAATCAATCTAAATTATTTTCCACTCTCTATGAATTCGATATTGTTACTATTTTATCACTTGCTACTTTAAAATACATGTATATTTGTATATGATATCACACATTTTCAAACAACAAAAGGGTAGTGAAAAGGGTGAGTGGACGATTGATAGAAACACAGAATTATGCATTAAAATGTAATAAGTCAATGGATGAGACCGGTGAGTGTTAAATGGGGCAAATCCACTCAACTACCTACTTCTATATTTAAAACGAGGGTTTCTCTAATATTTTGGCTTATGAATTTAGTGATTGTATGAACATGAACAATAATACTAGAAAATGAGAGATGATTGACATAACAGATTGCTCGTTTAAGACAAATCAACTGATATCGTGAATTATATATTGTATGAGGTTAATTAATATTAATGGTGGGGTCTTCTCTGCCAAGGAGATTTTGTTCTAGTACCCTTCTATTAAAACCTGGCAATATCAGTTTTGTTCTAGCACCCTTCAATTTTTTTGATATTTTTTTTCGTATTTTTAGAATATTTGAAAAAACTGATATAAAATTGATCTGACCTGATCAGAAAATGGACCGTCACGACTGGCTCCGAGCAGAAAGTTTTTTTGAACGAGGTGGGGGGGGGGGGTACCTGCAAGGCACTCCGATGCTGAAGTAAGTAGGAGTACGAGCAGATAATAGTAAGTTGAGGTTAGAATGATGAATACCTGACCCTCTGGAAGCAGAGGGTATTTATAGCCCCCAGCGCTGGGCCAAGGTTCCTTCATTGGGCCGGGCGGATTTGGCCCAATGGAGGAACTGCCAGGTTCTACGTGGGTAGTGGGGACCCGCACGTGGTCCCCTTCCTGGATGTTCTGCGTGAAGTGCGGGCGGACGAAGACGCGGTCTTTCCGGGGTATCGTTGGGGGAACGGTGGACTGAGTCTGCCCTAGTTGGGATGCTCGAGGTAATGTCGAGCTGGACAGCAGGGTGTCGAGCTGGACGTCAGGCCGTGGAGCTGGACGGCAGGGTCTCGAGCTGGACATCAGGAGGTGGAGCTGGACATCACCACGTGGAGTTGGACAGCAGGATGTCGAGCTGGACATCAGGATGTCGGGCACGGATGTGACCCCTTTGCTCGGCGTGGTCCTCAGTAAGTCCCTTTGGACTGGGCCTTAGCAATGCTTTTGGGCCTGTCGGGCCCAGTCCAGAACAGGAGCCCCCCAAGTCGTGGTTCCTTTGCGAGGAGCCATGACTTGAACCCAAGTTATTCCCTCGTTGAGGTCTCGTGCCCGGGATAGAGGTGTGGGCCCTCGAGGGCCTCCTCGTGTCGTGCTCGGAGACGTCCTCGGTGGTGGATGCGCGGAGGATCCTTACGGGGCGCGTCGGTCGAGCACACGAGGTATCTTTCGGGAACTGTGCCGCCACCCTATGGGGGTAGGGTCATCATTGCGTTGGGAGCAGCGCGTCGAGGAGATGGAGTCCGTGGTTGCCCGAGGTGACGTTTGGTATTCCACGTCATCATTATAAATAGGAACCTTGGGCCCCATAATACGTTTCTACTCTCTGTGCTCTCTCTGCTGCTGCTCTTCTGGATTTTCTCCAGTTGCGACTTTCCGTCACAGATTCTTCTATTTCGTAGCCAAATCCCACTCTTTGATCCAAGTAAGTGATCTATCTTCTTCATTTTTCTGTTTAGAATGCATGATTTCTGGCGTTTGTAGATGTTTTAGGACCGTGCGCATGGGATTAGCCCGGTAAACTCATGCTTAGCCCGACACATTCATGTCTAGGACCGGCAAACGCATGCTTGTGGCCGGCGCATTCATAGTTTTAGGTGATAAACTTCAGAGCTGCCCGGGGTCTTCATGATCCAGGGCGCCTGATTCATGATCGCGCCCGGTATGTTCATGGTCTTCGCCGTGGGCTTCATGGTGTGGCTCGCCATGTTCATACCTTGGGTCGACATGCTTGGAGAGTGACCGCGCAGTTGGTTTGAGGAAGAACACCGGGTTCAGGATGTCGGGGAGGCAACCATTCGTGGAAACGGACTTATGTAGTCGTGCATGGGACGACGTGATTTGTCGAGCGTATGGCTTCGTGCTCAACTGACTGGTTTCCCGTGCTCTGCAGGTAACCATGGCGGACGAGCCGAGCTCCTCCGGACGCCGCGACCGTGAAGAACAGAGTGCCGACGAGTCGGTCACCCTGATTGATACCGTGACCGACCCTTTGCTGGAATGGGTGGGCGTCGAGCCACGGGGAATAGCGTCGGTCTACAGCCGGGATGACCGACATCCATACACTGTCATCGAAGAGGGTCAAGACCAGCCCGGCTTCCAGAAGAACTTTGTAGTCATGTGCCCTTCATCCCGTGCAAGGATTTGCTCGGTTTATCCGGAATACAGCTTCACAATGTATGAGATCGCGTTCAAAGACCTAGGGCTGCGGCTGCCCTTCACTAATTTCCAGGCCGGGGTCTTTACGCACCTGGAGCTGGCCCCGTCCCAGCTACATCCAAACTCTCTCGCCTTCATCCGGGCGTTTGAGTTGACGTGTCGCTACCTGAGGATCGGGGCGACCATCCCGCTTTTCTTCCGGATATTTCACCTGCAGCGTCAGTCCCGAGGAGGGAAACATAGCTGGGTCTCCCTGAAGCAATCGAGGAGACTCTTCAAGATGTATATGGACTCCGTGAGGGGGTTTAAAGACAAGTGGTACATGGTGCGGCCAGTTACCAATTCTGCTTTAAATTCCCTTTTCGAGGAGGAGGAGCCGGTGAGCGACGAAGACGGGGAGGCGATGTTGGGCGACGATGGGAACCCTGTTTTGGGCCGTACAGCTAAAGTCCCTGTGCACTGGATGTCCCGGCATTACGAGCATGGGACCGGTTATTATCATACTGCAGCCGGGGACATGTGCTCGGAAGACGAGCAGGCATACGGCGCTCTTTGCCGGTTTGTCGATAGTTTCCATCCCGCCCGGTGGGTTACGCGGGAAAGGGATGATATCCTGGACAAAGATGGTTACCCAACGTTCGAGTCCCGTCCGATTGACACCAAGGCGCTGGTGGAGTGCCCGACGTACAAGCAGGCTGCCCGCCTGTTAGGTTGTTTGTTGCTTGAAATTCTTTATTCGTCATTTATTTATGAAGTTTGCTCGATACTGACCTAACCTTTATTTTGTGCACGTACGATGGCTAGTCGACATGAAAGGCTCTTGAAATTATCCTGCGACCAGAGGCGAGGCAGGAGGGTCGTGAAGGCCCCACATGCGACGAGGATGGGCCCACCACACAGTCCGAATGCTCCTCAGCCGGTGAGGGTGGACTCGCCGTCAAGCTCGAGGCCCGCGTCGGATCCAGAAGTCGAGGAGATCGACCCCAGTGCCGTTTTGATGCAGAGGAAGAGGACCCGTGTGGAAGGTGGTCCGACTGTTGGCGAGGACGCCTGTGCTGTTAAATCTTTCGCCTTCCCCCCTTGCTTCGAAGAGGCGGGCTTTTTCGAGCGATTCCCTCCGACAGTGGCTGCCCACGAAGCCGCAGCCATAAAAAAGATGAGTAAAGAGGAACGGAAGGCGTATCTGGCCGCCAGCATGGATGGGCTGGTAAAAATGGCCGAGATGGCTTTGGTGTTATCCGAGGATGGAGGGGATTCTGCCCGTGTTGAAGAACTCGAGCAGGAGAAGGCGGCCCTGACCGCGAGCTCGCGGAAGTTAAAGGTCGCTCTAGAACGCTCCGAGGGGATGTTCCGAGAGCAGACTGCGATGCTCGATGCTGAGAGGGAGATGTTGACCCTGGAGAAGGAGAAGTAGGGGAAGTTGACCGAGGAAGGGGAGCTTCTTCGGGCAGACAGGGATCGTCTGGTGGCCGAAGTCGAACGCTTGGCCAAACAGGTCGAGGAAATGAATGCTGCCCTGCAACCTGCCGAGGACGAGCCCGAGGACATAGTAGCTTTGAAGAGTCGGGTGGAGCTGGTCGCCCACATCCGGCTCCTCGAGGTAGACTGCGTCGGTGCCCTGGAGGACGGGTTCAACTCTGCGGTCGGTCAACTCTCCTTGCTAAACCCTGGGCTGGTCACTGAGGGTATCGGTCACACACACCAGATCGTGGATGGCGTGATCGTTCCTCCGCCCGACTCTCTGAACGCCGACAATGATGATTCCGGGGAGGTCTGAATAGGATAGCGGGCCTGCGTGCCCTTGATATTTTTATTCTTTGGGCCTGCGTGCCCGTTTATTGTACGTTATGAACATCGCCGGCCTTCTTGGTCGGTTTATTATTGTTTTGTCGCCTTCGGGCATTTATATCATGCTGTTTTACATTTTGGATTTTTTGCCCTTGTTTGAAATCATATATTTGCATGAATTAATAGCCTAAGTCATGGGCCCGAGGAGTGCCCGTAAGTGGCTTTGATTTGGCGAGCTAGTCTGCCCGCCTCCATTTGGCGAGCGAGTCTGCTAAGAGTTGTGCTCGAGGGGAGAGATTTTCCTTTGACCCTTTTGGATGGCCCGTTATCCTTGACAGAATGTCGAGCATTTCGGAGCGAAGTTGCTCAGTCGGGCGTGGAGCCCGTTAGGGACTATTCGCCCTTGGCGTGAACTGCCCATCGCGAGCTGGGTGTTCTGCCTTATGGGTACAATGACGGTGGGGCTCGGTATAGCTGTCCACGGCGGGCACTATCGATCGTCATCGTTTACCGCGCGATGCTGTGCCATTTTGGTCGTACGTCGGGCTTGTACCTTAGCCTTATATGAAATTGGACGTTTTTCCTCGTTGACCGAGCGCGGGTGCTGCTGGTCGAGGGTCTCAGGTGTTGATAGTTTCTAACTGTAGTACTGCTTTAGCTTAGCAGCATTCCAGGGTCGTGGTAGTGGCTCTCCGTCTAATTGCTCGAGGTAGTACGCCCCGGTACCCGTGGTGCCGTGGACGCGGTAAGGTCCTTCCCAGTTCGCGGCCAACTTCCCTTCGCGGGAATCTTTCTGGTTCCTGCGTAATACCAGACTGCCTATTTTGAACTCGCGCTTGATGACCTTGTCGTTGTGGCGCAGAGCCACTCGTTGTTTTAGGGTGGCTTCGCGCAGGGCTGCACCCGATTGGATTTCCTCGACTAGGTCGAGTTCATCTCTTAATGCTTCGTCGTTCATTTCTTCGTCGAGGGGGTCCTCCGTTCGTCGGGATGGTTCCATGATTTCGACCGGGATGACAGCTTCGGTGCCGTACGTCAGTCGGAATGGTGTTTCACCCGTCGTTGAGTGTGGTGTGGTGCGGTATGCCCACAAGACGCTGTGGAGCTCCTCGACCCATCCTCTTTTGGCTTCGCCGAGTCGACGTTTGAGCCCTCGGAGGATGACTCTGTTCGCGGCTTCGGCTTTCCCGTTGGTCTGAGGGTGCTCGACCGACGTGAAATGTTGTTTTGTCCCCAGTTTGGTGACGAAGTCTCGGAACCCGTGGTCGGTGAACTGGGTACCGTTGTCGGTCACCAGGGCCTGCGGAATTCCGAACCTGGCGAGGACGTTTCTTTTGTAGAAACGGAGGATATTGTGAGAGGTGATTTTTGCGAGTGCCTCGGCCTCGATCCACTTCGTGAAGTAATCCACGGCGACAATTAGAAATTTGTTCTGGTAGGTTCCTTGCACGAAGGGACCGAGGATGTCCATGCCCCACCAGGCGAACGGCTATGGGGACGACAATGTGTTCAGCTCGTGCGGGGGGGCGAGGTGCATATCCCCGTGCTTCTGGCACTTGTCGCATTTTTTCACGTGTTCCTTGGCGTCCTGTTGCATCGTCGGCCAGTAATATCCTGCTCGGAGGGCTTTCCTTGCCAAGGATTTACCGCCCATGTGCTAGGCGTTGATCCCTTCGTGTATCTCCCGCAGTACGTCGGGGATGGCGGACTCGTCGATGCATTTCAGGAGGGGAATGGAGAATCCTCTCCGGTACAGTTTCTGCTCGAGAACAACATAGGAACATGCTCGTCGCTTGATTATGGCAGCTTCGGCCCGGTTCGACGGGAGTTCTCCCTTTGTTAGGAAATTATAAACCGGGGTCATCCAAGACGTGGCATCCCCGATGGCGTGGATCTCGACCGTAGTCGATGGTGGTTCGATACTCGGACGTGCCAGAGATTCCTGGATGACGGATTTATTCCCGCCCTTCTTTCGTGTGCTCGCGAGTTTGGACAATATGTCCGCCCTCGTGTTTTGCTCGCGGGGAACATGAGAAATTTCTGCACGTACGAACTTTGCCATGTGTTTTTTGACTAAGTTCAAGTACTCAATGAGGTTGTCATTTTTGGCCTGGTAGCTGCCCTGTACTTGAGAGGCGACAAGCTGGGAGTCGGTGTAAATTTGAACCTCGCGGGCTCCTAGGTCCTCGGCTAATCTCAGTCCCGCGAGCAGGGCTTCGTATTCTGCCTGGTTATTTGACGTCGGGAAGGAGAGAACCAAGGAGTGCTCGATCACTACACCTTCTTCGTTTTCCAGGAGGATCCCTGCGCCGCTACCGGAAGAGCTGGAGGCTCCGTCGACGAAGAAGGTCCACTTGTGTTCCCTCCCCGGAGGAAGGTCGTGAGTGGTCATCTCCGCGACGAAGTCGGCCAAGGCTTGTGCTTTCAGGGCCTTCCTGCTCTCGTACTGAATGTCGAATTCGGAGAGTTCCAAGGACCACTTCAGCATCCTGCCCGCCATATCTGGCCGACCAAGGAGTTGCCTCACCGGCTGATCGGTTCGCACGATGATGGTGTGGGCTAGAAAGTAGTGTCTGAGTCTCCTCGCAGCGTTGACGAGGGCCAGAGCAACCTTTTCTATCTGTTGGTATCTGCTTTCGGGGCCTTGTAAGGCTTTGCTCGTGAAATAGATAGGTTTCTGCCCGTCAGGGGTCTCGCGGACAAGGGCTGCGCTGATGGCTTCGTTTGAAACGGCCAAGTATAAGTACAGTGGTTCCCCGTCGTCTGGTCGAGACAACACGGGCGGTTGAGACAGGCTCTGCTTCAGATGGCGAAGTGCGTGCTCGCATTCCTCGTTCCATTCGAAGGCTGCTTCCTTTCGAAGGAGCTTGAAGAAGGGGAGGGCGTGCTGAGCGGACTTCGCGACGAAGCGGGATAGTGACGTCAACATGCCGTTCATGATTTGTATCGACTTCTTCGACGTCGGTGTCGGGAGGTCGGAGAACGCCCGACATTTGTCGGGGTTGGCTTCAATCCCTTGTTCTGTTAGATAGAATCCTAGGAATTTTCCTGCCTTAACCCCGAACGTGCACTTCTCAGGGTTGAACCTCATTTTGCACTGTCTGGCTTGGGCGAAGACTGTCTTGAGATGAGCTGCGTGATCGGTGTCTGCTCGGGATTTGACGATCATGTCGTCCATATATACCTCGAGCATGTCGCCAATCTGTTTGTTGAACACTTTGTTCATCATACGCTGGTAAGTTGCACCGGCGTTCTTTAGTCCGAAGGGCATTACGTTGTAGTAATAGTTGCCCGAGCTGGTCATGAACGCCGTGCAGCGTTTGTCGCCCAGAGCCATCGGGATTTGATTATATCCCGAGTAGGCGTCCATGAACGACAAAGTCTTGTAGCCGGCCGAATTGTCGACCAGCATGTCTATGTTAGGTAGAGGAAAAGCATCCTTCGGGCAAGCCCGGTTGAGGTCGGTATAGTCAACACACATTCTTCATTTTCCATTATTCTTTTTAACAAGTACAACATTTGACAGCCAGGTGGAGTACCGGGCTTCAGAAATAAAATTTGCCTTTAGGAGGTCTTTTACAGCTTTTTCAGCAGCCTCCGTTTTTTCTGGAGACTGCCTACGCCTACGTTGTACTACAGCCTTGGCGGCTGGATCAATGGCGAGGTGATGACAGGCGACCTCAGGGTCGAGTCCGGGCATCTCTGCAGCGCTCCAGGCGAAGAGATCAGCGTTCTCGCGCAGACAGGCCTTGATTTGCTTCCTGGCCAAGTCGGGGAGGTCTTTGCCAATCTTCACTCCCTTGGTCGGGTCTGCTCCGAGGGGAACGAGTTCAAAATCACCATCCGGAATGGGTCGGAGTGGGATTTGCTCGCTGCTGGATGGCTCGTCCTGGTCGAAGCGAGCGTCGAGGGCTATGGAGTCGACCTTTGGTGGAGCCTTCTGGACTTCTTCCTCGGGGGATGCCTTTCTGTCGGGCTCCTGCTTTGTCCTCTTGGTGGGTCTGGTTCCTACGTCGACGGTATCCCGTCCCTTTGAAGCGGCGTTGAAGCACCTGCGGGCAGCGGCGAGGTCTCCCTGGATGGTGGCTACCCTTGCCCTTTTGGTATAGAACTTCATTTTCAGATGGACAGTCGAAGGCACCGCTGTCAACTCCGCCAATGTCGGTCTCCCCAAGATGCAATTGTATAGAGACAGGCAATCGATAACGAGGAAGCGGACCTTCACCTGTCTTGTAGTCGTTCCTTCTCCGAACGTCACCAGGAGCTCGACATAACCCCAAGGTTTGGAAGTCGAGCCGTTGAAGCCTTGAAGATCCGAACCCACATATGGAGAGAGATGTGAGTCGTCCAGTTGCAAGGTCCGGAACAACTGGCTGTACATCACGTCGACGGAACTCCCTTCGTCGACCAGGATGCGATGCACGTCAAAATTGGCCATTTTTGCCCTTATCAGCAAGGGGATGACCGCGTTCGGGGCTCCGCCGGGGAGTTCTTCCAGGTAGAAGGTGATGGGCTCTGACCTGCCCTTCACCCTTTCGAACGTCACAGTTTGTGGAGGAGCTATGTCGACCAGTTCGTCCAACTTCCTCTTGGTTGAATTGATGGTGAGGTCGTTGAACCCGCCCCCGTTGATGACCATGGCGGAGGGGAAGTATTCCCACCTGCTGTGTGTTGTCAGGGGCTCCTGCAGGAGCTCGGGAACATCGAAATCCTCGGGCCTGGTTACCGAGAAAGCAGTCTGGATTGGTACCGACTCGTCTGATGGTCAGGCATCTTCTTCGGGCTCCTTAGCCTCATGGGCGTCACGACGGGGAGCGTCGTTTCGCCTGTACTGTGCGAGCCTCCCTCCCTTGATGAGGGTTTCAATGGCGTCCTTGAGGTGGACGCAGTCCTCTGTCAAATGACCATGACTCCTATGGTATTGACAGTATTTATTTTTGTCTGCCCCTGGCTTGGCGGGAGCAGGTCGGGGACGCTTGACGCCACCGTCTCTGAAATCTGTACTAGCACACTCCGCCAAAATACGCTCGCGGGAAGCCGTGAGCGGAGTGTACTCGGTGAAACGGCCCGAGGGGCCCCTTTGTTCCCGGACCTCCCGGGGTCGATCTTCCTTCCTTTTCTCCCCGGTACGTCGGGGAGGAGGCTCTTGTCGTGAGCTGCTGTTGTTGGGACCGCGAGCCCTGGAGTCTCGGGCCCTGTTGGCAGCTTCCCTCTCCTCGTAGTCCATGTATGCTCGGGCTTTGTCGAGGAGGGCATCAAAAGTTGGAGGTGGTTCAATACCCACAGCTTTTCTGAATTCTGTGCCGGGGAGGAGGCCCCTCTCCAGCAAATATCTTTTCATATGGTCCGCGCAGGGGACCTGTATTGCTTCCCGGTTGAAGCGGTTGATGAATTCCCTCAAGGTTTCATCCTGTCTTTGGATGATGGCCTCGAGGGCCGCCTCGGTCTTTGGATGGCGCCGAGAAGCTGTGAAGGAACTGATGAACTGGTTCTTCAGGTTCCGCCATGACGTAATTGAGCCCGGGGCGAGTCCTTTATACCAGTCCATGGCCGCCTTCCTGAGAGTCGTGGGGAAAAGACGGCACTTGATGGGCCCCCCGACATTATGATAGTGGAGCATGGCTTCGAACCCGTCAATGTGGTCGACCGGGTCTGCTACTCCGTCATACTCCTTCAAGTGTGGGGGCTTCTCCATGCCCGGGGGGATGGGTGCATCCATGATGGCCTGCGACAGGGGACCGTGGGGGTCATCCTCGTCGCTCCTCTCCGGAGAAAGAGAAGGGGTCCTGCAGTTATGTCTGGCACGATGATCATGCTGAGATTCCCTCGAGCGTGATGCTCGGTGGTTGAAGGTCACACGCCCGTCTCCGGCGTGCCTCTTGTCGTGCCTTGATGGGTCGCGACTGGGTTCTTCAGTAGGGATGACGGGCTGTCTCTCATAGTAGGGCCGCCTCTGCTTTGGCCGGGGAGAGGGGCTCCTGGATTTCTCCCTATAGTGTCTCAGCGGGGGAGAAGGGTGTCGAGCTTCCGTGACCCGAGGAGGAGGAGAATATGGCCTCCGATGCCTCCTCGGGGGTCGTCGATCATCTTCAAGTGCCCTTAATCTTTCTCCTTGGGCGAAGATGAGGTAATTTGTCTGATTAATGGCCGCGAACAGTGCCTGAGTCGTGGCATCTGCCCCGGCAAGAACTGGGACTTCATAGAACTGGGCAGCTCTGCGATGAGCGAGAGCTACCGGGTCGTCTTCGAGTGCTGGAGGAGTCGTAGAGGATGATGCAGTAGCCCCGTCCCTGTAGGTGGAAGGTCCAGGGGCGGTTGTCACAGGGATGGCACTGTGGCCGGGATCACCGGGATTGTCGAGGTGTCCATTCTTGTCCGCGGGGCCGTTATTAGTGTCGGCGACACGGACGGGCTGCTCGTCACGAGCTGGATCAGCCATGACAGGTAGTTAAATTGAGCTTTGGTCCTTAGAATTGTTCGTTAGACGGGGAAGCTGTTTCCCACAGACGGCGCCACTGATCTGACCTGATCAGAAAATGGACCGTCACGGCTGGCTCCGAGCAGAAAGCTTTTTTGAACGAGGTGGGGGGGGGTACCTGCAAGGCACTCCGATGCTGAAGTAAGTAGGAGTACGAGCAGATAATAGTAAGTTGAGGTTAGAATGATGAATACCTGACCCTCTGGAAGCAGAGGGTATTTATAGCCCCCAGCGCTGGGCCAAGGTTCCTTCATTGGGCCGGGCGGATTTGGCCCAATAGAGGAACTGCCAGGTTCTACGTGGGTAGTGGGGACCCGCACGTGGTCCCCTTCCTGGATGTTCTGCGTGAAGTGCGGGCGGACGAAGACGCGGTCTTTCCGGGGTATCGTTGGGGGAACGGTGGACTGAGTCTGCCCTAGTTGGGATGCTCGAGGTAATGTCGAGCTGGACAGCAGGGTGTCGAGCTGGACGTCAGGCCGTGGAGCTGGACGGCAGGGTGTCGAGCTGGACATCAGGAGGTGGAGCTGGACATCACCACGTGGAGTTGGACAGCAGGATGTCGAGCTGGACATCAGGATGTCGGGCACGGATGTGACCCCTTTGCTCGGCGTGGTCCTCAGTAAATCCCTTTGGACTGGGCCTTAGCAATGCTTTTGGGCCTGTCGGGCCCAGTCCAAAACAAAAATCATAATTTATTATTCGAAATCCTATGATTTTATATTGGATTGGTATCAAAATATGAGTTTATACCAAATTTTTGAAATAAAAATAATATAAAGTCATAGATTTTTTAAAACAAATTATGATTGTGCACCCATTTTTAAAAACAATATTTAAGTCTTATCCCACTAAGTGAAATCGACTATATAGATTAACTTTAGTCATAATATTTTATTAAAGATCATGTTTATATCTAATATTTTTAAATAAATAAAAAACATGTGTAAAATATATGCTCTTATATCAGATTTTTTAAAAATCCATTAAATATTAAAAAAGTCGAGAAAATCTTATAAAAAAATAGAAATCAAGTTTTTTTTAAAAAAAATCGGTATATTAATCCAAAAATATAGAAAATCACACAAAAAAAAAATTTAATTCAAACTTTTATAAGAGATGTTTTAGTAAAATTGTACATACTAGGGGTGCCAAAGCAAAAAAAAAAAGTTTCTACGAGAAAATTTCTCTATCAAGGTTCTGAAGAAGGCTGCATATAAGGGTGTTCAAATTAATCAGTTATTTGAATTATCTATATCCATATCTAAATTCAGTTATTAAAAATCGACTTTAACTAAATCTATATTTTTGATATTATTATTAATATAGTTTTAAGCGTATTTATATTTTGGACATCTATATCTAAAATAACTTATTTTTTGAAAATAAAAAAATATCTTAAATTAGTTTTTTATAAAAAAATATATTTATAAATAAATAAATTTTTGAAAAACAAACTTTTTTATAATTTTTGACTTTCTGAAAATTTAAAAACGGAAAGAAGTTAAAAATAAATCATTCTAAAATAAATAATGTATTTAGCATGTTAAGTCAATGTCTAAGTCGCTGCAGCGATTACGAATATCTCTCGGACATCTCTACTATGTGAGTCTCGCAGTTTTCTTTATGTTTTGTGAGTTATGCTAGAGCCAACGTGACCTACTGATCTTGTAAACCGATATTTTTTTTAGGTTTGACACTTGATGGTGCCCTCCTTTAGAGTCCATACATAAAGGACCTCATCAGAGTGTTGATAAAACTTACTAAACCGGTTTCAACGAGGTCAATCAAATGGAAAGGTACCTGTAATCTTTATAGTATTTGAAATCATATTACACAAAGTGTGTACAGTGTGAGAGAATTAATTTCAAAAAACTTATTGACATTATATATCCTTTGCCTTTTCTTTTTTCATATGTTTCTTTTTTGCTTTGACTTTGTTCAGCCAATTGATTAAAGAAATGAAAGTTTTAGATTCCAAAAAAGATCAAATTCAAAATGTTGAAGTAAACATGAACCAGGTTATAAATGAAAAGGAAAAAGAAGAAAATAGAAAGCCAAATTAGTTAAAAGAACATGTTGATATTTCTCACTTGTCTTCATTTGTCTAATAGCTTCAGCACCCCCAATCCTTTGTTCATATTTAAGCGATCTGAATCAATATTTTCTGCATAATGCTCATCAAAAGTTCAAAAATTTAATTTTTATGTTTGAAACCGGTTTTAAATAAAAACCGATTATAAACTTTAAACTTAGTTATGAAATTTATAATTGATTATAAAATTTAGTTATAGATATAATCGGTTTTATAATCAGTTATGTAAAAATATAACAATTTATATAAATTGGTTATAATATCCAATTATAATAAATAGTTATAAATTATATATAAGTTTGTTATGGCAAAAATCCGACTATGAGCATCATTAAGTTGTAGGATCTTCGTCTCACAACTGTGATAGTTGTTTAGCCTGCACCAACATTAATAGCAGTCAAAATCTCAATGATATAATGAAAAACAACAAAACATGTAGTTTGTACATAAGTGTATGTTTTCGTAATTAGCCATTTGCATTGTTGGTGTTCTGAAGAGTGAAGAGTACCTCTTTTTTCCCAATTTGTGCGAAGAAATAGCTTAGCAATGATTGTTTTGCTTCTCTGACCTGACAATAAACCACGACCTTTGGAATAGTGATCCTGAGTGTGTCTGACACCAAACCTATGTAGGATGAAGTAGATAGGAGACAAGTAATTGCTTTAAATGTTTGCCAAGTGTTTTTTAGAAAAGTTTAAAATCAATTGTTTTGTTTTTTTTTTTAGATTAGTTTAATGGAGAATTGACAGTGGTGATCAAAATTATGGATGGAAGAATTTACGAGAAGCATTACTCGAAAAACAATTTTAGAGGAACCAAAATCGCAGAATCACGTATTTATAGGAACTAAAAAGGTATTTAATATTACATAACTTAATAGTATTTAAAGTCCTTTTATACGGGGAGGTTTCAAGTTTTTAAGTTGAATGGGTCTACAATGACGTTGTTCAAAATATGGGGGATAATCCTAGAAAATGTGATACTTAGAATCTAGTATTCTAAAATATGAGGATGTGACTTGATTCTTGGAATTACTAGGGGGAGAGTTACTCTAAGAGTGCATTTGATTTGCAAAAGAGTAAGTATTTGATAGAACAATACAAACTATTAAAGTACTTGATAATTTTGTCTTATACAATGTTTGATTGACAAAGAAATTCAAGAAATTCTTATACAATGTCCTAATTGTTAAGGTCTGGCAAGAAATTCAAGATTGGATGAAGGTTCAAGTTTGTAATCAAAATTACATATCAGATCATTTTTTCCAGCATGGTGGTAAAATAAATGGAAAATCCTATAGAATGGTAAGATATTTGATTTCATCAGCGCAATGGTGTGAACAACTTGGATGATCCAAAATGTTTAGAATCAACAGCATCTATCAATCAGTGTTTGATAATCATCAATAGGAGGATGGAATTGGCTTGGTGTTGAATCACCATGGAGAATATCTTGTTAATTGGAGGTAAAAGATCCAATAAACGAAATCGAGACTTAAAAGCAAAATTATCATTTAAATCTGATAAAACAGCATAGATTAAATCGAACACTGCGCATAACTTCACATGATGATTAGATCAAACACTACGCATAACTTCACATGAACAATTAACTCAGGCAAAGGCAAATACATCTTTAATTCTTCCCAACAGAACTCAAAACTATATATATCTTAGTTCGAGTTTATAAACATGACCCGAGCTCAGGTAGTAGTAACTGGTAACAGACGTTGACAGTAGACTCACTCCTGCAACAAACATATACCTTTACTACAACGAAACTTGTGCACTTAGTTCAGCTGTTCTCCAAAAGATGCTACCACTATATACACAAAGCCACTAGAGAGGTTAGGTACCAAACTGAGGTTGCAGCAGATATAAACCTTTACTATTATGAAACTTGGGCACTTAGTTCAGTTTTTTTCACTAGAGAGGTTACCACTATGTACACAAAGTCACTAGAGAGGTTACGGACCTACCGAAAATACGCACCAAACAGAGGTTGCAACATATTGGACATCATACATTGTTGTTGTTGCCATGGTGATGATACTCCGCATGCCTCCACCCTCATCTCATTGCTGTTACTTGCCTGCTGTTCATCCAAGTCCATCATTTCGCTATCTTCTGCCTCTAATGTTTGACATGTCTCTGGTACAATCTCTTTGCATGCCAGAGGATTAGGAACCCATGGGATAACAGCCAAACAGTCTTTTGAAACTTTGGATGTCTTCTCCCTCCTCATTTCATCTTCCCCGAGTTCATCTAGCTTTATAGTTCCCTGTGACAACAGATAATCTGCAAAAAATGGTAAAAAATATTCACAAGGTATTCAGCCAGATCAATAACCTCGTCAAAAAATTTGTAATACTATGGCCCAAGTAACATGTGGCTCTAAATTGAAATGTAAAATAAGTAAGCAATTTAAAAAAATGAAAATGCAATAACTTCTGGCCTTGCTGAACAGTTGGTTAGACATAAGAACAAGATTGTTTTCGTGGGAAATCCACAAATGCTTATCAATAATTATCAATTTCTAATTTAACATAAGCAGCCTATAATCAAATCAACAAGCATGAAAAATGTTACAAGAAAGAACATAAGTCCTCATGGGGATGCCATGATGGGAACTGGTTTAGATTAAAATGTACAAATATATTTGTATTGAATGTACAAATATTATTTGCATCGATTGTACAAAAAGAATATGCAGAAAGTATGTAAATTCCCTATATATCAGAGAGATCCAAGACTCTCCCTGGATCCAATTCTACTTCTGGATGAAATGACTACTTTCCTTCTCAAGCCACACTTCTTATATGTACACAACATGCCTTAACAAATTAAAGGGCTTATCATGCCACTCTTGTAGACCTCAAAAAGAAGAATGTTAGCAAGAAACTTGCAATTTTAAGGTTGTGTAGTATGACTAATGAGACTGGAAAAGGAACATGAAGGATCAAAACCTTGAGATCAAGGACAAAGCCAACACTGTGGTTGTTGTGGCGTACTAGCGTGAGCTACAAGTTCATCACCAGAAACCGACAAGCTTGTTACTAACAATTTTGGAAACAAGTACAAACATATAATATATTGATTCAATGGAAAGCCCATACATCCCAATTCCAAACCGTAGACGAATCTTTAAGTAGACTCTAAATAAAGAAATCTATCAACAACTCCAAAAGGAACTAAATTTGAATTTTAAGTGGCAAAGTGTAGCATGTTTATAGCATAACAAATTAGAAAAATACTAATAACACATTCCTTGATAGTTGACACACTCTGCTCAACACTGAGTACTCACTCTAATAAGTATTATTTGTTGACATTGTGTGCTAGAACTACTAATAGAGAAGATCCAGTTGTTAAGTGAGGATAGGACTACATAGAAACTCCCCCCACCCCAATATTATAACAGTGTCAAAAAGAAAGCGACAGAGATGGCATCACAATACAAACATTCCTCTACATACGGTTAATTAGTGAAGGCCTTCTCAGATTGAGATAACTAAGTCTTCAAACCATTTAAAATCCACTTCTGGGGTTGTCTTTTGGGATTTTAAGTTTACTCGACGTTCAAAATACAGCAAGAAACATAAAAGGAAGTAGTAGAAGTATCGAAGCCATGACATAAAGGATGCAGAGAACACTCTGGTGAGAGTAACACAAGTTGCAAGCTCATTGCTAGAAACAGAAAATTTTGGAAAATGACAACATTAATCACATAGCCAAAGCAGACAAACTACTCGTTTGACGAATTAAAAAACTAAATTAATTCTCGATGAATAAAACTTGTGAAACCCAAGCAGCCTTATATAACAGAATTCAAATTTAACTGGGAAAGAGTAGCATACTTTTTCAAAAAAAAAAAAATGCTAGCAACACATATTGATACACATTTGTCAATGGGCTTTCCCTAAAGTAAGTGATTTACAATCACAGAAGGGCATTGTTGAGTTGAAAGAATAAAGTCTAAGAAGGCTATGTTTTCCCCTTCCTTTAAACCGTTTAACATAGACAACAAGAGCTTCAAGTAGGTAGCTCACTTGGTGAGCTAAAAGACACCGGACAAAGACACGGTTCAATCTCCAGAGCGTTACAAAATCACTTACACAAACACCCAACACAACACTAACATGTCAATATTAGTAACAATTTCAATCTCTAGAAAGTAACATAATCATTGACACAAACACCTAACACAACACTGACATGTCGATATCAGTAATAATCTCAGTTTCTAGAAAGTAACAAAACCACTGACACAGACACTCAACACTGACCTAACGATATTAGTAACAATTTCAATCTCTAGAAAGTACAATAATCACTGACACTGACACCCAACATGACCCTGACATATTGATAACAGTAATAATTAGAAAAAATCAATAAATTAAACGTAATCACACGTGTCACATCACAGAATAGATACACCTATGTTTAGAGGTGTCGGTGCTACATACACCACAACAACAGCTGTTTGATTGAATAAGAGGGAAACAATAAACACAAAAGCAATCAACCATCCATACAATGTGATTAGTAGAATATTATAGGAAGCGATAAATAAACATGCAAAGAAAGAAAATGATGCAAAAAATGTAAAAATGTAATAAAGAGTTACTTATTTACCCTTTAAACCTGGAATCAAGTGAGAAGCAACAACGATGGTTAAGGGAGGGGAAGTAGGGGACATGAGAAGAGGAGTATTTGAATATAGCACCAGCGATTTCTCTTCGTCGGATTGCTTCAACGGTGGCACAACATTTGCAGGAGTATCTTCGTCCATGTCCGTGTCCATTGTCGTCGTTGTTTCATAGTAGTCCTTAAATTAGTAATATAGACAAATGAGTTGGAATTGGAAATGATAATCATAAAAACAAATGTGGAAGAAAAAGTACAAACCAGTCTACTGGATTTTGAAGGAGGGGAAAAGTGAAGGTGCTCGAAACAATCGTCATCGCGCTTCGTCTTCATTGTAGTGTCGTTGGGGTTTGGGTTTGGGTTTGGGTTTGGGTTTAGGGGTTTTCTCCATTTCACTGTGGAAGACCAAATATAGTGGACAACCAAATGCGGTGCCACGGTTCCCTCACTGTATTTTTTTTTTTTTTTATGTTTTAAAATATTAAAAAAGAAAAAATAGAATATAAGAAAATTAGGTGTTCTTTAAAATAAGAAAATTAGGTGTTCTTTAAAATCTCTAATTATCCTTATTACTCCATAATCTTTAAGCAATATCTTTTGTTGTACAATCAGATTTCCAAAATTCGTTAATTTCATTTACTCATTCAAGGTATGGTTTATGTTCTTTTCTATCTTTAAAAATTATTTCTCATTCACTATTACATGATCTTCTCTTTTGTTTGTGTCTCGGATCAACTCTTTGTTTTTTCATTCATTTTGAAATCTTAGAACTTCTGATGCTTAAACATTATAAATAAACCTAAATACTCTTTCCTTTATATATCTTTATTAACTTCTCTGCTGAAATATCTGTTTTTTCTTCATGGTCAAACCTTTGAAAAGAACTGCGACATCAACGACAACAAAGAGCTACGGAAGGTGGTTGTCAGGGTGCACCATAAATGGACGGTTGTTTCCAACAACAAGGAGCACTTTGAGATGATATTCATAGACAAATACGTAACTTTTGTAATTCATTGTCTCTTATGTTTATTTGATTTATGATTTATGATTCTTTATGTTATAAGGAGTTGTATGTTGCAAGGTGTTTGATAATTGTTTTGATAATCTTGATTTTTTTATTTTGTTATTTTGTATGCATTTGACTTTTCTGTGCATCACAGAGGGCTGATTTATATGTTGTTGTGCCAACAACCCATATGGTCGCGTTTTATGACAAATTAGCCTTAGACCATACTTACACAGTGTCGAACTTCAAAGTTCAGCCTAATGAGTTGACCTTTAAACCTTCGTCGCACAAGTTTATGGTGAAGTTTACCGGAGGAACATCCGTTAGTGATGATAATAAACACAAAATACCACCCAAACCACTAAAATTTACAAGTTTTTCTGATATCGTCACCGGCATATTTAACAAAGATGTCTTGATAGGTAACAGACCTATGTTCATATATTGCTCGTGTTTTGCTTACACCTTTGTGTTTGATGTGTTATTTTACTCTTAAGTCCCTTTTATCTTTTTGGCAGACATCATTGGAATGGTTGATAGTATTAGATTTTCACAGACACAGTCAGGGGCGAAAAAGCAACAAGTTAATTTAGTATTAAGGGACTAGTACATGTTTGTATATTTTCTCCCAAAAACACTTTGATTTGAATGTATATTTACTTCAGGTTTCAAAGTCCAATATCATGTATCATTTGTTTAGAAACAACACTATGAACTTCACTTTTTATGAGGCGTATGCCGACCAATTCATCAAGTTTAACCAGGATCAAGTCAATGTGTCTGGTCCAACTGTGGTTTTACTTCAGTGTGAAAAAGTAAAGGAAGAGGGTCAGTTGGTTTATGTTGTTATTAATAGTGTGATACTTTTAACTACTCAAACTTATCTCTTACTTGATTAATGTATGGAAGTTTTTGTTGTCCGTCACATATACTTACAATCTTACCATGCTCTACCTCAATGCTGATTTTCTTCCAATCAAAGAGTTTATAGACATGTACATTCTGGATAATATGTATTGTCTACATTTCTCTGGTAGATTTGTGCTTATGTTATGTAGAAGTTTTTTAATTGAATTATTTGTGCAGCATCTCTAAAGACTATTTGGTTAGTGTGTCTGGACAACTAAGTTGTAATTCTCAGCTTTCTTCACAAGGCTCTGAAAATACTCAACAAACTCATATTCAGAAGTTGCTTTTTAAGGCTATTGTTATGCCTCTCGCTGAGATTACTAAACTTACTGGCGTATGCACTACTTTTCCTATAACTTTTACTTTTTATTTGTTAATTGTATTGACCATGCCTTTTACATCATTTACATCTTATGTTATATACCGTTGATACAGATCACATTTTGTGCTATTGTTGCTGAAACCAAAATTTTAATAGCATCTCAATTTGGCTGGTATTATCGTGTCTGCCATCTATAACCTGGGGTTGCATGCGGTGATAAACCTCCACTTCTGTGTGAAGCTCGTTATTCCACTGAGGCAGAGATCTTTAGGTATGATTGCTTATGGTATGATATATGACTTGTCTCTGAAAAGTATAATATTATATTTATGAAATCCTATTTCTTATGACCATTATTTCTCATATCGTAGGTATAAGATAGAAATTGAAGTTTGCCACTCAGGAAAAACTTGTAACTTTATTTTTTGGGACAGAGAATGTTCACAACTTTTGGGTTTATCTGTTACTCAGATGCGCGATACCATGATTCATGTTTATTATTTATTTGAACATCAGCATATTAACAATATTTACACGCCCTAATAGTAATAGTGTTGTTTCCTTCTATATGTTGGAATTCATGATCCCTTAGAATTTCCACTGGCACTCGATGTGATGTTGAATTTGGAGATGGCATTTAAAGTTAAGTGGCATCCGCATTGGAAAAGTTACTCAGTTGTCAAGATCCTAAGAGATGACTCGTTCATCAAACAATTTAAGGCTCCGTGGAAAACAATCCAGGTATAATTCATTAGCACGCCTTTAGTATTTTTTATTATTTCTTAATTTTTAGTTACGAAGTTTGTATTGATCCTACTTTGATCACAACAAAATGGCAATAGGAAATGTCTCGTCTATAACACCAGAGCTACTGCAGGTATTTTCCTCGCTACACTATCTAATTATTCTTTTAATTTAATTCGTTTATTTAGAGTTGATATATATTGCACGTTGCAAATTTTTTTAATTATGTTTAGATTAAATAGAGTGTTGATGAGGCGAAAACGGATGCCCCTAAAGAATGTGATTTGGTTACGACAACCTTCAATTCCCTCACATTGTGTGAATTTAATGAGTTACCTAAATAATATATATTGTTGCATGTATTTCTAAACTTAACTATAATCGATTATGTAACAGGATCTTGAGATTACATCTAAGTATAACCTTGATCCAATAACACCCACTGCTAAAAGACAGGTTCCATATGGATCAAGTGAATCAACAACCTTTGAAGGCTTGTCTGAAGTAGAACTCTCATCAACCAATCTTAATAAGATTATCAAAATGGAGAAGAATGATTAGTTGTAGTTATACTTTGTTTCTCTGTCTTGAAATGTAATATGTTTGTTTCTTCGTTTCATTTTACTTTTATTCGACTATAACTACTTTATCATTTGTGGTTCAAGTTTATCAATATGCACTCTTCATTCCTAATGAATTGTATTTTTTAATGCTAAATTATGTTACTTTACCATTTACTTCATTTTTTATACCTACATCACTATTACCAAATCTTTATGTATCTTTTTGGTTAATGTATCTATTCTTCTAAATCTTTACGTATCCATTTTTCCATGTGTTATTCTTGCATGGTTGGATAATACGAAATAAGATAAATTACAACTGTTGTTTGGGCATTATGGTCTTTCACTGCTTTGTATGTATCAGTGTTGACTATAATGTTATCAATTGAATCTTATATGAGATTCTCCACCAATAGCTAACCTATCAACCTAACACTTGACGAACAATTTCTATTATAATCCAACTAATCCATGATAAAGTGTATAAAATTTTCGGAAATTATTACTATGTTCTTTAATTTAAAACATAATGTCATCTTATTACAATTTTATAATGATCCTATGGACACATTCTCATTTAAACATCACATGTTTGTAATTATTTGTACACTATATATAATATACCGCCAACATGAAAGATAACTATCATATGATCCCACATCATAACTTATCTCATACTGGAAGTTGTGTATTGTATAATGATATGTTACTTTTAAATGACCCACTTCACTAATCATGCAAATACCACATTAATCATATATAGTTAAGAAGTTTTAAAACTTCCCTTGCCTCTCGAATCCATATGTTTCAATTTGTAATTTTCAATAACTTTTGCAAAGTAAGTGGGAATACATTAACTTGACACCTTTACTTTTCTGCTGCAGCTTTCATTGTATTCTACACCTTAACAAAGTTTGTGAATGTGGATCTTTCCCTCTGTTTCAAGGTATGTTGAAAGCAAGAACACACAGCGCCTTCAATTGATAACATTATTTTCTTTTATCTATTATATTTTATTTTCCATTTTATACTAATTTTTCGTCTTAATCTATGATTTATTGACACTCATGCATTTATGTCCAGTAATTTTATTCACAATTTCATCTTCAAACGATGGGACAAACTTTATTCAAAACAATGTCACTCAATCTTCTGTTGATAGACGTAGGAGGAGGCTTATTTTGACAGCCCATAGAAACCCACTTTATGTTGTCCATACACAACAACCCACTGCATCTAAAACCCATAATTATGCATTGATAAGTGCAAAATAGTTGTTATATTTGTGTATGTTTTAGTGGTACTTATCAACTTATTCGGTTGTAATCCTTTTAATATGCCTCAAATTATGTGTTTATTTCTACATATTGAGTATAATTGTGTTTTTGTGTAAATATTGTATCATTTGATAGTTTTCATCTTTTTTATAGGTATTCATTCATATTTGGAGCATCGAGTAATAAGAGCCAAATGCATAGCTTCAAAGAGGCAATTTTGAGTAATCCATCAACAAATAAGGCTCAAATTAAATAATAGAAAAATCATCAATTTGGTTTATATTTAGAAATTGTTAGATATATTATTGAGTAAGCTTTCCAACGCTTTAAACTGGGCGTAAATCGGAGTTACGGTTCTCAAGTTATGGCAAAAATAAGTGCTGGATTTTTTTCAATAGAGCGCGTTGAGCAGGATCTGCAGATTTTAAAGTGTATAGAGTTCCAAACACATTTTTAGGTTATGGGTTGGGTATTTTTGAGTCCCAACACCATCAAACTTATAAACGCAAGAAGTTATTAAATGGTAATTTAGTAGCACTAATCCCTGTAGAGACAATATGATATAACCTATAAAAATACTTACTTTTGTTTTCCACTTTACCGCTTAAGCATGCATCCACTGACCACCTTCTCTTTCAATTCCTCCATCTAATACACCAAATGGTACCCCTTCTTCTACTAACTATGAAAACTTGTAAAAATACTTCTAATCCTACTATTACTAGAAGGAGAAGAAATCTAATCTTATCTAACATGAAAAAGTCTCGTAATATTGCAAACAAGGAAAAAATTCCAGGGGGCATCAACATGTTACCATCCCTAATCAGGAACCATTCACTGGTATGTGTATACCACTTTCACCTTGCAGTTCTAATTTGACAAACATTGGACCATCACAAAGACATCTCCAATAACATCCTGTTTATAAAAAAGATTGGTTGGAAATGCAAATAGCTTACTCAAACATTTCACTGAGACTGTTTAACCGAGTTGTAACACGAGTCACACATCTAGATCTAATGATCCAACCTACAGTAAATATGTAACTCCTTATATTTCAGTAGAATCATATCATTCAGACGATGTAGTATCTAATTTTGACGACAAATTGAGTTTGGCTGATAGTTCAAATTCTGATGCTAGCATGGATCATGAACCATTAATAGATTCTCATCTGCAAGGTAAGTTCCATATTTCAAATTATAATAATTATGCATTGACTATTTCATTTGATTATTATGTTCTGCACTCTGTAGAGTATTCTGATATAGGAGGAGACCAAGTATGGGAATGTCCATGTTGTCAATCCTGTATGTGGTATCAAGAACGCATAAAAAATCGCGCCATACAATTGTTCCTAAGTTCCATTGTTGCTGGAGGGGGTGGAAAAATTGTAATCCCCTTCCTTCAAGATCCACCATAACTATTGCAACATCTTCTGTATAATGGCACATACCCACTGTAACACCCTTCTAATCCCACATATATTTCACATGTATTTTTACGAAAATAAAACAAATTAAAACCATAAAAGGGCGTCACATCTTCATGTAAAAGTCATACCAAACATAGTTCTGCTCCGTAACACGGGTTTCAAAATTATTTAGGACAAATCCTTCATAGATAGCAATTAATAGACATATTCATACTTCTCGCAGCGGAATTCATAATTCAAAAACATCTTATTATAATACTTCATAAAACTTCATCATACTTCATGATTCATAATTAGAATTCAAAACAACTTGAGTACTATGAAAGGTAACCCAACATCTTAGAAACAAAACAAATAACATAAGTTTGTAATTGAAATGAACCAATCCCTGATGTTTACATATCAGAGAAAGACCCATTTTACTCAATTGAAAGCAAATAAACACACTCTGAAGCTATCCTCTAAGTTTCGCCGGACTATTCCTGATTACCTGCAAGTTACCCACGGATAGAGGCAACATTTCAAAGCAGAAAAGGTGAGTAAATCATAACAATTATAAAAGACATAAGGAAAAAATATAGTAGGCATGCACTTAGGTAAGACATCATACATCATCAGAACCTCATGATATACTCACACCTTCACAACATCATCAATACATAACAACATATCATTTAAAACACCATTATCAACAAGCATCCTTTATTCACATCATTATGCAATGTAACTTATAATGAAATGCAACACCATAAACTCATGCATGTGGTACCAAAACTTCACATATGACTCTGTCATTATCATCTCTAAAGATCCTCACCAATAGGATCTATTCTCA
This sequence comes from Vicia faba, assembly GCA_948472305.1. NCBI lineage: Eukaryota > Viridiplantae > Streptophyta > Magnoliopsida > Fabales > Fabaceae > Vicia > Vicia faba. The sequence continues at coordinate 56,765 of CATIWC010001178.1, read as the reverse complement.
CTTGGAACCGGACACTTCACAATTTTGCACTCAATCCACACTATAGGATTTATGCCTTCATTAGACTATTATCCTATCATCTTTGCTATACTGAAGTCCTATCAACATCACTGGACCGAAGTCCTAAACTATGCCATGAATGCATGATGCGCAACAACATAATAAATACGACCACAACTAGTCAAAATGCAGCATCATTCATGAATTCATCACAACATCATCTTATCATCATAATAAACAAAGCCTCATCATATCATCATAATAAACAAAGCATCATCATAATATCATCATATCATCATAATCCAACATGGGGAACCCAACTTCATCCTAGCTTAAGTATTGGAAATATACTTCTTATTTCTCATTTTATTCCATCCAACTTAAGTTCATCGCATTGGCTATCCAACGCTTCGAACGAAACCTCAATCCTTCTAAAACTCAAGTTATGGCTCTTTTTAAAATCCAACACAACCATTCAATTTTGGACACTTTCGCCCGATGACACCACTTCCATTGTCTGGCGACTCACCTATCATGTCTTTTGTCACCCAGTGACGCTTGGAGCGACGCACTTCAGTAAATTTCTTATTTTCTGCCCTTCGTCGCTTCTATTTTTGCCTAGCGACAACCAAGCATGTCATCATCACCGGTGACGATACTCTATCGCCCGACGATTCTGCATGAACATAGTTTTCCTGTTGTGATTTCCTGCATAAAAACCAATCTCAGTCTTGAGATTTATGCACACTATAGGCCCTAAAACATCATCTAATCATAGGATTTTCATCAAACATCAACAATCTAATGTATTCTATATTATGGGTATAATTTCTTATAATCCAAGACTATAAAACACCATCTATTTCATCAAATCATCTCATATTAATCACAACCAAAACCCAATACAAACCTACAATTATCTAAACCTTAGATCAATTATAATAACAATGATAAACACCCATTACCTTAGATTATAGCAGCAAATTAAATCCATTTTAGTATTCTATCACAAGAATCCTCCTGGCTCTCTGTGCCCTAGCTTTGCCTCTTCACAACGTTCTTCCAAATGTTACGATTGCACAGAATGATCATGCAAACTCCCAAACCTTCCTTATACCAAACCTGCCCTCTTGGACCCCTAATATGATTTTTCCACCATTGTTCTCACTTATTCTTCCAAAATGACAATCTTGCCCTTATTTTCTCTACACCACTATTCTATTTATTTAATCCAAATAATTCTGAATAATTACTATTAAACCTAAATAATTCTAACTAATTATTTAAATTCTAAACATATCTTATTATCCCATCACTCACCTCTATCTCATTCTACACCATACAAATTATCATTTTAAACATCAAATTAATCTCGACATCATAGTATACCTCATATTCATCAAAATATCACAAATCATCATAGGAACTCACATGAAAAAAACACCACACACATCAAATACTTCACAATGACTCATATATTCATGCTAAATTAATTAAATAATGAATTAATCTAGAATTTAGGGTGTTACATCCACAGAGTAAAAACTATCAAAACAACATTCGAACTTAAAATGCCATGTTTTCTTTCACTTCTCCTGGAATGAAATTCAACACAACCTACTCAAAAACAGGAGGCCCACCTACTTTAAGACTGCACGGTCAAACCTATCATCGAATAGGTACTCTACTACTGGAAATTAGACATCTTCCGCAATATGCTCAGCTATATATTTATGACACTGACAACAAAGTGAATAACAAAATGAAATGTTTCAGGTATTTGTAATTACTTAGCAATACATACTTCATGTGTCGACACATTTCCTATTTCAATTTTTCACATCTTACCTAATATACAAGGACAATAAAGTGGTCCAAAGGGACATTGTCACTAAGCTGAAGCTTATGTTAGACGAGTTCAATGTCCATGCAAAGGCTTTTAGGATGTCAAGAGATCTTTTTAAAGCTAATAATTTCTTAAACTTAAAGCTGAGGCTCATTAGTGATAGACCTAAGGATGGAAGAGTGTATAATATACCTACGATGTCAGAAGTTGTTGCTCTGATTATTGGAGATATTGATTCTGCTTCTAAAAGAGACATCATCATTCAAGCATGCAGTGGTCATTTGCAACGGATATATGAGTTTCATCTTACATACTTAGTGTGATACGGTGGGAGAACTGACTTGGGATTTTGCGTTTGTGTTCGCAAATGTTTCGGTTTAGCAAGAGTCGCCACCGACTTTTTATTTTATCCTAAGGAAAGGTCAAAAAGCACAGGAAAGACCTTTGAGATGTTTTCGTGGGTTCGGGGGGTAGATTATGAAAAGGGAAGGTGCTATCACCCTTTTCATCCATGGTTATCCATGGGCTCTTAGTTACTTGTTTTAGATCACTTGCCTTTGCTTTTCAATTGCTTAAAATGGTGTTTTGGGTGTGGTTTTGAAAATGTTTTGAAAAAGATGCCTTGTCTATGCAACCTTTGTAACAATTCTTGTTTGAATGTTTTACAAAGGTGCTTGTCTTTTTGAAAAGATGTTTCAATGTTTTTGAAAGTTGTTTTGAAGTTGTGTTGTGATGTGTGTTTGAAAAATGGCAAGGATGTTTTGCAAGTTTGATCAAGTAACTAAGAGCTATCTACCCTAATTTTACTCAAAGATCTTTCTCATGTTTTTAACCCTTTTAACAGTGTTGTTTCACCATTGTATTTGGTGAATCAACCTTGTGTTAGGATGTTAAGCGGGACAGGCACGGGTCATCGTATACAATCATTGAAGGGCAACTTGTGAGACGCTCTAGCAATTTTGTAAGGGACGAGATCGTTTTATCGAAGGCAACATCGAGGGTCATCGAGGGACTAACGATCTTTGTTTATTGAAGGGACATTTGCTAGAGTGTCTCATACTCGAGGGACATGATTGCATTTTCCGAGGCAACAAGTGAGATTACCCTAAGGGTGCATGTGTGCAAAGTGTGTTTTATTGCATGCATTTGTCTTTGATTTTTAGGTTGTCTACTTGTTGGTTTTATCTTGCCATACACACCTAGTTACTAGCATTTGTACAAAAGTAACAAAAAGTGCAAAAAATAAATCCTACACTATTACAACCATATTGAAGTGCATAGAAATGTAAAGGTAAAAATAAAATAAAAGCAAGAAAAATGAAGGTATTTCGATTGAGGCAGAAAACCCTTCTATTTGCATTCTGTTGGCCTCCTTCGATTGGGGCCAACACTAGTGAGGTTTTGTCCTTCGACTGGCTTGGAAGTCAGTGTATGGCGAAGCCTTTTGGTTCTGCCTTATTGTCTTCTTCGACTGGAAGTTGAAAGCAGTGAGGGAATTCCTTTCGACTGAGCCTGGAAGTCAGTGTATGGTTTTCCTCCTGGTTGTCTCTTTCATTCGACCTGGAGAAAGAGGATAGAAGCCAGAAGCTTCGTTTCCTATTTCCTATTTCCTGTTTCTTTCATTTAAAGCATTAAATGGCAACATGGCCTGAGGCCATGCTAGTATTTTTTTGGTAAACAGTTTAACAGTTAAAGCAAGTTCAAGTAAACAGAAAGCAGAACGAAAGGGTTGACTTTAAAAAACATGTTAAAAGGGTGGAAACAAAAGGAACAAAGGTATATACATGCTTGAAACGAACGAAAAGATTATTTACATGTTATGCCATGAAATGAAAAGTTAAAGGGTAAGGGTGACTTACCTTGATGGAGGCTTTGAATGGGTGTGGGACCTTGAGTGGAGGCCCAGGGTTCTGGATTTGAAAGAGGGGGCCAACAGTTGCGCTTGGAATGCTGGATTCGAAGGAAGGAAAGAAACAAGTCTTATGTTTCTTTCCAAACTGGATTCGAAGGATACTGAAGAGTATTTTTTCTTCAGAATCGAAGGAAGTAAGTATGTGATTCTGGGTTTTTTCTCACAAGTGTTGAAGGGACTTGAGAGATTTATTGTGTTTGAGAAAATTTGGGGGATTCGTTCCTCTGGTCCAAAGATCCTCCCTTAGCTTTGTAAATGTTCCTCTATTTATAGAGAAAGAATGGACATGTTGTCCAAAGCCAGCCTTGCAAATAAATGATAAAATAATGGGTAACGTGAAAGTACATGTGGGGGCCTGTTGGCAGTTGGGGTGCAGAAGATGTGACTTATGCTTCTGACCTTGCTTGTGCTCAGACCAAAATCAGGTTGAAAGTTGATTTTGTGACTAAAGTACTCTCTATGAAAAGAAAGAGTATGTAGCCTTTAACCAAGAATAGTAGTATCTAAAAGACAAAGTTTAAAACCCTTGTACAAACTTCTGACTATGTAAAGATTTGGATGCAACATAGCCTAGAAAACGAGATTTGGTCTTGAGTCAAATGTAAGAATAAGATCGAAGCGCACTTTTTCGAAGGAAGCCTTTGCCTCAGTCGAAGCTTATGGTCGAAACAAGCTTACTCGAAGGAAGTTAATGCCCTGTCGAAGCTTGGATCGAAACAAACATATTTCCCAATCGAAAGTCCGTGTTCAAAGGAAGCAATGTTTCCTAATCGAAGCATGTGGATCGAAACTGTTGTACCCCAAAATTTGCCCTCCCATATTCTTCAGGAAATTGCCAAGCCAAGTCACAAAATGCCCCAAGGGTTGTGCAGCTCAACTGTCTCCTATACAGTCAAAACTAGGGTTTGTGTTCTGATCAAGAATTGAAAGTTTTCCAAGGCCCAATCAAGCCTCATATGCTTACAAATGTGGTCAAGTGTCCTCATATCAAGTTTCAAGGCATTCAGCTCAAAATTGCACAGTCAAAACCCTAGATTGCACTACAGTCAACTGTAGGGGCAAAATGGTCATTTGACAGTCAAAAGTTCAAATTTTTGGTCAACATATCATTTTGAAACCACAAACATCATTTTATCAATGCTTGATCATGATTTTTAAGATGTGGCTCAGAAATCATCAAAGATGCAAAAGTTACTATATTTGGACAGCTGAAAAAGTCAACTGAAATTGACCAGGGCATAACTTTCACATGGATTATCAGAAAAATTCCATCCAAAGCTCATTTTGAAGAGAAAGACATTTCCTACAACTCATCTTCATACTTCAAGTCCAAGAAATGCTCTCACAAAAAGTTGTCAATTTCAACATTATAGGTCATTTTCAAAAGTCAACAAAAAGGGACTTTAAGTCAAAGGCCATAACTTGAGATTGGTAAATCAAAATGACATGGGACCAAAGGCATTGGTTAGAGGACTCAAAGACCTTTCCAAAATGTCCAAGAACATGTGAAAATCTCAAAAATTGAGCAAGTTATGCCTTGTGGAAGTTGGGAAATTTTTGGGAATTTTGAAAAGTCAACATTGATGCAAATGATCCAAAAATGCAAATGGGCCCATTTTTCTTCCAAGTTTCTTCATGCCAAGCCTATGCACGACCATTAGGCCCAAAGGGAAGTATTTTCTCATTTTTTTATTATTTATTTGAATTTATATTAATATTAATTCATTTAAATTATTTTAATACATGAAAAATATAAAGCTTGACCTAAAAAATCTTTTTATGCACATTCTAGACTCAAGATTTCGTGCACATCTTAATTAGGCAAGTTTTGGTGTGATTGGAGCATGATTGAACCAAATAACATGAAAAAGATTCAAAAAAAGATTTCATAAAATCAAATATGTAAAACAATGAATGCTTTGGATTTTGTCAAGTTTTGTTGACCTAATATGTTCACTATATGATCAGAAGCACAAACCTAATTGCCTTAGACAAAAAGCTGCGCTCATAAGTCATAGACAAACTTGGAAATTCTGAAAAAAAACTCAAGAACTGAAAAGTGCCTTAGAGGTCGTTTCAAGCCATAATACTGAGTCCATCATATTCCTGAAGCTTCAAGGATCACATACCAATCAAAACCACTCGTTCTAGCATCAAGAATTGGTAAAACGGGCACACCCTGTACCGAAAATATTTGATGTTCTTGCACATTGATTCATACATTTTCCATAATTTTTGAGACTTGATTTGCATTCCTGACATGATTTCAAAGCTAACCCATAACTTTAATTTGATTATTATGCGTTGTAGGCGATTTTGCCATTGTTAAAATTTAGGGTTGCAGGTTTCCTGAATTAGGGCTTTTGCATAGAGGAAAAATTAGGGTTCATGAATACCATGGTTGAATGCAGTAGGTCTGGACGAAGAAGACACAAGCCTCGCGATCAATTTATGATCACCATAGCGCTAGTCGCTATTTTCTTGTAGCTAGCTTTAGACCACGCCCAGAAAACCGTTTCCATAGGCTTGTGTTTTCAGAAAAAATAAAAAGAGGACGAAGACGATGATGCGTTGGCAGGCCATGGTTGGGTGTTTCAAATTTGCGCGCGTTTTAACCATTATGTGTGGGTTTTGCTTTTTGTTATTTCTTTGATATAATATATTAAATGAAACGTGATGGATCAGTTGGCAGGTACCAATGCGTGCAACCTCCAAGACCTGGGTTCAAGTCCCAGGTCTGGCAAAAGTTCAATGTTATTTTTCAATATAAAATCCTATGCTACGCTAACATCCAGGTACACCATATTCTCTCATCATCAAGCCACACACGTGTCCCAGACGACCAAATCAAAGGCATGGATTCCAGAAGCGCAATAAACCCCAGTCAACGCACCATACAGGATTCAAAAAGTCAATGGACTCAAGCTTAATGGGCCTGAAATGCTAAGGCCTTACCTCCTAATTTGGGGCTACACCCCACCCTGGTTTGCCAATTTTATTTATTTTTCTTATATCTTTATTTATTATTTTAATTGTTATGTTTATTTTAATTATTGTTTATTTAATTTTTAATCAAAATACAAGAACATCATAAAATTAAAAAATGCCAAAAAATATAATTTTTATTTTATTTCCATAAATAAATTGTATGTAAATTATTTAGTTTAATTAGGTTTTTAACTTTAATTCCTTTTAATAACTAAAATCCAAAAATAGAATTAGGTTTAATTTTTATTCTTCTTACTTTCTTTTTTTAATAATATTTATTTTATTTATTTTCTATAATTAAATTTTATATGTAAATAAACTTAGTTTTAATTAGGTTATAATTTCATTCTTTTTAACAATTAAAAATCCAAAATATAGAATTAGGTTAATTAGCAATTTTGATTCCTTTTCATATTTTGCCCTTTTTTCCACAGTAATAATTATTTATTTATTTATTTTTTATAATTAAATTTGTACATAAATAAATTAGATTTAAATTAGGTCAAATTTCAATATTTTTGCAATAAACTTAAAAAACATTAGAACTAGGGTTTAGCATCTCATTTTAATTTTAATTAATTTTTCTTTTTCTCCTTAAATCTTAAAAAACACAAAATACCAAAAACATTTAATTTTTTAATTTTAATTCTCCTTAACTTTTAATATTTTGCAAAAGGGTCCAACGCCCGTCGCTTTAATTATTTTGTTTCGCGCATTTTACTTTATCGCTTATTATAATTATGTACATGTCCCAAAGCCTTGTAATTTTAACTTTTCGCACTTTATTTTTCCGCTTTATTTATTTTCCGCTAAATCGGGTCCGGTTTAATTTTGGCGATGTGGACCCGCGCCATTTGTAATAACCTTAGATTTGTTTTCCCGCAAACTTATAACTGTTAAAAAGCATGCAAGAATGAATGTCTTAATTAAAATCAAGCGTAGATCACAAATAAACATGACAAGACAAATAACTGAAACATGACACACAATTCGCACACACCACCCCTAGGGTACGCCTCACTGTTGCCTTTCGAAAGGTGATCGTCGAGTAGAGGACGTCTTAGCAAGTCCTCATGATCCGGGAACCTGGCATGAGGGTAGCTTCTAAGGTGTCTTCCCATTGCTCCGGTGATCACCATGTCCCTAAAAATCGAATTGACTCGAACACCTCCAACGGTGGTGCTACCTACCTCTCAATGGTGGGATGACACTACTTTAAAGGACATTTACACAGACGAATTCCTTAGGGTAGGTAGGTTCTCGTGGATACTTGCTCTAATTCAAAACAAAACAAATCAAAACTACTTTTCACACCAACACATTTTCAAAAAGCTTTCGAAAGCATTTTTCAAACACTCTTGAGGACCGATACAAGAGTCGAACTGAAATTTTCAAAGAAACTTTTTAAAACCCACAATTGAAAAGCAAACAAACCATTTTTGAAAACACAATGAGCAAGTATCTAAGAGCCCATGGATAACCATGGATAGAAAGGGTGCTAACACCTTCCCTTTCTATAACCTACCTCCCGAACCGAGAGCAATCTCTTTTAAGGAATTTTTCTGTGCTTTTGTCCTTTCCGGAGAAAATAAAAGACGGTGGCGACTCTTGCTTCCGCGACATTTTGCGAACCAGCGTTAAACAGTCAGTTCCAGATCCACCGATCACAGAACTGGCGACTCTGCTGGGGACTTAAACTTAAAGTGAGGTGTACCTTAGGGCTAGCTTATAACTATGTTTTCAATTGTTTTCCTTGTATGCTTTAAATTGTGGGTTGCTTGGGAGTTCTATAGATCCTAAACCCGGATCTGGGGGATACCTTTCTTAGAAAGTAGCAACAAGGCTGTGAGGGAACTGTGCGGGGTATACCGACATGGTTGAAACAGTCTGCTACGTTGATGTGGCACTTTGGTGTGTACCGGTAACCCTTGAGTTCAGTCAAGGAGAGTACGGGGCCTCCGCGTGGTGTCATGAAGCATCAACAGACCTTAGGAACCTTAATTAAACAATCTTGGCCTCTTTAGGGTAGTGAGATAACTGACTTTGGTGCAGTCCGAGGTTGGTTGATACTCGATACTACACTCAATTGAGGGTTGCTTTCCTGGAATATTTCGGTCGCCAGTTCAGTGGCTAAATCGAAACGATGAACAATGAAAGCAATCCCGTGATATTGGGAACCTTAGAACCCGGTTACTTCGATTAGGACAGGTTGAACCCACCAACTTCAAGAGGGTACTACCCAGACCCCATGCTGGCCTTAAACCTTAAGGGCTTGTCTTGTGTGCCTTGTGTGCCCTACATGTTTGTCTTTGTAAATATCTGTGGTGTGTTTAATCATAGCATCATGACATCATCCAGCATCATATGCATTGACTAACCATTTCAGGGGTTCGGATTTTCATCTTTGTTCTTGTTTTGTAGGACATGGAAACTGCTCGTAGAAAGACAATTCAGGTCAATCTTGTAAGGATCCCTCCTCAGCTTAAGGAGCTTATATCCAGGATTCCAGAGAACTCTTCATTCAGTGACAGGCATGGAAGCCTCATCAGCTTGGTCAACACCAACATTGAGGAAGATATGATAAAGGTCTTGTTCCAATTCTTTGACCCTCTGCATCACTGCTTTACCTTCCTGGACTATCAGTTGGTACCTACATTGGAGGAGTTCTCCCGGCTCCTGAAGATCCCTATCCTTGATCAGCTACCCTTCAACGGTACAGAAAAGGAACCTAAGCTTGAAGAGATTGCTAAAGCCTTGCACCTACAGTCATCTGACCTCAAGGGACATTGGGAAGTCAGAAGTGGTATCAAAGGGTTCTTAGCCAGGTTTCTGTTTGAAAAAGCTCATGAATGTTGGAACTCCCTTGACTTGCAAGCTTTTGAAGAGGTTGTGGCCCTCCTTGTTTATGGTTTGGTGTTGTTCCCTAACCCAGATCAGCTCATTGATATCAGTGCCGTTCAGATCTTTATGTCCAGGAATCCCATACCTACGTTGCTGGGGGACATCCTTCACTCATGTTACACTCGAACCATGAGAAAAAGAGGTGTCCTTATGTGTTGCACTCCTCTCCTGGGAAGGTGGTTTATTTCGCACCTTCCCCAATCAGTCTTGAAGAATGAGCGGGGTTTGAGATGGTCACAACGGTTGATGACTCTTACACATGCAGATATACATTGGTGTCCTAGATCCAGAGGAGATGTCACTATCATTGATCGCTGTGGGGAGTACCCTAATGTTCCTTTACTTGGAATCAGAGGAGGTATTACTTATAGCCCATGCCTGGCTTGGAGACAGTTTGGTTATGCTCGGAAAGATGGACCTCATGACATGTTAATCCCTGACATAGTTTTTGACTTCGACAGTGATACTCAAGGACTTCGTCAGAGATTTATCAGAGCTTGGAGGATGCCCAGTAGGATAGACAGCAAAACACTGGGGCATAGGAACTCCATCCCTTTGGAGCCTTATCTCAAATGGGTACGCGCTCGCTCCCAGAAGTTAGTGATGCCTTATCCTCATATGCTCCCGGTGATCAAGGAACCAGTCCTGGAAGGGGAAGTGTCTCATGTTATTCAGCACCCTGATATGCCCACATCCTGGGAAGAGATGCAGAAGAGCTGGATCCAGCTTAAGGAGGAAAGGAATTCTCTTGAAACTAGTCTGCATACCAGTGAAAAGAAAGTCTTGGAGCTCACTCGCCTGTTGCATGAGGAGAGGAATCTCAACACCTACATAGCTCCGAAAAGGATGCGCAGTGTATTTTGGGATTGACTTGATTTTTTGTACTTTTTGCCCATGAGGCCTTGATGTATTAAACAATGATTTCTTTAATGATAACGTGTGTTCCTTTTTGTCTACAACAAATTTGAACTTTCGAACCCTTGAATGCATTGCATACGCATTTCATACATCATGTGCATAACAGGTTTTTCCTCTTTTCAGGTTGCTTACAATTCTTCGCTGTTTATTTCAGCACCATGAATCCCGGATCTGAATCAACTGAGACATCAATCAAGGCTCTCCAGGCGCAGAATGCGTAGTTTCAAGAACTAATCAAGGGTCTGGCTAAAGGCCAAGAAGAACTAAAGACTATGCTCCTGAAGAAGGAGAAGAAGAAGAAAAGAAGAGCGGTTCTATTCAACTCGGGCCGAAGGTTGGGTAATACTCTGCAGCATGAAGAGGCTGGTTCTTCTGTTGGCAGGAGTCCTTCTCAGGCAGAAGTAAAGGTTCTTAGTCCGGTCGTCTCCGACAACGAGACAGATTTTGATGAAGAGCAGTACCCTCCTGCAGACGACAGGTACAAACAATTGGAGGACAGGTTGAAGGCTATGGAGGTGCAACAGGCACCTGGGCTGGATTTCGGAGATCTGGGTTTGTCGACTGGTGTGGTTATCCCGCATAAATTCAAAGCACCATCCTTCTCGAAGTATGACGGGGCGTCTTGTCCCAAGCTGCACTTAAGGTCCTATGTTCGGAAAATTCAGCCGTACTCTGCGGACAAGAATCTATGGATCCACTTCTTCCAGGAGAGTCTTTCAGGGACTCATCTCGAATGGTTCTATCAGCTGGATGGGACCAAAGTTCGTAACTGGGAGGAGCTGGCTACTGCTTTCTACAAGCAGTATCAGTATAATGCCGACCTTGCCCCCACACGTACCCAACTCCAGGGTATGGCGTTAGGTGCAAGCGAAGGTTTTAAGGAGTACGCTCAGAAGTGGAGAGACCTGGCTGGCAGGGTGCAGCCACCATTGACTGATCGGGAGCTGGTTGACATGTTCTTGGGGACCCTATCTGGGCCGTTTTTCAACCATCTCATTGGGAATTCTTCTGCTGGTTTCACTGATTTGATCTTGACTGGAGAAAGGATTGAAGCTGGGTTGAAGTCTGGGAAGATTGCGAAGGGTGCCTCATCTAGTTCAGAGAAGAAACCCTTCAAGAAGGAGTCTAGTGCCGTATATGGTTCCAGGAGATCAGAGAGAAATGAACACCGCCAATCTGTCAGTGCGGTAATGATTGCTAAGCCTGCTGCCGCTCCCCGGCCAAACAATACTCAGAAGGTGGAAAGACCCCGGAGAGAATTCTCCCATTTAAACATGACCTTGTCGCAGATCCTGCCACAGTTGCTCGCAACTAATTTAGTGACTGTCAGGGAGGCGCCGAAGTTTCCAAATACTGCATCCCCCAAGTACAACCCGAATGCTCGTTGTGCTTACCATTCAGAAAGCCCGGGGCACTCTACTGATGACTGTTGGGCACTAAAGAACAAGCTGCAGGACCTCATTGACGCTAAGGAGGTACAGTTTGAGGCATCTGACAAGCCTAATGTGGTGACAGCTCCCCTGCCCGCTCATGGAGTTAATGCTATTGGGGATGAAGAGGAAGTTGATGAAGCTGAGTTTGATAGCTGGATCTACCCGGCAGCTGATGGTGGACTTAACAATTGGAGCGCAAAGGACAATCTCCCTGTTTCTTTTGTTACTAAGTAATAAATTTCCTTGTTTTGTTATTTTGTAATAAACAATGATGAACTCTATGGCCCGGTGTCTTACCCGAGACACCGTGGTTCTATTTGTGAGGGCATACGAACTGTCATTTTATACATCATGAATGAAAATCTTGGACGTTTTTCGCATTGCAAATATTGTGTTCCTTTTCTGTCCTTCTTTTCTTTTACATAATTTTCAAAAACAGCTGTATTTACACACACACTCACTCATACAGGTTCCAATCCACTCTGGATCTCACTGATAACAACTCTGCTAATGCCAATTATGACTTCGAAAATCCGATCAACTTAGCCGAAGACGAAGGTGAAGATGATTGCGATGTGCCTGGCGAGCTTGCAAGACTGTTGCTTCAGGAAGAGAGGGCAATTCAACCCCATGAAGAACCAGTGGAAACCATAAACCTGGGTACTGAGGCAGACAGAAAAGAGGTAAAGATTGGTGCCAACCTAGAGCTCAGCGTGAAGCAACGGTTAACCAAGATGTTACATGACTATATGGAGATCTTTGCCTGGTCCTACGAAGACATGCCCGGGTTGGATACCGATATTGTTGTCCATCATTTGCCGACTAGGGAAGACTGCCCTCCAGTTAAACAAAAGATTCGTCGGATGCGTCCAGAAATGTCCGAGAAGATTAAAGCCGAAGTCATGAAACAGTTTGATACCGGTTTCCTTGCAGTGACTTCTTACCCTCAGTGGGTTGCTAATGTGGTGCCGGTACCTAAAAAGGACGGTAAGGTCAGAATGTGTGTCGATTACAGGGATCTGAACAGGGCCAGCCCCAAGGATGACTTCCCCTTGCCTCACATTGATGTCCTTGTTGATAATACAGCTCAGCACAAGGTATTCTCTTTCATGGATGGCTTTTCAGGCTACAATCAGATCAAGATGGCTCCTGAAGACATGGAAAAGACTACATTTGTTACTCAGTGGGGCACCTTCTGTTACAAGGTCATGCCGTTCGGATTAAAGAATGCTGGGGCAACCTACCAACGTGCCATGGTTGCCTTATTTCATGACATGATCCATCACGAGATAGAAGTGTATGTGGACGACATGATCGCTAGGTCCCAGACTGAGGAAGAGCATCTAGATCATCTACAGAAGTTGTTTGACCGGTTGAAACTGTACAAACTGAGATTGAACCCGAACAAGTGCACCTTCGGGGTGAGATCTGGGAAGTTGCTAGGCTTCGTGGTCAGTGACAAGGGAATTCAAGTGGACCCTGCTAAGGTCAAAGCTATTCAAGAGATGCCAGTTCCTAAGACAGAGAAGGAAGTCAGAGGCTTTTTAGGACGCCTAAATTACATCGCTCGATTCATCTCACATCTGACTGCTACCTGTGAGCCAATCTTCAAGCTGCTGAAGAAAGATCAGGTAGTGCGTTGGAACGATGAATGTCAGGCTGCCTTCGACAGAATCAAAGAGTATCTCCAAGAACCACCTATCCTTATGCCACCGGTTGAAGGGAGACCTCTGATACTATACCTGACAGTGCTGGACAACTCAATGGGGTGTGTGCTGGGGCAGCATGACGAGTCTGGCCGAAAAGAGCATGCCATCTATTACCTTAGCAAAAAGTTTACCGACTGTGAGACCCGATACTCACTGCTTGAGAAAACTTGCTGCGCTTTGGTATGGGCTGCTCGCCGGCTGAGACAGTATATGCTGACTCACACTACCTTGTTGATCTCAAAGATGGATCCGATAAAATACATATTCGAAAAGCCTGCTCTGTCTGGGAGAATTGCAAGATGGCAAATGATCTTGACGGAATACGACATTCAGTACACAACCCAGAAAGCCATCAAGGGAAGTGTATTGGCAGACCACTTAGCTCATCAAGCTGTAGATGACTACCAATCAATGAACTTCGAGTTTCCGGATGAAAGCATCATGATTGTAACTGATTGTGAAGTACCTGAACCGGACGAGGGACCTGAACCAGGATCCCGATGGTCTATGCACTTTGACGGAGCTTCCAATGCTTTGGGAAATGGTATCGGCGCCATCATCATATCACCTCAGGGTACTCATACTCCACTCACTGCCCGGCTGTGTTTCAACTGTACCAACAACATGGCGGAGTATGAGGCGTGTATCATGGGTCTTCAAGCTGCGATCGACCTAAGGATCAAATTTCTAAGTGTCTTCGGAGATTCCGCTCTTGTGATCAATCAGATTAAAGGAGAGTGGGATACGAAACATCCAAACTTGATTCCTTACAGAGAATGTGTGTTGACCCTGATTCCCCACTTCACAGAGATAACCTTTGAGCACTTTCCAAGAGAAGAGAATCAGTTAGCGGACGCGTTAGCTACAATGTCTTCAATGTTCAAGGTTAAATGGGATAATGAAGCTCCCCGGATCATCATCTGGAAACTGGACGAACCGGCATACTGTTGTGATCTCGAAACTGAATTGGTGACTGAGAAGCCTTGGTACCACGAAGTGAAGAGATATCTGGAAGCTCAGGAATACCCTGAAGGTGCACCTGTCAACGATAAGAAATTCCTGAGGAGGTTTGCAGCCAAGTTCTTCCTAAGCAACGGCATCTTGTACAAGCGAAACCATGATTCAACCTTACTGCGTTGTGTGGATAAGACTGAAGCAGAAAGAATCATGGAAGAGCTACATGAAGGGACCTTTGGTACGCATTCCAGTGGACACACTATGGCTAAGAAAATCCTACGGGCAGGATATTACTGGTCCACAATGGAAGCTGACTGCTACCAACATTCTAGGACATGCCACAAGTGCCAGATCTATGCAGATAAGGTGCATGTTCCTCCGGTTCCCCTGAATGTTCTGACTGCGCCTTGGCCGTTTGCAATGTGGGGCATAGACATGATCGGCGAGATAAAACCTACGGCATCTAATGGACATCGCTTCATCCTAGTGGCGATCGACTATTTTACGAAGTGGGTTGAGGCAGCATCCTATGCTACGGTAACCAAGACTGTTGTGGCACGGTTTATTCGACACAATCTGATATGTCGGTACGGCGTCCCTGAGCGAATAATTACAGACAACGGTACCAATCTGAACAATAAGATGATTACTGAGCTTTGCGAACAATTCAAGATACAGCACCACAATTCTTCTCCTTACAGACCGAAGATGAATGGGGCTGTAGAGGCAGCTAACAAAAACATCAAGAAGATCGTGCAAAAAATGACAGTGACGTATAAAGATTGGCACGAGATGTTACCGTTCGCTCTGCATGGGTACCGTACCTCAGCTAGGACGTCAACCGGGGCAACTCCCTTCTCTCTGGTTTATGGCATGGAGGCAGTCTTGCCGATCGAAGTGCAAATTCCCTCTCTCCGGATAATGAAGGACGCAAATCTGAGCGAAGATGATTGGATTCAGACACGACTTGATCAGCTCAACCTCATTGATGAAAAGAGACTTGCTGCTATCTGTCATGGTCAGACATATCAAAAACGAATGATCAGGGCATTTAACAAAAAGGTCAGACCTCAAGAATATCAAGTCGGGGATCTGGTGATCAAGCGAATCATCCTTCCTCAGAGTGATCCAAGGGGCAAATGGACTCCTACGTATGAAGGGCCATTTGTGGTTAAGCATGTGTTCTCAGGAGGAGCAATGATATTAACCAACATGGATGGTGACGACCTTCCTCACCCCGCCAATGCAGACATAGTTAAAAAATACTACGCATGAAAAAAGACCCGCTAGGCTGACACGCCTAGGCAAAAATTAGGGCTTCCCGTCGAACCAAAAGGGTTCGGGCAAAATGAAGGGATGAAAATGAAAAAATCTGTACACCCGGCAAGTCGAAAGCCTGAAAAGGCGGCCTGGGCAAAAATGGGTATCCCGGTGGACTGAAAACCTGAAAGGGTGGTCCAGGCAAAAATTAGGGATAAAGCGTAAAACTATGTCTCATTGATCACTTTGCATCCAGAATCCGGTATCTGCATCGAGTTCAAACGGCATCGATCAGTCAGCTTCACCTTCAACCAAGGTCATCAAGTGATGAGACGCTCAGAGTTATAAAGACAATAGCAGAGTTGAAACCCAGTGGATCATTCATCTTTCACACAGCTGTTTTATTTTCTTTTGTACAAAACTTGTATAAACTCTTGCTCGGCGACGTACCTCTTACTAGGGCGTCAGCCTCTTGTACACAAAACGCCTATTCAGGCCATTCAAAATCAATACAAATACATTCTCAGTTAAACGTGCCAAGTATTTTTCCTTTTTCTGTTTTGTTTTACGAAGAACGTCCAAGGTTCAATTTGTGATGTATGCATTGACAATAATTTGCTAACTCATGAATATTTGCATACGAAACAAAGGAATTAATTGCAGGTGACATTAGAAACAGGGGCAATAAAGAGTTGTCTGAGCAGTCTAATTGTTCTATCCTCCAAGGTACCAAGGTAGGTTCAGTTAAAGAACGTGACCAGTATACCTGAATTCCCCAGAGAGTACAACAATACATTCTTCTCCAAACAGAGTTGATAAATATCAAGGAAATTGAGTATTCTCCAGTAGATCTCAATACTTCCCCAGCAGCATATATTCTTAACAAGCATCCCCGGCAGTCTTGGTCTAAAGATTGTTCCCCGGCGGCATATCAAATATTCAAAGGAATCACTTTCCCCAGCATATCAAAACTTCCCCAAAGAGTCCAGTCCAACCCAGTTTCCCCAGGAAAGTTGGAATTCATATCTCCCCAAGCAGTAAGCTTACCCCAGTAAATTCTGGAAGCTTATCCTCACAGAGCACGAACGCGTCGTCCGACTTTATTTAAAGAGTTATTTCCTTAACAGGATATAACTGGGTTATCCTCAGCCAAAAGCCATGGAAAGAGCGTCGTCGACAAAGTCTTCTTACCCCAGCGAAGTCCGTCAACACTTCATACAACAACGGTATCCTCAGCAAGTCATTCTCAATAATTCAAGCAAAGCATCTCTATCCCCACAGAGTACCGCTTCCCAGCATAGTCGCTAGAGTATCTTTTCTCCCCGCAGACTCTTCATTTGCCAAGTTTATTCCTCAACGGAGTTATCTTCTCCTACCGGTATTCTTGCAGTTATCATCCCCAGCGGAAGCAAAATCTATTCTTCAACGTCAGCCCAGGATACAACTTCCCGGCACCCGTCAAGGATTTACTTTCCTAGACGAAAACATACATAAAACTTCACATACATCATCATAGCATGCATAACGCATTGCATCATATCATACGAATCTCATTTATGTTGAGAACATCATTGCTTGATCCATATCATGCATTGCATATGACTGACTTTTACCTTTCAGGAAAGATGCAGTTTAAATTCTCAATCACATTTCAAGACTTAGACCGGTTCAGTTAAATCGACCCTAAGATTTTCCTGATGCTTATCCAGTCAAAGGCCTTCTCTTGGTTCAGTCAGATCGACCCTAAGATCTCCCTGATGCTTATCCAGTTGAAGATGTTTCAAGACCTAGACCGGTTCAGTTAAATCGACCCTAAGATTTTCCTGATGCTTATCCAGTCAAAGGCCTTCTCTTGGTTCAGTCAGATCGACCCTAAGATCTCCCTGATGCTTGTCCAGTTGAAGATGTTTCAAGACCTAGACCAGTTCAGTTAAATCGACCCTAAGATTTTCCTGATGCTTATCCAGTCAAAGGCCTTCTCTTGGTTCAGTCAGATCGACCCTAAGATCTCCCTGATGCTTATCCAGTTGAAGATATTTCAAGACCTAGACCGGTTCAGTTAAATCGACCCTAAGATTTTCCTGATGCTTATCCAGTCAAAGGCCTTCTCTTGGTTCAGTCAGATCGACCCTAAGATCTCCCTGATTCTTATCCAGTTGAAGATATTTCAAGACCTTGTCCGGTTCAGTTAAATCGACCCTAAGATTTTCCTGATTCCTACCCAGTCAAAGGCCTCTCTGGTTCAGTCAGATCGACCCTAAGATCTCCCTGATTCTTATTCCAGTAGAAGACACCCAAGATTTTTCTCAACGAGCGTTGTTGAAGTTAAAGTCGCCCAAGGATCTCTTACCATTCATGCTAAGGTAGTAACCATCCCTGGTTCATTCATCAGCGTTTGAAGCTCCAGATTCAGCTCCTGTAACCAGTCAGGACACATCTATACCAAGCATCTAAAATCAGCTCCTGCAACGTGTCAGGTACTCATTTTCTCCTTTGCAAGTATGCAGGCTCTCGCTAAGGAATCTCCTACGCGATCAACATCCAGATGGCATCTATAAGCCCATCACCCTATCCAGCAATCTCCAAATGGCATCTATAAGCCCATCACCCTATCCAGCAATCTCCAAATGGCATCTATAAGCCCATTCCACCATCACTGCCACTATGTGAGCGCAAATTTCTGGGCACTTTAGTGTCCAATCATCTTCTACCCTCGGATTACGAAAGGCAAGTCAGCCAATCTGCATCCTCAGGTCTAAGAAGATTGAACAGGGGCAACTGTTGTACCCCAAAATTTGCCCTCCCATATTCTTCAGGAAATTGCCAAGCCAAGTCACAAAATGCCCCAAGGGTTGTGCAGCTCAACTGTCTCCTATACAGTCAAAACTAGGGTTTGTGTTCTGATCAAGAATTGAAAGTTTTCCAAGGCCCAATCAAGCCTCATATGCTTACAAATGTGGTCAAGTGTCCTCATATCAAGTTTCAAGGCATTCAGCTCAAAATTGCACAGTCAAAACCCTAGATTGCACTACAGTCAACTGTAGGGGCAAAATGGTCATTTGACAGTCAAAAGTTCAAATTTTTGGTCAACATATCATTTTGAAACCACAAACATCATTTGATCAATGCTTGATCATGATTTTTAAGATGTGGCTCAGAAATCATCAAAGATGCAAAAGTTACTATATTTGGACAGTTGAAAAAGTCAACTAAAATTGACCAGGGCATAACTTTCACATGGATTATCAGAAAAATTCCATCCAAAGCTCATTTTGAAGAGAAAGACATTTCCTACAACTCATCTTCATACTTCAAGTCCAAGAAATGCTCTCACAAAAAGTTGTCAATTTCAACATTATAGGTCATTTTCAAAAGTCAACAAAAAGGGACTTTAAGTCAAAGGCCATAACTTGAGATTGGTAAATCAAAATGACATGGGACCAAAGGCATTGGTTAGAGGACTCAAAGACCTTTCCAAAATGTCCAAGAACATGTGAAAAGCTCAAAAATTGAGCAAGTTATGCCTTGTGGAAGTTGGGAAATTTTTGGGAATTTTGAAAAGTCAACATTGATGCAAATGATCCAAAAATGCAAATGGGCCCATTTTTCTTCCAAGTTTCTTCATGCCAAGCCTATGCACGACCATTAGGCCCAAAGGGAAGTATTTTCTCATTTTTTTATTATTTATTTGAATTTATATTAATATTAATTCATTTAAATTATTTTAATACATGAAAAATATAAAGCTTGACCTAAAAAATCTTTTTATGCACATTCTAGACTCAAGATTTCGTGCACATCTTAATTAGGCAAGTTTTGGTGTGATTGGAGCATGATTGAACCAAATAACATGAAAAAGATTCAAAAAAAGATTTCATAAAATCAAATATGTAAAACAATGAATGCTTTGGATTTTGTCAAGTTTTGTTGACCTAATATGTTCACTATATGATCAGAAGCACAAACCTAATTGCCTTAGACAAAAAGCTGCGCTCATAAGTCATAGACAAACTTGGAAATTCTGAAAAAAACTCAAGAACTGAAAAGTGCCTTAGAGGTCGTTTCAAGCCATAATACTGAGTCCATCATATTCCTGAAGCTTCAAGGATCACATACCAATCAAAACCACTCGTTCTAGCATCAAGAATTGGTAAAACGGGCACACCCTGTACCGAAAATATTTGATGTTCTTGCACATTGATTCATACATTTTCCATAATTTTTGAGACTTGATTTGCATTCCTGACATGATTTCAAAGCTAACCCATAACTTTAATTTGATTATTATGCGTTGTAGGCGATTTTGCCATTGTTAAAATTTAGGGTTGCAGGTTTCCTGAATTAGGGCTTTTGCATAGAGGAAAAATTAGGGTTCATGAATACCATGGTTGAATGCAGTAGGTCTGGACGAAGAAGACACAAGCCTCGCGATCAATTTATGATCACCATAGCGCTAGTCGCTATTTTCTTGTAGCTAGCTTTAGACCACGCCCAGAAAACCGTTTCCATAGGCTTGTGTTTTCAGAAAAAATAAAAAGAGGACGAAGACGATGATGCGTTGGCATGCCATGGTTGGGTGTTTCAAATTTGCGCGCGTTTTAACCATTATGTGTGGGTTTTGCTTTTTGTTATTTCTTTGATATAATATATTAAATGAAACGTGATGGATCAGTTGGCAGGTACCAATGCGTGCAACCTCCAAGACCTGGGTTCAAGTCCCAGGTCTGGCAAAAGTTCAATGTTATTTTTCAATATAAAATCCTATGCTACGCTAACATCCAGGTACACCATATTCTCTCATCATCAAGCCACACACGTGTCCCAGACGACCAAATCAAAGGCATGGATTCCAGAAGCGCAATAAACCCCAGTCAACGCACCATACAGGATTCAAAAAGTCAATGGACTCAAGCTTAATGGGCCTGAAATGCTAAGGCCTTACCTCCTAATTTGGGGCTACACCCCACCCTGGTTTGCCAATTTTATTTATTTTTCTTATATCTTTATTTATTATTTTAATTGTTATGTTTATTTTAATTATTGTTTATTTAATTTTTAATCAAAATACAAGAACATCATAAAATTAAAAAATGCCAAAAAATATAATTTTTATTTTATTTCCATAAATAAATTGTATGTAAATTATTTAGTTTAATTAGGTTTTTAACTTTAATTCCTTTTAATAACTAAAATCCAAAAATAGAATTAGGTTTAATTTTTATTCTTCTTACTTTCTTTTTTTAATAATATTTATTTTATTTATTTTCTATAATTAAATTTTATATGTAAATAAACTTAGTTTTAATTAGGTTATAATTTCATTCTTTTTAACAATTAAAAATCCAAAATATAGAATTAGGTTAATTAGCAATTTTGATTCCTTTTCATATTTTGCCCTTTTTTCCACAGTAATAATTATTTATTTATTTATTTTTTATAATTAAATTTGTACATAAATAAATTAGATTTAAATTAGGTCAAATTTCAATATTTTTGCAATAAACTTAAAAAACATTAGAACTAGGGTTTAGCATCTCATTTTAATTTTAATTAATTTTTCTTTTTCTCCTTAAATCTTAAAAAACACAAAATACCAAAAACATTTAATTTTTTAATTTTAATTCTCATTAACTTTTAATATTTTGCAAAAGGGTCCAACGCCCGTCGCTTTAATTATTTTGTTTCGTGCATTTTACTTTATCGCTTATTATAATTATGTACATGTCCCAAAGCCTTGTAACTTTAACTTTTCGCACTTTATTTTTCCGCTTTATTTATTTTCCGCTAAATCGGGTCCGGTTTAATTTTGGCGATGTGGACCCGCGCCATTTGTAATAACCTTAGATTTGTTTTCCCGCAAACTTATAACTGTTAAAAAGCATGCAAGAATGAATGTCTTAATTAAAATCAAGCGTAGATCACAAATAAACATGACAAGACAAATAACTGAAACATGACACACAATTCGCACACACCACCCCTAGGGTACGCCTCACTGTTGCCTTTCGAAAGGTGATCGTCGAGTAGAGGACGTCTTAGCAAGTCCTCATGATCCGGGAACCTGGCATGAGGGTAGCTTCTAAGGTGTCTTCCCATTGCTCTGGTGATCACCATGTCCCTAAAAATCGAATTGACTCGAACACCTCCAACGGTGGTGCTACCTACCTCTCAATGGTGGGATGGCACTACTTTAAAGGACATTTACACAGACGAATTCCTTAGGGTAGGTAGGTTCTCGTGGATACTTGCTCTAATTCAAAACAAAACAAATCAAAACTACTTTTCACACCAACACATTTTCAAAAAGCTTTCGAAAGCATTTTTCAAACACTCTTGAGGACCGATACAAGAGTCGAACTGAAATTTTCAAAGAAACTTTTTAAAACCCACAATTGAAAAGCAAACAAACCATTTTTGAAAACACAATGAGCAAGTATCTAAGAGCCCATGGATAACCATGGATAGAAAGGGTGCTAACACCTTCCCTTTCTATAACCTACCTCCCGAACCGAGAGCAATCTCTTTTAAGGAATTTTTCTATGCTTTTGTCCTTTCCATTTGGAGAAAATAAAAGACGGTGGCGACTCTTGCTTCCGCGACATTTCGCGAACCAGCGTTAAACAGTCAGTTCCAGATCCACCGATCACAGAAACAAACATAAAGGGAGTCATTGCCTTTTAGCGTGAGGGAAGTTCCTGACTTCTGAGTCGAAGGGTGTTCCTTGTCCCATCGAAACTTGTCCAAACAAAGCAAGCATGCAGGCAACAAACTTGTCCATTCGAAGCAGGCTTGTAGGCAGTAAACTTGTCCAAATCGAAGTAGGCTTGCAGGCAGCACGTTTGGTGAATCGAAAAGGGTTTCCTTGCAGGGGGCATGTGTGGCCAGTAGGTCATGGCCTTCAATTGCAAGCACGCAGGCAGCAAAAGGCACAAACGAAGCCTGCAACGAGAAGTTACAGGCCCAGGCGAAAGAGGCACACTAGTAGCCATTTTGAGCAATCGAAGGAGGCCAAGAGTCAATCAAAGGGTGCTGAATCGAAAAACACTTGTTTTTATCCAAATTTGTCAAAATGTTAATTTTATCTGTTTTCCCCCTTTTTGACAGCTTCCTTTTAATTTTGGTACTGGAAAATCCTAATGCACTTGTGCAAGCTAAAATCCTGAGAATATTTATGAGAAAAGCCTTGAGAATTGAGAGGGCAAATTTTGGGGTACAACAGCTGCCCCTGTTCAAACTTCTTACACCTGAAGAGTTAGATTGGCAATTCTACCATTCGTGACTTGAAGGTGGAAGATGATTGAACACTAGAGTGCCCAGAAAATTTGCACTCGAAGATGTGTTAGTTGATTATGGGGGGAATGGGCTTAAAGATGCCATTTGGAGATGTGACAGAAAATTGTCGGGGATGGGCTTAAAGATGCCATCTGGAGATGTGACAGAATCTTGTTGGGGATGGGCTTAAAGATGCCATCTGGAGATGTAATGGATAGTTGTGGAGATGGGCTTAAAGATGCCATCCAGAGGTGAATGCTAGATTGTATCTATAAGCTGGAACTGGATGATTGCCAACATGGCGTCCGTGTCTGGAGTACCTCTGAACTGTATTGGAAAGTTGGGTTGTTTGAGTTGGTCGAGTAGATAGTTGTCTTGTCTGGTTTCAGGTATTAATCTCTGACCTGAGAAAGAAAGATAGTTTTCCTAGCTTGTTACAGGTGTTAATATTCAATCTCTTCATGTAGATAGTTTTCCTGGCTTGTTACAGGTATTAATCTACAATCAGTCGTCCACAAATAGTTTTTCTGGCTTGCTACAGGTATTAATCCGGAACTTGAAAAGGTTGGCCGATGAGATAGTTCTCCTGTCTGGTTTCAGGTATTAATCTCTGACCTGAGAAAGAAAGATAGTTTCCTGGCTTGTTACAGGTGTTAATCTTCAATCTCTTCATGTAGATAGTTTTCCTGGCTTGTTACAGGTATTAATCTACAATCAGTCGTCCATAGATAATTTTCCTGGCTTGCTACATGTATTAATCTGGAACTTAAAAAGGTTGGCCGATGAGATAGTTGTCTTGTCTGGTTTCAGGTATTAATCTCTGACCTGAGAAAGAAAGATAGTTTCTTGGCTTGTTACAGGTGTTAATCTTCAATCTCTTCATGTAGATAGTTTTCCTGGCTTGTTACAAGTATTAATCTACAATCAGTCATCCATAGATAGTTTTCCTGGCTTGCTACAGGTATTAATCTGGAACTTAAAAAGGTTAGCCGATGAGATAGTTCTCTTGTCTGGTTTCAGGTATTAATCTCTGACCTGAGAAAGAAAGATAGTTTCCTGGCTTGTTACAGGTGTTAATCTTCAATCTCTTCATGTAGATAGTTTTCCTGGCTTGTTACAGGTATTAATCTACAATCAGTCATCCATAGATAGTTTTCCTGGCTTGCTACAGGTATTAATCTGGAACTTAAAAAGGTTGGTCGATGAGATAGTTGTCTTGTCTGGTTTCAGGTATTAATCTCTGACCTGAGAAAGAAAGATAGTTTCCTGGCTTGTTACAGGTGTTAATCTTCAATCTCTTCATGTAGATATTTTTCCTGGCTTGTTACAGGTATTAATCTACAATCAGTCGTCCACAGATAGTTTTCTTGGCTTGCTACAGGTATTAATCCGGAACTTGAAAAGGTTGGCTGATGAGATAGTTGTCCTGTCTGGTTTCAGGTATTAATCTTTGACTTGAGAAAGAAAGATAGTTTCATGGCTTGTTACAGGTGTTAATCTTCAATCTCTTCATGTAGATAGTTTTCCTGGCTTGTTACAGGTATTAATCTACAATCAGTCGTCCACAGACAGTTTTCCTGGCTTGTTACAGGTATTAATCTGGAACTTGAAAAGGTTGATGGTAGCCATCTGTTGATTGACCTTTTCCTGAAAAGGTAAAACGTTAGTTGTATGCAATGTCATGATGTATCAAATGCATAATGTCATGATGTTCTCAAAAGTAAATGAGATTGTATTGTATGCACTTATCATGTATGTAAATAGGATGTATGAAATGTGAAATGTTAATGAATGTATTTTCGTCTGGGAAAATAAACCTTGACAAAAGCTGGGGAGTCATTAAATCCTGGACTGCTGTTGAAGAGTATGTGTGTCTTCAAACTTTGCTTAGAATGTTTCCAATGGATTCCTATTTTGTTGTTTGAGGAGAACTCCGCTGGGGGAAGTTGAAAACTCTGTGGGGAGTATGTTTATTTCTGCTTGGAAAAGGAGTTTAGGAGTCTTAGTCGTCTGTTGCTCTACTGGGGAGTCGAAGTTGAACTGATATCTGGTCGGGTCCAGGTTTCACAGTAACTTGTTGGGGATTGTAGAGTAGTATACTGGGGAAGAGGAGTTGTGGTCCTTTGATTTGTAGTAGTTGGAGAGGCAAACTCAAGCTGGGGAATCCTGGTGTTGTTGGGGAAATAAACCCTGTCGTCAGTCCGCTAGAGAGGTGACATCTTCGTTGGGGGAAGTCCTCAAGGATTCTTGAGGTTGATTCAGCTGGGGAAAGGTTTTCAGAGATTAAACTCTTGCTGGGGAATCATCCTATGAGAAGGAATTTGGGGAGGCTTGTCATTGCCCCTAGTAGCGAATGTTTGTGGCATTGCCAAAAAGTTTGATTGTATGTAACCCTTTGTCAGGGTTGACGTTCAATGCCCTAAGTGACGGAGATGGAGACCTTCCCCTGGTTACTCTGCACTTCTTTGAGAGTTTTCCTGAAATCTTGACTGGACTGCCCCAGGTGTGCTGGATAGTGACATGTCATGCCCCCTTGTTTATAGGAGATTTGTCGTTGGAAGTTTCATCCCACTTGAAGTGATTTTGTTCACTGGGAGAGCTTTCGTTCATCGGATATTTATTGTGTGAATTTCTCCGCTGTCAAACAAATAGCCAAATGCAAACAGTGATATTCAAGTAATGAAAAGTTTATGCTTGTCTCGAAGTTTTGAAAAAATGCGCTTTTTAGTAGAAAACTTTTTATAAGACAAATTCAACACAAGATTTAGGGCTAAGCCTTACAGGAGTCAGGATACCTTTTGTAACATTATGCTTTCGAACTAACCCATGCTTCAATTAGGACTTTTGAAGGGTTGTAACGTGGCTTGGTTCACGGTTTAAGAAACAAAGGATAAAAGCTCAAAGTATATTTGTACCCACCCGCTCTTCGTGATGTTCTTCAATCCTAAACTCAGTTAATTGTGTGTCGAACTCTATTCGAATTTGGAACGACGTTTTGGTGATGGTTCAAACAAGTTGGATTTTGGAAGGCAGTCATTTTTGCAACATTTTTCATGTTGTTGAGGATTTGTAGCGACCTCATTCTTTTGATTTGTTATCCCTAACTTTTGCCTGACTGTTCCTGTTTTCGAGATTACAGTCAGCGGGATGCCCTAGCTTTCTTAAGCCTCCTTTATAGGTTTTGGCTCAGTGGGCTTTTCTCTTTTGAGAGATTGACTGCCTATGAGATAAGGAACCACCACTGTCTTTTGATTCCAGAGGAATGCTTTTGATGTCGTTCGTTGTATTATGAACTGAGAGTTTTGCGACTTTAATGCACATCTTTTGAATTAACTGAGAGACTACCCTGCCCCAGGTTTAAAATTAAAGGTTTCAATTTGTGTTTAAAACAGAAAACTCCTACTTCTTTGGATCGAAGGGGTTGACTAGGGATTATCTTCCTTATAACTCCAGTGTTTAGGATTTGAAAGAAACGTCTGTACATCGTCAGCAAGGTATGTCCAAAAGCATACTGTATGAGATTATGGCATTGTTTCGTCATCCTCCCTCTAAAGGCTTGTAACTTTTAGCAAGAGTTGAATGTCATAAAGAGAGTAAAAAGCATAGTTTAAATGTAATGAAAATGAAAGGAGGAATTCAAGACAAACATATGCAATGCATTAATGAAACAGAGTTTGACATTAATAGATAATTGTTTTAATAACAAAAGAAATTACAATTGAAAATTCAAAATGAACAGAAGCCTCTTTGTCTGAACTTGTCACTTTAGGTGGTGAGCCTTTGAGGGACGACAGAAGAATTCAGTCTGGCCATCTTGTGTGAACTCCAGCGTTCCTTCTTCAATTAGATCTTGAATTTTATTTCTCAACGTCCAACAGCTATCGGTGTCATGTCCAGGACTGTTGGAGTGGTACGTACATCTTGCATTTGGATTGTACCTAGGAGAGGCTGTGTTGGGATTCTGAGGGAGGTCCCTTAATACAACCAGCTTGGCTTCCAACAGGTGTTGCAGTGCTTGAGATAATGATATGTCAATTTCGATGAAGCGTCTTTCAGATGTATTCCGCCTACGCCGATTACCCTGTTGTTGTTGGCGAGGTTGTTGTTGGGCTTGTGACCCTGAAGCAAGTTGAAGAGCTTTTCCCTTGTCTTCTTGTCTCAAAGGGGGTTGAATGATGACTTGATCTTCAACCTTAGGTGTTTGTCCCACTTGGTTATCTCGAAGCAGTTTGTTGACGAGAACCCTGAGCTCTTCTTGTCTTTGAGCCAAGTCCTGGATGAGAGCCATCTGGCCCACCAGTTGTCCCATCATTTGGATCTTCATTGTTGCCAGCTCAATCTGAAGTTCTTCCAACTGATCATTCCTGACACTGCTTGAATTCCCTAGGACCGTGCCCCTTGTGAGGAGAGCTTTCACTTCTTCTTGCCCCTGGGACAGGTTCAAGAACATTTCTTGAAGTTGAGCATTTTGATTCTGGATATCTTTGACAGTCCTCTCTAGAGCCATCTCTACTGAAATAAACAGTAGGAGAATAAGGAAACCTGAAAAAGGAAAACCTGTTACGATGCAATGCATGATATGTGGATGCATGTTTTCAAGGATCTCTCGGGGTAAACACAAGAGAAATGTTAGAAATTGAACATCCTTGATTGGAGAACTTTGTATCGGTGGATGTCTTTCCACGAGAATCAAGCTCACCATGTCAAGTGGGTCATAGCCCCTGATTCAAGTTGTTGCACTTGATCTTTGACGGCGTTTGTTTAGAGGGGAACCCTCTTTCCCTTTGGTAGATGTCGTGCCCCTGTATCAAAAGACCCTCGAGATCCTTGAAATGGTTATTGAAAATGTTATGGTATGATGTTATGATGTTATGTACATGTATGCAAAAGTAAGCAAGTGTATATATAGGCAATCATATTCACACAGAGCAAACAAGTATTTAGGTTTAGGCTTGCATGGGGTTTGTAGGTAAGTACCCTCTTGAAGTTAGTTGGCTCAACCTGTCCTAAAATAGAAACCGGGTTCTAAGGAGCTCAATATCACTGGATTATTTTCTATGTTCATTGTTTTGGTTTAGCCACTTAACTGGCGACCAAAATATCCCAAGAAAACAATCCTCAATGAGTATAGTATCGAGTATCTACCAACTTCAGACTGCACCAAAGTCGGTCATCTCACTACCCCTAAAAAAGGCCAAGATGGTCAAGTAAGGTTCTAAGAGTTCGTTAGTGCTTCATGACATCACTCAGCGGCCCCGTATTCTCCTTGACTACTCAAGGGCTACCGGTACCCACAAATATGTCACACTAACATAGCTACTTCTTCAACCATGTCGGTATACCCCGCACAGTTCCCTCACAGTTTATTGCTATTTACCTAAAAAGGTGCCCCCAAATCCGGGTGTAGGATTTAAAACAAACCCAAACAAGGAACCCAAAAAGTAAAGCAATCAAAGCAATCAAAGCAAGCATGTAAAGGTGATCTAAAACCCTAAGGTAACCCCACTTTTAGAAAAATATCCCCAACAGAGTCGCCAGTTCTGTGATACGGTGGGAGAATTGACTTGGTATTTTGCGTTTGTGTTCGCAAATGTTTCGGTTTAGCAAGAGTCGCCACCGACTTTTTATTTTATCCTAAGGAAAGGTCAAAAAGCACAGGAAAGACCTTTGAGATATTTTCGTGGGTTCGGGGGGTAGATTATGAAAAGGGAAGGTGCTAGCACCCTTTTCATCCATGGTTATCCATGGGCTCTTAGTTACTTGTTTTAGATCACTTGCCTTTGCTTTTCAATTGCTTAAAATGGTGTTTTGGGTGTGGCTTTGAAAATGTTTTGAAAAAGATGCCTTGTCTAGGCAATCTTTGTAACAATTCTTGTTTGAATGTTTTACAAAGGTGTTTGTCTTTTTGAAAAGATGTTTCAATGTTTTTTAAAGTTGTTTTGAAGTTGTGTTGTGATGTGTGTTTGAAAAATGGCAAGAATGTTTTGCAAGTTTGATCAAGTAACTAAGAGCTATCTACCCTAATTTTACTCAAAGATCTTTCTCATGTTTTTAACCCTTTCAACAGTGTTGTTTCACCATTGTATTTGGTGAATCAACCTTGTGTTAGGATGTTAAGCGGGACAGGCACGGGTCATCATATACAATCATTGAAGGCAACTTGTGAGACGCTCTAGCAATTTTGTAAGGGACGAGATCGTTTTATCGAAGGCAACATCGAGGGTCATCGAGGGACTAACGATCTTTGTTTATTGAAGGGACATTTGCTAGAGTGTCTCATACTCGAGGGACATGATTGCATTTTCCGAGGCAACAAGTGAGATTACCCTAAGGGTGCATGTGTGCAAAGTGTGCTTTATTGCATGCATTTGTCTTTGATTTTTAGGTTGTCTACTTGTTGGTTTTATCTTGCCATACACACCTAGTTACTAGCATTTGTACAAAAGTAACAAAAAGTGCAAAAAATAAATCCTACACTATTACAACCATATTGAAGTGCATAGAAATGTAAAGGTAAAAATAAAATAAAAGCAAGAAAAATGAAGGTATTTCGATTGAGGCAGAAAACCCTTCTATTTGCATTCTGTTGGCCTCCTTCGATTGGGGCCAACACTAGTGAGGTTTTGTCCTTCGACTGACTTGGAAGTCAGTGTATGGCGAAGCCTTTTGGTTCTGCCTTGTTGTCTTCTTCGACTGGAGGTTGAAAGCAGTGAGGGAATGCCTTTCGACTGAGCCTGGAAGTCAGTGTATGGTTTTCCTCCTGGTTGTCTCTTTCGTCCGACCTGGAGAAAGAGGATAGAAGCCAGAAGCTTCGTTTCCTATTTCCTATTTCCTGTTTCTTTCATTTAAAGCATTAAATGGCAACATGGCCTGAGGCCATGCTAGTATTTTTTTGGTAAACAGTTTAACAGTTAAAGCAAGTTCAAGTAAACAGAAAGCAGAACGAAAGGGTTGACTTTAAAAAACATGTTAAAAGGGTGGAAACGAAAGGAACAAAGGTATATACATGCTTGAAACGAACGGAAAGATTATTTACATGTTATGCCATGAAATGAAAAGTTAAAGGGTAAGGGTGACTTACCTTGATGGAGGCTTTGAATGGGTGTGGGACCTTGAGTGGAGGCCCAGGGTTCTGGATTTGAAAGAGGGGGCCAACAGTTGCGCTTGGAATGCTGGATTCGAAGGAAGGAAAGAAACAAGTCTTATGTTTCTTTCCAAACTGGATTCGAAGGATACTGAAGAGTATTTGTTCTTCAGAATCGAAGGAAGTAAGTATGTGATTCTGGGTTTTTTTCACAAGTGTTGAAGGGACTTGAGAGATTTATTGTGTTTGAGAAAATTTGGGGGATTCGTTCATATGGTCCAAAGATCCTCCTTTAGCTTTGTAAATGTTCCTCTATTTATAGAGAAAGAATGGACATGTTGTCCAAAGCCAGCCTTGCAAATAAACGATAAAATAATGGGTAACGTGAAAGTACATGTGGGGGCCTGTTGGCAGTTGGGGTGCAGAAGATGTGACTTATGCTTCTGACCTTGCTTGTGCTCAGACCAAAATCAGGTTGAAAGCTGATTTTGTGACTAAAGTACTCTCTATGAAAAGAAAGAGTATGTAGCCTTTAACCAAGAATATTAGTATCTAAAAGACAAAGTTTAAAACCCTTGTACAAACTTCTGACTATGTAAAGATTTGGACGCAACATAGCCTGGAAAACGAGATTTGGTCTTGAGTCAAATGCAAGAATGAGATCGAAGCGCACTTGTTCGAAGGAAGCTTTTGCCTCAGTCGAAGCTTGTGGTCGAAACAAGCTTACTCGAAGGAAGCTAATGCCCTGTCGAAGCTTGGATCAAAACAAACATATTTCCCAATCAAAAGTCTGTGTTCGAAGGAAGCAATGTTTCCTAATCGAAGCATGTGGATCGAAACAAACATAAAGGGAGTCATTACCTTTTAGCGTGAGGGAAGTTCCTGACTTTTGAGTCGAAGGGTGTTCCTTGTCCCATCGAAACTTGTCCGAACAAAGCAAGCATGCATGCAGCAAACTTGTCCAGTCGAAGCAGGCTTGTAGGCAATAAACTTGTCCAAATCGAAGTAGGCTTACAGGCAGCACGTTTGGTGAATCAAAAAGGGTTTCCTTGCAGGGGGCATGTGTGGCCAGTAGGTCATGGCCTTCAATTGCAAGCACGCAGGCAGCAAAAGGCACAAACGAAGCCTGCAACGAGAAGTTACAGGCCCAGGAGAAAGAGGCACGCTAGTAGCCATTTTGAGCAATCGAAGGAGGCCAAGAGTCAATTGAAGGGTGCTGAATCGAAAAACACTTGTTTTTATCCAAATTTGTCAAAATGTTAATTTTATCTGTTTCCCCCCTTTTTGACAGTTTCCTTTTAATTTTGGTACTGGAAAATCCCAATGCACTTGTGCAAGCTAAAATCCTGAGAATCTTTATAAGAAAAGCCTTGAGAATTGAGAGGGCAAATTTTGGGGTACAACACTTAGCATATCAATACTCTCTCATATTTACGTATGGAGAAGATGGTTATAGAAAAAAATATACTTCACAAGTATGAGCATGAAAGAGAGGTTACCAGAAAAAATTGTCAAAGCATCAAAGATTGGTTATCTTGCCGATTGCAGCAATGCCATAATAAGGCCAAAGCCTTACTTTTCACTCAAGACGACTATTTCAACAATTCTTAGTTGACAATTATACAATGATGGAATCTGAATGACTTAATTGGTTAATGGATAATCGATCAAAGTTAAGAGTTGGTAAATATAATAAGTTAAATGATCAATGTGATGGCGGTGAGCCAAATCAACCACCAAAGCAAGGAAAACGTGTAGTATTACCATCTACTTTTGTTGGTAGTAAGAGATACATGGATAAATTATATTTGGATTGTATGGACATTTCAAGTAGGTTAGGATTCCCTAATTTATTTATTAAGTTTACTTGCAATCTCACTTGGCCAGGAATCACCTGTGCATTGTCTGACACTGGGTTAAAGCCGCACGATCGACCTGATATTATTATCAAAGTTTTCAAAATCAAGTTTGACGAACTCATGAATGATATTATAAAACACCATGTTCTTAGAAAAGTCTTGGCATGTAAGTGGTGTTTTTCATTATGCAATTTTTCAATCATTTTTATTCCAAGGAGAGTAAGCCTTAACTAACTATTACGTTTACAACTATGTACACCATTGAATTTCAAAAGCGAGGATTGTCGCATGCATACATTTTGATCTTCTTGAACCCTTATAGAAAAATATCCAACACCTTTGGACATAAATAACATCATTTGTGCTCAAATTCAAGACCCTAATCTTCATCCAACTTTATACAATTTAGTTAAGGCACACATGATACATGGACCTTGCGGCCTGTCACGAATGAACTCACCATGTATGAAAAATAGAAAATGATCAAAATACTTCACGAAGAACTTCATTGAAGACATTGTTGTTGATGTTGAAGGTTATCCCCTTTACAGAAAAATATCAAAATCCCACGTTATTCAAAAAAATGGGATCGCATTAGATAATCGACACGTTGTACCTTACAATACAAGACTACTTTTGAAATACCACGCACATATAAACATGGAATGGTGTAACCAAAGTATATATATATATATATATATATATACACACACACGCAAAGGCTTTGATAGAATCACGACAACAATTTCAAGGAATGACAAAGAGCCAATTGATAAATCAAACAATATCTAGACTACAGGTCAATCTCCCCGAGTGAGGCATCTTGGAAAATTTACTCTTATAATATTCATGGTAGAAAAACGGTGGTCGAACGTATGTTCTATCATTTAATAGGTGAGAAAGTGGTTTACTACACTGATCATGATCGAATGGAAAGTATATTAGAAAATGAAAGTGTCACTGAATTCATGTTTACTGCTTGAATGGTTGCAAATGGAAAATACGAAGAAGCCCGGTCACTGATGCACGAAAAACTTGTATTAAAATTTGTTTATGACAAAATAAAAAGAATGTGGAAGCCTTGCAAAAAGGGGTTCACCATCAGTCATTTGACATGGGTTGCACCAACCACTAGAGAACTGTTTTACCTACGGATAATGTTGATGATAATCAAGGGACCGACGAATTATGAAGAAATTCGCAAAATTAGTGACAACCAATTTGATACATTTAGGGATGCATGCTTTGTAATGGGATTTCTTGAATATGATAGAGAATACATTGGGGCTATCAAAGAGATGAGTGAATGGGGTTCCGGTCATTTTCTTTGCAAACTTTTTGTCATTATGCTTTTGTTGGGCACTGTTAATCGCCCTGCTCATGTTTGGAAAGAATCATGGGTTCTATTAGCAGATGGTGTGTTGCATGGCCAAAGACAATTGGCTCAAAATCCAGGTTTAACACATCTCAATATCATAGATTTTGTTTTGCAACATTTGTTTACGTACTGCCTTATAGATCTGTAATAGGTTTGTCAATCATGTTGCTATAACTTATCTCCCGTATTGCAGGTGAATTAAGGATATACATTTTATATAGGTTTTCAACACGAGCTGCATTTTCATATAATTTTCACAATATCAACATATGAATTAATCCATGCTTTCGAGTTATTAACCCGACATATATATATATATATATATATATATATATATATATATATATATATATATATATATATATATATATATATATATATATATATATATATATATATATATATATATGTGTGTGTGTGTGTGTGTGTTTACTTAACTAATAACTATTCTAACTACGTTCGAACTTTGTTTTCCCATATCAATGCATCCTGAATTGCTATTGACGGAAGGTGAATTATAGAATTTGACTTTAATAGAAATTGAAAAACTCCTTCAAGAAAATCGAAGGAGTCTCACAAATTTTAAGCCAATTCCATATTCGAATGGGTATGTTCTGCAACAGTTAGGCAATAAACTCATATATGACAAACATAATTATGATGCATCGACAATGAGATATGAATTCACAAATCTCTTTAATGCTCTTATAGGTTTGTCTTCATGATTATTACTTTATTTTCTACATTTCCATTCTCATAATTACTTCTTATTTTGTGGCCTTCTTATCATCAATAATGGTAGATGTTTTATGTTATAAACTCTTTATTAGATGCACATAGAGGTGTCTATGAAAGAATTATGGAGTCTACCCAGGCGCAAAAGGGTGGTGTGTTCTTCTTACATGGTTACGACAGTACCGGTAAGACATACATGTGAAGGAAACTTGCCAGCAAGTTGAGGTCCAAACATGATATCTATTTAATTGTTACAACCAGTGGAATAACTTCTCTTTTATTGCTTGGAGGTAGAACCACACATTCTAAGTTCAAGTTATCTGTACTAACTTTGGATAATTCTACTTTCAAATTAGAATACAACGATGATGTTAGAGATCTTCTTAGGAAAACAAAAGTTATTATGTGGGATGAAACACCCATGGTACACAATCATGCTTTAGAAGCACTTGACAAAACTTTGAATGATGTAATGAGCACCTACAATAATTCTAAGGATGTGTTTTGTGGCAAGATTGTTGTATTTAGTGGTGATCTTAGACAGATTTTGCATGTTATTCCAAGAGGGAGTTGTTATGATATCGTACACTACAATAAATGCTTCTTATATATGGAATTTGGTCTAGGTCTTAACTTTAACATAGAACATGCAACTGCGTTCTGGGCCAATTGAACAAGATAAAAGAGAGATTGCAGACTTTTCTAATTGGCTTTTGAGAATTGGTGAAGGCAAAGTTTCAAAGCCAAACGATGATGTTGCTGAAATTGAAATACCCCTTGAACTCTTAATAATAGACTTAGATGATCCTATTGTTGGCATTGTCAGTAGTACATACCCTGATTTCCTTTATAATTACAAATCTAACGATTACCTCAAAAGTCGAGCAATACTCGCTTCTACATTAGAAGTTATTGATGAGATAAATGATCACCTTCTTGCCTTGATGCTAAGTTGTATGCCTAACCCCCTTTTAAGACCCTATTTTATATTTTTACTTCTTTTCACTGACATATTTATGTTTAATATAGGAGAGATACGTGATTACTACAATTGTAACTCAGTTAATAAATATGAGATTCATGACCCAGCCATAGTTGATATCCTCGTGCTGGAGTTTCTTAGCTTCCTAAGAACGTCTAGCTTGCCTAACCATCACATAAATTTAAAGTTTGGAACACCTATTATGCTAATGCAAAACATTGATCAGTCAGAATGTTTGTGTAACGACACAAGGCTAATTATAATAAAGATGGCAAACCATGTCGTTGAAGCGAAAATAATGGATGGAAAGGGTTTTGGAAATTTAGTTTACATCCCTCGGATGGATATGTCACTCTAACAATCCCCTTGTCTATTCAAATTTAATAGACGATAATTCCCAGTAATAGTCTCATATGCAATGGCTATTAACAAATCAAAGGTTAATCTTTGGATACGGTAGGACTTTACTTGGCAAGAGATGTATTCACCCATGGTCAAATATATGTCACACTATCAAGGGTCACAACCAAACAAGGAATCAAAATATTGATACATGATGATAAGGGCATGTTCAAAGGAACCAATACAAACATCGTTTACAAAGATATTTTCAATAATATAAGAGATAAAATTAATTGCGGTAAGGCATTATATATTTTTCTAATTGAGAATATCTTTATGTGAATTCTTGGTATTTTCATCGCAACTAAAGGAGAATCTATGTTATGCAACAGGTTGCATTTTCATCTATCTTAGCAGAGTTATTGCTTTTGTTATCCTTCCAACTCCACTGGCCCTGTATGAAGTTAGTATGACTCTCACATTGTGAGTGTAACTATGTATGTAGTAAAACTAATGATCTTTAGTTTAACTTTAAGTTCAACTCGATTCATGATCGTGTTATGCTCACACTAGTATACATCTTGGAAATCATTTTCAATTGTACAAACCATAAATGTTTTTTATTAATGTTGGTTACTGTCTATGTTAATTTGTCTTTTGAACATCTAATTTCATTGAATTGCATAATCACAATATTTTAATACTTACAATTTAATCTCCATACTCATAATACAATTGGACTTTAGGCAAAGGGAAATTCAACATACTGTACAAAAAGACGATATTAAGAGTGAAAATATGGTTTTGTGGGACGATATTAAGGGAAATTCAAAATATGCGAAAATATATACCATTCATATATTATGATGACTTTTTCCCACTGTCCATACATTTAGGCCCACAAACGATCAGGATCTAATTGTTAGATTTTACACACCTTAACTATTACAATATAATAACTATTGTACATTGTAGCGGTGAAAATCAGAGATCAAGCTATTAATTAACTTGACTCACAAAAGCAAGAGTCGCCACCGCGCTTTATTATTTCCAAGGGAAAAGGGAAAAGAGCGAAATAAAACCCTAAAGTATGCAATGTAAATTAATATTTAAAAGTGATAAAAATACAATGCGTTTTTGAAAGAGATCGAGAGTTCGGGGGTTGGTTATACAATGGGAAGGTATTAGCACCCAGTGCATCTGCGGTACTCCGCAGGAACCTTTTGAAATATCTGTTTTTTGGTTTAAAATTGTTTGTTTGATTAAAATGATTCGTTTGGCTAAAAGATGGGTATGGACGAGATTTTTTGGAGATACGACGACCTAGTGTCGAAGTTTTGACTTAAAAGGTGTGAGTTTGAAATTTGAATCTTTTAGGAAAATCGACTTAATTTTGAAAAAAAACAGTAAATAGGAAAAAAATGAATGAGGGTATTCGCTTGATCCTATTAGATATTTGATGACATGAAGTCAAGAAAGTTAAAATATTTTCCTTGGAATTAAAACCACAGACAGATAAATAAGCTAAGAGTATATCAAACCTCAGGTGAAAATAAATCACGAGCCGACAACGTCAAAAAAACCAGATGTAAGATAATACTCCCAGCAGCGAATAAAGCGCAATGAACCACAAGCGAGAAGTGCAACGCGTGAAAATAAATCACGGAAAAAAGAAATCGTGGATGACGCTCACGGTATAAGATTCCCTACATCACATGAAAAACTCCAACAACCAGATAAACAGGGTAACAGAGAAATAATATGAACATCTCATGTGAAATAAAGAATCAAGCTATGGGACCGGAATGCGTCAAATCGAAATCCATAAAATAAATTGGTCAATGAAGTTTATACATCCGTTATATATTCTAAAATTAAACCGAGTTCAAAATGTGAAATCACAATGAAATGATATAAAATAGACAACACAACTTAAATTTATTTACAAGATAAAATTCTAACTAAATCTAAAACTCAAAAGTTTCTATTAAATAAAACAATAAGAAAATTAAATCACAAATTAAATTTATTTACAAACCAACAAATTAATTACACATTACATAATGTACTAAAGTAATCTAAAAAAACAAAAGATAAACATTATTACTTCTAAATTTAAAATCTAATGTCTTAACTTTTTATTTATTTTTGGATAAACTTTTGAATATAAAAAAAAAACAATAAAACTAAATTAAAAGAGTGAATATACAAAAATGATAACTAAATTAAAAAACAATAAAAGAAACAGAGCCACTACATGATTGAGGAGTATGTGCAGAAACTTACGCGGAAACGGAGGGTGATAGCTGGCGGAATCGTACCAGTCAAATTGTTGACATGAAGAAGCAATTTTTCCAATTTCAAAAGCTTACCAATATCCTTAGGAATAGAACCTGTCAACTGATTGGAGTAAAGCTCCAAAACTGTGAGATTTGCAAGATTAACAATTCCATCACCAATTGTTCCATCAATTTTATTCAATGGCAATGATATTTCAATGAGTGAAACAAACATCATAAACATCAATTGGGATATTCCCTGATAGTAGATTGAAACCTGCTCTAAATCTCACAAGCTTAGAACATGCACCTAAACCAGTCTGAATAGCATCGTCAAAATCATTGGAAGAAAAATCCAAGAATCTCAAAGAAGAACTCTTATCTCCTTCAGCAAGATTCCGAATCAGAGAAACAGGCAATGTTCCATTGAATGAATTACTAGACAAATCAAACACCTGAACAACAACACTGCCATTTCTGGTTCCATTCCAAAGTGGCAGTTCACCGGAGAAACGATTGTAACTCAAATCAAGAACTAAAAGATGGTTAAGAATTGAAAAAAAAACAGACTTTGAAGATTACCATGAAGTTTATTATGAGAGAGATTAAGATGAGAAAGAGATTGAAGAGAAGTGAAAGTAGAAAGTGAAATGAAACCATTGAGACCTCTAGAGGGTAACAAAAGATGATTAACATGTTAATTATTTTGATCACAAGTTACACCTTCCCAATCACAACAATCAGAGGTAAAAGACCAGTTAAGAGGTGGGTGAGGTGATAAAGTTGAGATATTCGAAGAGAAAGACAAGAGTGAATCTTTGTCAAATTGGTTACAAGAAGAAGAGACATGAACAAGGAACAAGGTTAGAAATAAGGTTGTTTTTATGGTTGAGACCATTAGTTTGGAGAATTGGTTTTTTGGGAGGCATCGAGGAAAATGGTTGTGAGGTTAGTGGTGGATGTAGTTTAAACAAACAAAAACTCTTCTTAAGTCCAAAGCAAGGGACTGCACTACTTTAGAAAACAAAATCAAATGTGGTGCAATGACAATGGTAATGAGTGGAAAGGGTAGCAGGATCATTGATGTGATATCCTAATTTCTCCATACCCAGGCCAAACCGTGCCATGAAAATAAAGCAAGCATTAAGATGTCATGCCAAATAAACAACACATGAACCTAAAACTGGGAAGCAGATGCCGCCGACAAGCATTCCTAACACCAATGTATACAGAAAGTTTAATGACCATAAAACACACAATTAAAACAAAAATTTAGACCCATGCACAGTTTCTGCAAATGATAACATCATCTAACACCTATGAAAGCAATTTCGGGAACCAACACATGCTGCCAATAAATGCATGTCTGATTAGTATAACACAGCCAAATGAATGTATATGATGCCACTGTGCATTCATTAACATGAGCAGGGATGATAATGGTGGGTTGCTTGGTTGAATGATGATGGTGAGATGTGGTTTGGATTTTGTTAACAGGGGAGGAGAAATAGAAGATGAGAGGGAGTTGCAACGTTGGAAAGAGAGAAGAGGTATGAGTTGTTTACTGTTGCTTTTGTGTTGTTGTTTTTGTTTTTTTGTGTGAAGGAGGCTTATGCTGATGCTGGTTGGTTTGAGGAAAAGTGAGGATGAGGTATTATGCGTGAGGAGAGAGGAATAGAGGGATGAAAACATATACTGTGTATTGCTCTTTTTGGTTTTGTTTTTATGTATCGATCCTCAATTTCATCCAACAACCAATGAAAATCAAGCATAGTATATTTTAATATTTTTTGTGACTAAAAAGCCCTTTAATGACAAAAATAAAAATAAAACTTGAAAGTATAAAAAAAACTCAACTTAAAATGATTTTTTTGAATGTTTTATGAATAAAAAATAAAGACACAAAATGACCGAAAACGACAAAAACCGGACGAAAATTTATCCGAAAAAATAAAATGAACACATTAAAATAATCTACATGTCACAAAGATTAAAGAAAAAATACTCAAGAAGTCAAGAATCAAAAATAAAATAATAATAAAAATATCATACTAAACAGACGTTTAAGGTTAAAACGAGACTTCGAACTGTACCGAAAAATAAAGCGAGCATACCGTCATAATCTACGCGAAGCGCAGATTCATAAAATGATCGGTAAAAGGTAAAAACTTGAAATATTTTCTCGCTACTTTCCCGCATAGTGTCGAATCGCTTTTAACAGTCTGTCTATAAAACCAAAATATTTTTATTATCGACATATAAACAACTTGGAGCAATGCAACAAATGAGTAAATAGATAAAAATGTATGAAGCAAAATGTCAGGTGTTTTTTTAACTAAAAGACGATGCAAACTTTGATTTAAACTGACTTTTCTGGTCAACTTAAATACGACTAATGATGCAAAATATGATGAATGAAGATATTTACTAATGATTGTGACCAAATGACAAAATATGGTATGAATGTGCGACTGAAAAAATTAGGGGCGAAATTAAGGGTGCAACGGTGTGCCTTCGAGAATCCACAATCAACCGTACTTCTGGCTTGGGAGACTCAAAACCTTAATTGAGGCGCGACACCTGATGCTCTTGATTCAAACCTGTCTCTACACATGAAACAAAAGAAAACATGAACATACACCTTTGTATGCGATTAGAAATTAGTGATACATAGGCTAAAAATGTTCAAAAACACTTGACAATCTTCGCATAGTCAAAGCTTGAAAGTGAGAGGTTAAAACCAACCGTATTTCGTGACCTTGACTTATCTTAAAATGCAAAAAATAAAAATGGGATCTTAGGTCAAAAATTGGGGTACAACAGCTGCCCCTATTTAAGTTTCTTCTATCTGGAGATATGAAGATTTGGATCTTCATTTCGACGAGATTGAAGGGACTTAAATATAGAATACACAATTTTTGGCCTTAAGATACCGCGATTATGTTCATGATATGATATGAATGTAATGCTCTGAATTTTATGGGGAATGACGCCATATGAGACAGACTATGCTGGAGAAACCAAGCACATTATACAGTAATCCCACAGAGGAAGAGGTTGTAACTCCACTGGGGAAACAAAGTCATAGACTTCAAATGAGAGACTCTTGAATGATTTACATCAGTGTTGATACTGGAAAAGAAATGATTTACATCAGTACGAAGAATGGAAAAAGAAATGATTTACATCAGCACTGTGGCTGGAGATAAACATCTCTGATTTTTGAATTTTACCAAGAACGGTAACACATTTTTTCTTTAACCAAGATATCGCTTGAAAAGGATAAAATAACAAACTTCCCCACGGAGCTTTTCCGAAAGGGATGCCATTTGCTGAGTAGACATTATTGTTGGGGATACACAAGCTGCTCGAATAAAGAGGCTGCCACTTGCTTCCTTTCAAAGGTGTCAATAGCATACAAGCTGCTCATGAAGAGACCGCCACTTGCTGTATTCAAAGAACATTAAAACACACAAGCTGCTCATGAAGAGTCCGCCACTTGTTGCCAAAAACCCACAAGCTGCTCATAAAGAAGCTGCCACTTGCCGTCTTCAAAGAATATTAAAACACACAAGCTGCTCATGAAGAGTCTGCCACTTGTTGTCTTCCAAAAATACTAACGTACAAGCTGCTCATGAAGAAGCTGCCACTTGTTGTCTTCAAGGGAACAATAACACACAAGTTGCTCAAATAGATAAGCTGCCACTTGTTGTCTTCCAAAAATACTAACGTACAAGCTGCTCATGAAGAAGCTGCCACTTGCCATTTTCAAAAAAAGTGTTGATAACATACAAGTTGTCCATGAAGAGACTGCCGCTTGCTGTTTTTAAAAGTGTTGATAACATACAAGTTGTCCATGAAGAGACTGCCGCTTGTTGTTTTCTTTAAAAGTGTTGATAACATACAAGTTGTCCATGAAGAGACTGCCGCTTGTTGTTTTCTTTAAAAGTGTTGATAACATACAAGTTATCCATGAAGAGACTGCCGCTTGCTGTTTTTAAAAAGTGTTGATAACATACAAGTTGTCCATGAAGAGACTGCTGCTT
The DNA here is from genome assembly GCA_948472305.1 of Vicia faba. Classification (NCBI taxonomy): domain Eukaryota; kingdom Viridiplantae; phylum Streptophyta; class Magnoliopsida; order Fabales; family Fabaceae; genus Vicia; species Vicia faba. The sequence goes on along the minus strand of CATIWC010001178.1, from coordinate 14,864 downwards.
GCTGTTTCTTTTCAAAATTACCAATAACACACAAGTTGCTCATGAAGAGACTGCCGCTTGCTGTTTTTAAAGGTAACAATAACATACAAGTTGCTCATGAAGAGACCGCCGCTTGTTGTTTCTTTTCAAAATTACCAATAACACACAAGTTGCTCATGAAGAGACCGCCGCTTGATGTTTTCAAAGGTGTCAATAACATACAAGTTGCTCATGAAGAGACCGCCGCTTGATGTTTTCAAAGGTGTCAATAACATACAAGTTGCTCATGAAGAGACCGCCGCTTGATGTTTTCAAAGGTGTCAATAACATACAAGTTGCTCATGAAGAGACCGCCGCTTGTTGTTTGTCAAGAGTATCCATAACACACAAGTTGCTCATGAAGAGACTGCCACTTGCTGTTTCCCAAAAAGATACCCATAAAATATCGTGAAGATATTGCTGGAGGTGAGAACCAATAATTTCATCGAGGATGGACAAACTGCTCATGAAGAGACCGCCATTTGTCGTAAAGAAATCTGAAATAATCGAACTGCTCAAATAAAGAGTCAGTCGCTTGTTGTTATGTCGATATTCCAGGAGAAGGTTGTGATAACACTGCTGGGGAATAAAGTTCATCTTCAATGGGGAACCATGAATAAATCCTTCTTGAGGAGACCAAGTATTTACGTTGCAAAATAAATGCACTCTCCATCTAGGTTTCACAGCCTAGAGAAATCCACAGGGTATCGTTCACAAGAGACAAAGCTCAATCCAGGAATAAACTGGAGAGAAAATAGTCAAACAAGACTCCACCCAATGAGGAAACAACTCAAATGGGATTTATCCTACCCATAGATGGAAAAGGAAAGCTAAAGCAAGGTTCTTCCACGAGAGTTAACTCAGTGGGGAATTAGAAATAAGACGCACTTTCTGCTTAAGTTGGCACTCTACTTGGAAAGATCAAATACATTATTTGAATAGACATAACCAAGGTGTACGAACTCAATGACACCAACAAATGCAAGTGTGAATGAATAAATGAATGTCATGTATGTGCTGACAAAACAAATAGACAAGATAAACTGGAGATGATAAGACATCATAGCACAACCCAACACTCGGCTAATCTCAACAGGATGGGAACATTACTGGAGATAAAACACAGGCCATCATTGGAGCAAGGTCCTTTTACAAGGCTTAAATATCTCTGGAGAGGAAGATATCTTCAGGTAGAAAATCCAAAGTCCAGTCTTCTATTGCAAACAATCCATTGAAAGGATAACAACACCAACAAAGTTTCATATGGAAAAAGTCATGCTTAGCTGGAGATACTGGGAACACCACCCTCTGATAATGTGTGCAATACATATCACATATCTTGACAAATCTAGATTGCCCCTGGGACCAATTTTGGATGCCCCAAGTTATATGGTTGGTGAGGAGAAATAATCTCAAGAGGATTTTACAAAAGACCTGGCATTCACCATGCTCTGGTGTCTTCAAACTCTTAGAGGAATTCATCAAATCTCAACGTGATTGCCCCGGATTGACTGTAGTTGGCACAACAAAGTCTTCAAATTTTGCCCCAAAAGGGTAAGCGAGTTGGGAAAGCATTAACTGGGAGAATCAACATGTTCGTGCTTACGGTCTTCAGGTGACATGCCCATGGATATGATTTTTTTGAAATGATTCGCCAATTACTCAACACAGTTTCAGGCCTTAAAAGAATAAACTCATCATTGCTGCTTATATGTGAGCTTCCTTGATATCAAACAAATGTTTTGCAGTTAGAAAAAGTTTACAATGAGAATGAAAATTCTAATGCAACAGTTATGTAAGTCTTGAAGATTTTGAAAGATATCGCACAAATTTTGCGAGTTAAAGCACCGTTTATTTTTGTATAGGAAAAACATATGATACCAACATAACTATTTAGAACATTCATGGGAGTCAGGAACACTATCTCATTGAAGTATGCTTTCAAAATAACCTTGCTTCAATTAGGACTTTTGAAGGTTGTAACGTGGCCTGGTTCACGGTTTTTTAGAAAAAATATTTTAAGGCTCAAAATATTTGGTGCCCACCCATTCTTCATGATGTTCTCCAACCCTATGTTCAGTTAATTCGACATGAGTGTTCATCTCTCAAAAGGATTTTGTGACGGTCAAGGAAACGACGAGGCTTTCGAAATAGAAACCACCCTCATGTCTTTGTGTTTGTAGTCACCAATTTGTTCTTTGCTGAGGACTTTTCTTTGCAGTCCTTTTCTTTGCAATTTTTATTTTCCCTAACTTTTGCCTGAACTAATTCTTTTGAATTGATAGTCCAGCGGGATGCCTTAATTTTGCCTAAGTCACACGTTTTCATGTTTTTTGACTTAGCAGGCTTTTTCTTTTTCTCGATTTTTGACTTTTTGAACAAAATGTGTGACATTAGCTTGTCTTTGTTTGTTGAGAGGATTGTGATTGCCTCGTTTCTTGATGAATGAGGGATAACATTGTGATTCCACATCTTCTAGATTCATTATTCATGAAGGATAGCCCTCGTAGTTTCTCTTCAAAAAACATCTTCCTTATGAAGTTTGAACACTCAGTCAGATTAACTAAAAAACTACCCTGCCCCAGGTTAAAATTCAAGGTTTTTTCGTATAGAAAAGAAACTTCCGCTTCAAAGGCTCAAAAGGGGTTAGCAAGGGATTATCTTCCTTATATCTCCGGTGTTTAGGGATTTGAAACAATGCCTGTACATCATCAGCAAGATTTTATCCAAAAGCATGCAACCAGAGATTTTGTGTTCTTTAGATCATCATCCTCCCTTCAATCTCTGCCTAGGCAAGAGAATGAGCAACAAGTTAGTATCATAATGCAAAAAGCAATTTAAAATTTGAAAACAAATATGAGTGAAACGAATGAATTTCTTCAAGACAAACATACCCACTGTATTAAGATAATCATTCAGATGCAAACAAGTTCTTACATGCAAACAATGTTTTGATAACAAGAAAAATTACAAAAAGCATGAATAAGTTAATAATCTAGGAAGGCTTTCCATCTGGACTTGAATTACCGAAAACATCCTTCAAAACTCAAAGTGACCATCAATCGTGTTTACTCTTCGGCACATGCTTGATTTGAACTTCAAAACCAACGTTCTTGAATGACAAGATACCACTTCTGACCAACTTCTGAACCTCAATCTTCAAAGCAAAGCAACCCTCCAAGTCATGCCCAGGAGCACCTTGATGAAAAGTACAAGCCAAATCAGCTTTGTAGTACCAATGTATCTTCTCAGGAACCTTCGGTGGAGGTCGGGTCTGAACCAAATTCCTCTGTATCAGGATAGGGAGTAACTCTGTGTAGGTAATTGGAATTGGATCAAACTGGGTTTTCCTCTGATTAGGAACTTGCTGATTTTGTTGATGAATAGGAGAAACATGATGATTCTGACAATGATTATTTCTTCCTCTGGTCCTCTTCTTGGAAAAGTCATTATCAAACTTCTTCACACCATTAGCTGAGCTACCATCTTCATATAAACATCCCTTTCAGACATCTTCTTCTAGACGCACTCCCACATTCACCTTGTCAAGAAAGTCACTAGGCGCATTAACCAACACCTTCTCATGAGAGAATGATTTTAGAGTTTCAGTGAAGACTTTTATCATCGCTTCCTCCCTCCTAAAAGGATTGACTTGGGTGGCAACCAAAATTTCGACCAAGCCAGTTGAGTGATCCACACCAGCTTTCAAATTAGTCACTTCTCTGCGGAGTTCAGAAATCTCTTGCTCGATATTCTCCATTGTTCTCTTAGCGCGAGTGTTGTACTGGTGAGACCAAAGGAAAAATAAGACTCGGAAAAAGACCTTTGAAAGTGAAACAAAAAATGTAGGATGATGTATGATATGCAAAAGAGAGTTTTTATTTGATTTTCAAGGAACTCAAGATATTAAGTTGTAAACATCAAAGTATGAAGATAGAAGATGAATTTTAAATTGGCTCCAAACATTGATCAAGTTATCATCAAGATCAATCATCCATTTTGGTGGATTGGGGTTTTCGCCCTATCAACACCCAAGATCCATTGAGCTTGACGAAACTTGTGATGTTTACAAAGAAAGACCTCCAAATTCCTTCAAAGTCAAGTGAAAAGAGTTTTATGGATGCATGAATGCATGGCTATGCAACAACCACAAGCAAGGTCACAAATGAAGTCGAAAGGTTCAACGTCACGAGCATGGAGTCAAGGTAAGGAACACCCCCAAGGTATGTACTAACGGTTTAATCACACCTGTAGAACAAGGTTCTAAGAGTTCCCGGAGTCTACATTCCTCCTTCGGATATTACCAACGTCTTGATTACTCAATAATCAGCAATATTCTCAAGAGAAACTCATCCGAGCGTAGCATCGCGTAACAATTACTTCCGGATTACTCCGTTATAATCTCCGCGCTACACCTAAAAAGCCAAGGTGGGTTAAGGGTTCTACGGTTCTCAGCTTCTTTGGCTCCCAGGTCGAAAATAATAATGTCTTCCCGATTACTCGGTAAACAATATTACGTTCAAAAGGGCCTTCCACTGAGTGGGGGATCTCATGCCTCCTTCTTCGGGATTACTCCCTCAAAGTTAACATGACTATACCGCCCGTCCTATTCCTAAGTGTAACTTAGTCCGGGTATAGGACTTGTCCTTTGTAAATATTATCAACACCCAAATAATCATAATATATACATATAATCAAACAATCAAATAATGATAAAACAGATAAAACAAATCAGGCTTAACCCACTTAGGGATGGACCAGCAAGAGGTCAATCTTTCCCCAGCAGAGTCGCCAATTCTGTAGCGGTGAAAATCAGAGATCAAGCTATTAATTAACTTGACTCGCAAAAGCAAGAGTCGCCACCGCGCCTTATTATTTCCAAGGGAAAAGGGAAAAGAGCGAAATAAAACCCTAAAGTATGCAATGTAAATTAATATTTAAAAGTGATAAAAATACAATGCGTTTTTGAAAGAGATCGAGAGTTCGGGGGTTGGTTATACAATGGGAAGGTATTAGCACCCAGTGCATCTGCGGTACTCCGCAGGAACCTTTTGAAATATCTGTTTTTTGGTTTAAAATTGTTTGTTTGATTAAAATGATTCGTTTGGCTAAAAGATGGGTATGGACGAGATTTTTTGGAGATACGACGACCTAGTGTCGAAGTTTTGACTTAAAAGGTGTGAGTTTGAAATTTGAATCTTTTAGGAAAATCGACTTAATTTTGAAAAAAAAACAGTAAATAGGAAAAAAATGAATGAGGGTATTCGCTTGATCCTATTAGATATTTGATGACATGAAGTCAAGAAAGTTAAAATATTTTCCTTGGAATTAAAACCACAGACAGATAAATAAGCTAAGAGTATATCAAACCTCAGGTGAAAATAAATCACGAGCCGACAGCGTCAAAAAAACCAGATGTAAGATAATACTCCCAGCAGCGAATAAAGCGCAATGAACCACAAGCGAGAAGTGCAACGCGTGAAAATAAATCACGGAAAAAAGAAATCGTGGATGACGCTCACGGTATAAGATTCCCTACATCACATGAAAAACTCCAACAACCAGATAAACAGGGTAATAGAGAAATAATATGAACATCTCATGTGAAATAAAGAATCAAGCTATGGGACCGGAATGCGTCAAATCGAAATCCATAAAATAAATTGGTCAATGAAGTTTATACATCCGTTATATATTCTAAAATTAAATCGAGTTCAAAATGTGAAATCACAATGAAATGATATAAAATAGACAACACAACTTAAATTTATTTACAAGATAAAATTCTAACTAAATATAAAACTCAAAAGTTTCTATTAAATAAAACAATAAGAAAATTAAATCACAAATTGAATTTATTTACAAACCAACAAATTAATTACACATTACATAATGTACTAAGTAATCTAAAAAAACAAAAGATAAACATTATTACTTCTAAATTTAAAATCTAATGTCTTAACTTTTTATTTATTTTTGGATAAACTTTTGAATATAAAAAAAAAACAATAAAACTAAATTAAAAGAGTGAATATACAAAAATGATAAGTAAATTAAAAAAGAATAAAAGAAACAGAGCCACTACATGATTGAGGAGTATGTGCAGAAACTTACGCGGAAACGGAGGGTGATAGCTGGCGGAATCGTACCAGTCAAATTGTTGACATGAAGAAGCAATTTTTCCAATTTCAAAAGCTTACCAATATCCTTAGGAATAGAACCTGTCAACTGATTGGAGTAAAGCTCCAAAACTGTGAGATTTGCAAGATTAACAATTCCATCACCAATTGTTCCATCAATTTTATTCAATGGCAATGATATTTCAATGAGTGAAACAAACATCATAAACATCAATTGGGATATTCCCTGATAGTAGATTGAAACCTGCTCTAAATCTCACAAGCTTAGAACATGCACCTAAACCAGTCTGAATAGCATCGTCAAAATCATTGGAAGAAAAATCCAAGAATCTCAAAGAAGAACTCTTATCTCCTTCAGCAAGATTCCGAATCAGAGAAACAGGAAATGTTCCATTGAATGAATTACTAGACAAATCAAACACCTGAACAACAACACTGCCATTTCTGGTTCCATTCCAAAGTGGCAGTTCACCGGAGAAACGATTGTAACTCAAATCAAGAACTAAAAGATGGTTAAGAATTGAAAAAAAAAAACAGACTTTGAAGATTACCATGAAGTTTATTATGAGAGAGATTAAGATGAGAAAGAGATTGAAGAGAAGTGAAAGTAGAAAGTGAAATGAAACCATTGAGACCTCTAGAGGGTAACAAAAGATGAGTAACATGTTAATTATTTTGATCACAAGTTACACCTTCCCAATCACAACAATCAGAGGTAAAAGACCAGTTAAGAGGTGGGTGAGGTGATAAAGTTGAGATATTCGAAGAGAAAGACAAGAGTGAATCTTTGTCAAATTGGTTACAAGAAGAAGAGACATGAACAAGGAACAAGGTTAGAAATAAGGTTGTTGTTATGATTGAGACCATTAGTTTGGAGAATTGGTTTTTTGGGAGGCATCGAGGAAAATGGTTGTGAGGTTAGTGGTGGATGTAGTTTAAACAAACAAAAACTCTTCTTAAGTCCAAAGCAAGGGACTGCACTACTTTAGAAAACAAAATCAAATGTGGTGCAATGACAATGGTAATGAGTGGAAAGGGTAGCAGGATAATTGATGTGATATCCTAATTTCTCCATACCCAGGCCAAACCGTGCCATGAAAACAAAGCAAGCATTAAGATGTCATGCCAAATAAACAACACATGAACCTAAAACTGGGAAGCAGATGCCGCCGACAAGCATTCCTAACACCAATGTATACAGAAAGTTTAATGACCATAAAGCACACAATTAAAACAAAAATTTAGACCCATGCACAGTTTCTGCAAATGATAACATCATCTAACACCTATGAAAGCAATTTCGGGAACCAACACATGCTGCCAATAAATGCATGTCTGATTAGTATAACACAGCCAAATGAATGTATATGATGCCACTGTGCATTCATTAACATGAGCAGGGATGATAATGGTGGGTTGCTTGGTTGAGTGATGATGGTGAGATGTGGTTTGGATTTTGTTAACAGGGGAGGAGAAATAGAAGATGAGAGGGAGTTGCAACGTTGGAAAGAGAGAAGAGGTATGAGTTGTTTACTGTTGCTTTTGTGTTGTTGTTTTTGTTTTTTTGTGTGAAGGAGGCTTATGCTGATGCTGGTTGGTTTGAGGAAAAGTGAGGATGAGGTATTATGCGTGAGGAGAGAGGAATAGAGGGATGAAAAACATATACTGTGTATTGCTCTTTTTGGTTTTGTTTTTATGTATCGATCCTCAATTTCATCCAACAACCAATGAAAATCAAGCATAGTATATTTTAATATTTTTTGTGACTAAAAAGCCCTTTAATGACAAAAATAAAAATAAAACTTGAAAGTATAAAAAAAACTCAACTTAAAATGATTTTTTTGAATGTTTTATGAATAAAAAATAAAGACACAAAATGACCGAAAACGATAAAAACCGGACGAAAATTTATCCGAAAAAATAAAATGAACACATTAAAATAATCTACATGTCACAAAGATTAAAGAAAAAATACTCAAGAAGTCAAGAATCAAAAATAAAATAATAATAAAAATATCAGACTAAACAGACGTTTAAGGTTAAAACGAGACTTCGAACTGTACCGAAAAATAAAGCGAGCATACCGTCATAATCTACGCGAAGCGCAGATTCATAAAATGATCGGTAAAAGGTAAAAACTTGAAATATTTTCTCGCTACTTTCCCGCATAGTGCCGAATCGCTTTTAAAAGTCTGTCTATAAAACCAAAATATTTTTATTATCGACATATAAACAACTTGGAGCAATGCAACAAATGAGTAAATAGATAAAAATGTATGAAGCAAAATGTCAGGTATTTTTTTAACTAAAAGACGTTGCAAACTCTGATTTAAACTGACTTTTCTGGTCAACTTAAATACGACTAATGGTGCAAAATATGATGAATGAAGATATTTACTAATGATTGTGACCAAATGACAAAATATGGTATGAATGTGCGACTGAAAAAATTAGGGGCGAAATTAAGGGTGCAACGGTGTGCCTTCGAGAATCCACAATCAACCGTACTTCTGGCTTGGGAGACTCAAAACCTTAATTGAGGCACGACACCTGATGCTCTTGATTTAGACCTGTCTCTGCACATGAAACAAAAGAAAACATGAACATACACCTTTGTATGCGATTAGAAATTAGTGATACATAGGCTAAAAATGTTCAAAAACACTTGACAATCTTCGCATAGTCAAAGCTTGAAAGTGAGAGGTTAAAACCAACCGTATTTCGTGACCTTGACTTATCTTAAAATGCAAAAAATAAAAATGGGATCTTAGGTCGAAAATTGGGGTACAACATACATGTATGGAACACATTACCTAAAATAGAATTCTCATCACAACATGAGACATACATTTATCATCAAACTTTCTCATTGCTTATTAAGTATTTTATGCAAACCCTTTTACTAAACGTGCTTTAAGTATGACATATGTTATACATATAATTTATTATAGATACACCAACTACATCTACATTATGTTGTACCCCAATTTTTCCCCCTAAGATTCCTTTATCATATCATATGAACTCAATGTAACAAGATCACACACTAGGGTTTGGTTCTTCTCCTTGTCTTTAGCTTTGCTCACGGGGAATCACCAAGCACATTGACTTGTATTTTGTGATCATCTATGTTTTGTATTGATTAACTTTTAAATAATAAATACAATGTATGTTTTCCCTAATTGTGGATATCATAGGTGAAAGCACAACACATTTTAGCAAGTTGATCCATAGGTTCATGAGTTTATTTCCATGCCTTCTTCAACAAAGTTTCATTGAGATTCAAGATTCATTATTGAAGATACCTTGAAATAACAACATGAAAAAGTCTATTATGATTCATCATGCCTCAAGTTATCAAAAATAGTTCAAAGGTACAAGGGTTTATTGAAGAAGTTTAACCTAGTTGGACAAGTCCTTGATTTCTTGATCACAAGTGCATATCTCCCTCAATTATCAATATTTGGAAGTGGTTATGGTTGATATGATTTCTCATTACCATCCTCAACAACTTATATTTACAAGAAAAGTATTTGTGCAAGAAGGATTATCAAAATTGAAGAGGTTTCCCAAGGAATTTTGTTGCTCTAAGAGCTAGGGTTTTGAACTTCTAAAGGCCATATCTTGCTCATATTTTGGTATTTTTGAGTGATTCCAAAAACATGCTTCTCTTTAAAGGGTTATCAACAAATCACTTCAAAAGTCTCAATAAAATTTTGCATGGAAGATACCTAATGATGAAGAAAGATTACAAGACCTCTAAACAAACCATCAAATTCCCATACATGACTTCAAAAGATCATAACTTGGTCAATTTTTATTAACTTGAACCCATTATTTTTCCATATTGATCTTAAAGATGTGAAATTCAACCCTTCTTTTAAGTGCAAAGTGTGAAAATGAATGGAAGATGCCCTAAGGATGCAAAAGATTATAGGTCATTTTATGAATTTTTGCCAATTTCAACAAGTCATAACATTCTCAATTTTTGGATATTTTGAATGGTTCAAGTCTCAAAATGCCATTCAAGAGATCTACTTCATGCCATATTTTTTGGTCAAGAGAAAATTTCAAATGGAATGCCATGATTGGATGCAAGACATTACAACTCATTTTTGAAGAGAAAACTTGAAATTTTTCTAAGTACAAAAGTCAACCTCTTTTTCTCAACTTTGACTCATCACAACTTTCAGCTCAAGCATCCATTTGATCCCATTCTTTGAAAAATGTAAAGTTTGTGATCCCATATTTCCAATGTATCAAGAATCAAGTCTCAAGGTTTCCTAATTATGCACACCTTTGATTTGATTATGGTACCTTGAAACTAAAGTTTTCACCAAAGTCAGAATTTGAAATCCTTGATTTAGCTTCTAAACATATTTTTATGCGCGCTTTTACTTCTAAACATGTTTAGTGAACCTCCAGAAGTGATTAGCATATAAAACACAAGGTTTGGACGAGTTTTGATCAAATTACAAGTCACACTTTTCTTGTTTGCAACTTCACATGATTTCCCTCCAAACTTCATCATTTCACACGCTTAGGCATTCAATCAACTTCCCTGTAAATAGAGGATCATCCCTCATTCATTTTCTCAAGCTTAGAGAGCCAAAATCACCTGCCAAACTCCCTATTGAACTCAATTTTCTACAACTTCGAATTTTATCTTACAACCTTTCTCAATCATTTTTCTTTGTCAATTCACCTTTCTTGAACCTCACTGAAGCTAACAGAAGAAGAATTAAGCTCTAAGACTTCCTAAATCGTACTAGTCAAGTCCAATTTCAAAGCTCTGCAACTTAACTTCAATAGGTAGATTCCTTCACCAATTCTCTCAAACTCGGATACTGTTATGAAGCTCTCATCATCCTGATTCTAGTCGCAACAATTGTTTTCAACTGGAAGTACATTTTGGCCATGAAATTTCAAATCCCTTTTCAAAACTTATTTTCAAAAACGACAGAGCTACCGTTTATATAAATTTTTCGCGAAGGTACCATTGGAATCGTCTTGAAGAGACAAAGCGAATGGTACCGGTCTCGTGTCCTAATTTTATAGTTTCCGGAACCTGCAGATTTGTTGGCCGGAGGTTGAATATGACCAACGTGTCATCTATCAACCAATGAAGGCGTGTCACGCATGTTTCAAAATCTGATTTAAATAAATGATTCCATGTGTTATTCTGTAAAGACCATGATATGTACAATGTGTCTGATCCATTGGATTAACTTACTAACGCGTTTTGACTCTCATCCATTGGTCCATTTTTATACTTTATTTTATTTTCTGACTTTTATATTTAAATTGTTCTAAACTTAAAAAACTCATAGAAAATTCATTTTTACTTCAAAAAATCTGAAAATATTATGAAAAATACTTTTGAGTTTTCTCTTTCTGATTATTATTTTCAAATTTTTATTTTGTGTTTTGATATTTTTTTAAAATTTTCACTTTATTTGAATTGTTTCAAATGTTTAAAAATACTTTTCTTGATTTTTTAAATTCTGAAAAAAAATATGGAAGGATCCAATGAACTTTTGACAAATATTGATGACCTCATTTTTTTTTATTTATGACTTTACTATTTTTTAAAATTTTTTGGTTTGTTTTGCCTATTTCTTTTAATTTTAAAATAGTTCTGACTTTAAAAAATTACCAAAATTTTTATATAAATATTTGAGCTCATTTCTGTTTTTTTATGGTCTTAGTTGATTTTTATTAGATGTTTTCAATACAATTGCTATTTCCCCCCCTTTATTTTCATTTAAAATCATTTTAAAAGTCTTTTTTTCTTTTTAAAATACTATTTGTTGTACCCCAAAATTTGCCCTCTCATTTTATCAAGATTCCCCCCACAAGACTCTTTGGATTCCAGACAGGATTAAGGTTTGCTCTGCTCAAGGACATCTCCTTGCACTGTTGACCTGAAATTAGGGGTTTGAGTTTGCACAAGGATTTTTGGACTTCCAATGCTCAATGTGACTTTCATACTTCATGTTGGACTTATAAGATTGCCCATACCAAGTTTCCAGCCTTGAATCAAATTTTTGCCAGTCAATTGGACAATTGACCTAGAAATCAATTGTATTGGGAAAAAGTCAATTATGGTCAATTTACAGTCAAACCTCATAATTTTTTATCCACATCAACATTATAGACTCATATGAACCATTTGATCAAGTTTGGACCATAACTCCTCAAGAAATTTGATCAGATCATCAAAAGAGAAAATGATCATTTTTAGGGTTTTGACTGCAGAAGGGCAATTTCTGATTTTTAACCTAGCCAATGCAAATTGGGTTCAAGCATGGATTCAAGGACTCAATGGCATCATCTCGACCTAATCACAAGGTTCAAAAGATCTCAAAAGCATTAGATTGACAGATGAATTTTCCAGTCAACTGATCAAAAATCAACTGTACACTGAAAAATCAAACTTTGACTTTTTGGTAAAATCCAGTAACAAGGGTCATTTTTCATCAAGATGTGTCAAAACATGAAAATTGTTCACCAAGAAACCTAATATTTGCAAATTAGGGTTTAAAATGGAAATTTTTCATAACTTAGAAATTTTCTAAGTTATGAATTTTCTTATTTTTTCTCAATTTGCCCAACTTTTTCACCATTATGAAATTGGATTAAAACAAAACCTCCAACATGAAAGTTGTAGTCCTCCACAAAATCTACAAATTGATTTCACAAAGTTTTCCTAAAATATGTTTGGATCTCAAGTTATGATTTTGTGAACAAGGGTCCATGAAACTTTTAACTTAGTGAAATTTTGCCCTAATTTAGGCAGGATTTTGACCTATCTTCATGGCAATTTTTCACATAGTTCCAAGTGGAATCTCAAAATTAATTTCAAATATGGATTGTAGAGCATGTTACATGATTTCCAAAATGTCCAAGAACTCTCCAAAATCATTTGTGGTTAGGGAGAATCGAAGGTTTGAATTTGGAAAAATGTCACTTTGATCCATGGCATTTTTCATGTTGCTACAACTTGCAAATTCTGTCCAGCCTTGCTTGTACTTGTTTACAGGTCCTTAAACCCTTCCACACTCAAAATTTAATGCAAACACAATGGATTAAGGCATTGTTCTTATCATTGAAGCATTATAACAAAGGATTAATCTAAAAATGCAAAAAGTTAACAATGCCATTTTGATAAAGGTTGCTTTATGCAATTTTGTTTCTCTTTAGCTATGAACCCAATCCTTTGCAGCAAACCAACTCCACAAACTTAGCAAAGGTACACCAACTTTGTGCAGCTAGGAAGGAGGCTTGTACAAGCCATAGCATGGTCACTTCTCACTTTTGCTTCAAAACCAAGAAACCTTGCAAAAGGTTAACAACTTTGCAATCTGATAAAACCAAAGCTTGTAAACATTTCAAACAAGTTTATCACATTGCCTAAGGTCAGAAACACGAGTTTACAAGTCCTCAAACCTTCCAAAACACCAAAACACAAGTTCTTGGCAAAACAGGGGAGGTTCTGCATTTTGATTTCCAAATCACAATCCACTCGTGCGTTTTGCTTGCAACCAGTTTCAACACACTCCATACAACCTACCTAAACTATCCCAACCATTCCCAAGTCACTGTAACTCCATTTACACACTTCACCATTTTTGAATTCTGACTTTGTAGTTGACTTCTACAAGCATATTCAGGCAAGTTCAAAGCAAGCTAGGCATTGGGAAAACTGAAAGGAACTTCAAGCAAGCTCACAAGCATCTCAGGCCTCACTGAAAACCCCTACATTGCCATACTCGAGCTTGACTGAAACAGGTAAAGTTCAAACTTCTATCTCTCTATTTAGGAATCATTAGGATTAGGTTGTGAATAAAAAATGTAGTACTCATTGCCCTTGACTGTACATATGCATAAAATTCATTTAAGTTAACTGAGCTGGGAGAATTTGAATGATGAACTTTCTGAAAAAACTAGGTTAGAAATTAGGGCCAGAGAAATTCTCTTTGGTCTTTGAGAGTTAGATTAAGTTTTTTACATGGTTAAAATCGTATGATCATGCTCTATAACTTTCATGTTGCAAGTTTTTATTTTTAAGCACAAATGCAGGAGATACGAATTTGAACAAAGGCGTGCATTTTCTTGTACTGGAGGACAAGGATGAAGAGGATCTGGGCTGGGCCTGGTTGTTCCTTGCTATTGGAACCCCCCCGCTTGCTGTTCACACCCCCTTGGCCCATTTGCTTATTTTTCCATATTTTTCATTTCTTTTTTAGTTTCTTTCTTTGATTTTTTATTTATTTTCTCCAAACATAAAGAATTACCAAAATATTTTTCTTAAATTTTCACATTTTATTATATTTTTTTTAATTTTTTTTTGGCATAATATTTAGTTTATTAGGCTTAATTATTTATTTTCTCAAATAAAAACTTGTAAATATTATAAAAATATTGTATATTTATTATTTTTTATTATTTATACACTTAAATAATATTTTCTCACATTATTTTTATTTTTTAACATTTATATATATTTTATTTATTTTCTTGTACATAATAATAATAATAATATATATATATATATTATATATATTATATATATATATATATATATATATATATATATATATCTATATATATATATAATATATATATATATATATAATATATATATATATATATATATATATATATATATATAATATATATATTAGATATATATTATAGCTATAT